>PVKB01000876.1:227690-512611 GCA_004027205.1 Ctenodactylus gundi
AAAAAAAAAAAAAAAAAAAAAAAAAAAAAAAAAAAAAAAAAAAAAAAAAAAAAAAAAAAATGCAGGTGTTTGAATTAGGTCTAGTGTTAGACCCCATCAGTGCTCCCTGACACTGGACTTTGTGCTCCTCAACATGGTTGCAGGATTGAAACAGGATTCTAGAGATAATTTAGAATCTTGTTAATTAACACTTAAGGTAAAAAAAAAAAAATCTGTAACTTCCAAGACAGACCCAAGTGTCTTATTGTCATTTTTTAAAAGAGAAATTATCACATCTTGGCACATCTTGGGAAAGTTCCTGGTCAAACGAGATTACTCATATAAAACCTGTTATCAAGATAGTTAACAGGCTACATTTAGATCAGATGTCATGTTTTGTCACGTTTATGACTCAATTTGGATGTACTCATTACAGATACTTAGTCTGGGTTAACAGAGCCAGAGTGAACCCAGCTAGGTAACCCTTGTGCACCAGGTTCTGTCATGAGTGGCGATTCAGTGTCCCAGAGACTTAAAATTGAAAACAAAGAAACGTCTCTCTCTCTCTCTCTCTCTCTCTCTCTCTCTCTCTCTCTCTCTCTCTCTCTCTCTGTAATCCAGGCTGCCTCTGAGCTCACTGTATAGCCCAGGCTGGCCTCCAACACACAGTCATGTTCCTGCCTCATCCTCCCAACTACTGGGATTACAGACGTGGGCCACCAACACTGACTATGGGATTATGGGATTACAGGCATAATCCCTCACACTCAACTAATCTTTGCAGGGTTCAGGGGATGGATAGGCAAACGTTTTAACCACTAGGCTATGACCCCCGCCCGAAAAGCTGTCCTATTGAACAGTAGCAACATGAACATCAACAACAATAGCAATTAGCATTTACTGCGACCTCGTGATGGGGGAAAGAGTGTATTCAGCACGTGGCTACACTGGTTTACAGCTGTAGGAACGGAAACATGTGAGACTTGTGCTGAAACTAATGCGTTAATAGAGCCAGAGCAGAAGGTCGGAGCCTACGCCCGCCTTGCCTCAGCGGCCAAACTCCACCACAGCATCATTTGGGGGAATCACAATACATCAGGTTCTGTTCCTGTTAAGGGCTTTTCTTTACTAATGTTGCCTGATTTATTGTTCACAGCAACCTTGTCAAGCAAGTGTGCCCAATCACAGAGAGTAAACAAGGATGCTGAAGGTCATGGGACTAAGTGTCACTCACGGTGTATATTTACTGAATGGTGATGGGCAACCAAAGATACCAGAAAATGAAACACACAAGCTCTCTTTCAAACACAACTCTATTTCTCTCCCCCATTCCCTCTGAAGAAGAAAATGAACACACTCCACACAAACAAGGAACGGTATTTTGAATACATTTTTATAAAGCTATACATTGTAATTATGTAAATGAGATTGTCATCAACTTTAATCATGCTAAAATGCTCATCTTTTTTAATATAGGGAAAAGAGGAATAAATACTCATTAACACCAAAGGCCTCAAGAACTTAAATTAAATTTTACTTTGAGATAGAAAATTGGTATGAGAAGAAGCCTGCATTCATTGCCCCCTCTACTCTTCCCACCCTCCTCTATTAATAATAATTTATACAAGTAATCATCTTTAAAACCACAAGTGATTTCAGAGGAACCTCCAATCACGTACCCTTCAGATTTTGAAAAGCACCAAGTCATACCAAGGATGGAGCTAACTGCTACCTCTTCTCTTGGGCTGGAAACACTTTCCTTTGTGCTCCCTACATATCCAGAGGATTGAGGGGCAGGGTGATGGCAGGACAAGTTGATCATACTTTTGTATTAGTTTATGTGCATTTTTGAGCCTGGGCACAGATATTTACACACACACACACACACGTACAGGATCTTGCAGCATTCTTGCATGTTGTAACAATAAAAGATGCTGGATCGTAGCAAATACTCAGAAACTTTGACTCCCTTCATACAGACCTTCCTTTTAGGGCAACTGGCAACTGCTTTCAAGTGGTAGCTATATTTGTCCAGTTTAAAATAGCTGAATATGTATTTATAACTTCACCATTCTCCTGGCCAGACATTGGCAGACTGTTAATTTACAACAACACACAATTTTCCTCTGTTACTAGCAACATCTACCTCTTTGACCTGATTAAGTCTAAGCATGCTAGGTCTATTAAGAACACCAGACCAAGTAATATCAATTATAATAACCAAGTATTGATGACTATATTTAAAAGAAAGTTTTCTTTAAGTAGGTACTTATTTATGATTTCATCTGATGTTGACATACATGGGACCTAAAAATGTACAACTCGCAAGAGCAGAGAATCAAATAGCATTACCAGAGGCTGGAGGTGAAGGGTAGAGGTGGCATGGAGAAGAGAGAGAGAGTGGTCAATAGGAACCGAATTTCAGCTAGAAGAGGGGAAATTTTCAGTGCCCTGTGGCACGAGATGGTGATTAAGCTTATCAATAATATATCATTTATTTGTAATTATCTGAGATTACCTAAGAATTCTCACCACAAAGTATTAATGAATATTTAAGGTGATAAGTATGCTAGTAAGCCTGACTGATCATTACAAAATGTAAATATGTAGTGAATCATAATGTATCCCATAAATGTACAGATGTCAAAACGATAACGTAGCTAACCATTGTGATAACCACATAAACCCACTGTAAGTTAAAACTATTGAAAGCCAAACATCTATTCTATACACGTAACCTGCCAGACATTACACTTTAGCACACACAGGCACATCCCATCTGTGACCTCATTTCTTTGTTGTTGTTGTTTGGGGAGAATTTCGGGATTTTGCCCTTCAGTTTTTGAGTAAAAAAATTGTTCTGGGCTACACATAAAATATATATGAAAAAGCAACTAATATATATGATTATGAAACTTCTGAACATCTATACTTGGTCATAATCAACTTCTGAATTCTTAAACTATAAAAGTCTCAGATGACTGAAATTGAAGAAAGCTAAATGATGCTCTGACATCCTGTCGCCGTGAGTCATCTAGTCAGCTTTCCTCCGGTGTTCCACTTTTTGGATCTCTTAACAAGACCCCCACAGGGCCCCATATGCTGGCAAGGCAGGCAGAGAACAGCAGTCTTTGCAATCTCCCAATGACTGTGTTCAGAGGAGAATGCTCCGTCCTTCTCAATGGGGTGGAGCATCCTCTGGAGAAGAGACGCTGGCAGACAAGGGCAGAAGTAAACCCGGGGCAGGCTGACACAAGGAAGAGCGTGAACAGAAATAGACGTATGTGTTTCTACCGTGTCCTCAGTACATGGAAAGACTGGACAATCTACTTTTCTTTCTAATAAAGGCAATGGAAATTAATGCCTTTATTGTGAAAAGAAAACATCTCGCTTCATTTTATTTTTGTTATTCCTCTCTCTTCATCTACCTAGTGAAGGAGCCTCAGAAACGTCTAGAATTTAAGAGATGTGACTTGAGGTTTTATTCTGCTTTGTTCCTGTTATAATTAAGTCAATACATAACTCCTTTGTCTTATGCATGTCTCTAGTCAATGGGAGTATGAAATGCTGATACTTCACCATGGTTTTAGGATTAGACAGATCTCAGCCAAAAATCCAACACTCACACATTTTGGTTTTATAAATTTAAGCAGAAATAATAACAAGTACTTCTTTCTGCTGTAGTTCTCTCTTATTTGTAAAATAAAGATAACAGTAGTGATTATCTGAGAGGGTTGCCAAGTTAAAACACAATGATGAATGCAAAGGCTTTATACGTTTACAACAAATATTTGTTATTTTATTATTTAAGTAGAATTAAATAGTGGAAATAAATAACTTAGTAATCTATTCTTCAAGACAAGTATATCTTCTTGATATTACTTTAAAAGTCTTTTGGATATAAATATCGAGAAAAATGCAATGAATAGACAAGTCATAGGAAATTTAGGGGACTGGGTAACTTAATCCGAAGTAAACTTCATTGGTTAAGGAGGTGCTTTATTTATTTTAATGATTAGTACCATTTGCCGGGCCATTTGCTTCTATTTTTCTAATGTTCAAAAAGGCTTCTCTCATGCCTTAAAATGTCACTGTGGCCATTCCACCTTGACGGTGATGATCTCATTAAGAACTGGTTAAAAATAAACCATAAACTTTATGCTTGTGTTTCACAATGTCCAGAGGTGATTATTGTTTTTAAGATTCTAAGCAAAATGCTGACACTCCTTGCCACTGAATGACAAATAAAACTAGCCCAGGGGAAGCCGTGGAAATCGTTATGGCATGGGTGTAATTAACTTTCCCCCACTCCCCACCTTTAAAAAAAAAATCCTTTACCAAACAAGACATTCTATGAGTTACCCATTATTCCAATTAGGGACCTTGCCTTACAACTAGAGAGAGGTTTCTAATAACTCTGAATTCTCTAGTCACACTTAAGAGGAAAAAGAGGCCTTTGGGGACAAGCATAAGAATGGCACATTTGAGATGACGATATTCTTCAAACAGAATTTCTTCTCTCTGTATTAAAAGAATAGTACTTCCTGAGAGTTCTACACAGAATTGTCACAATGCAGGCACAATTTTTAGGCTTTGTAACCAGAGCCTATAGCCAAGCTTAGGCATAAATAAACTGTAAAATTTTTAGTAAGCCACATCTGTCTTCTGCACATTTGTATTCTTTCTTTTTTTTAAAGAAGCCTAATTAGATAAATTCAAAATTCCCACTAGTCCTATGGGTCTCCATAAAAACAATACCTTTCCTCCGTACGTGGGGAAGATGGCCATTAAGCAATCTCTCAACTTCTGTTCTGAAAATGACACAAAATAAGCCAAACTCCTTTTATCTTCCTAACCACGACCACTTTCTATCCCTTTAATCTTTTTGTTGATATGCCATGCAGTTTCTTCAGTTTCTCCACATTCATTCTCTACAACAAAGTTCTACCTGAAAAAATACTCAAAGATGTCAACAGTTTCTCCTTAGTCAGGAGAGTCCTATAAAATATCCTTGTGAATTATGTGTATTTAGTAAGATTCTGTTTTTGCCAATTCTCATTTTAGCCGATTTTGGCAGGTACCAAAGTACATTGCTGTTTTATTTATTTTTTTTTTTGGGGGGGGGTTAAGGTTATTTATATCCAGTGTAAAATTTCAGTATCAATATAATGAAATATACAATTTACTACATTTTAATCACACCCTATATAACCCAAATTCTTTTAAAAAAAAAGGACCTTGAACACTATCCTGGAATATCTCACATGCCTCTTCCAAGGCAATAATCATGCCTGTGGTTCTACAAGAAAAAAAAAAAACAATTATCCTAATTTTTCCCATCATAGATTAAACTGACCATTTCTAGCACTTCACATAATAACATCATAAAACATACGCTACTTGTATGGAAAGATAGTTTCTTTGTAGCTGAAATTCAATTGATCATATTTTCACATGTCAATTTTTGCAGTCTCTATTCAGTTCTACAGATCAATATGCTTTTTATCTGCCACTACTATACTGTCTTGATTTCTGTAAGTTTCTAGTAAGCCTTAAGTAAGTTATTTGACATTTCTTGTTTCAATGTTGTTTTCAAGCTTCCATCAGTTATTTGAGCTCAAGGTGCTGGTGCTTACCAGGTTATGTAAAGTTCAGAACGTGGTTGTTGATGACTGTAAAGAAAATCCTAGTTGAGATTGGTTTGAACCTATAAATTTATTTTCAAAAAGTTGACAGCTAGCTAGTATTTAACCTACTGATACACATTTAATCTTTCATTATTAAAAGCAAACCAACAAAAAATAAGATCTTGCAGTTTTGGTCCTGGCTTTGTTGCACAAGTTGAAGACGCTAGGGTTTAATGTCCTAGAACTGTCTTTGGAAGGGATGAGGAAAACAAATCTAAAAGTCTTAAGGAATCTCCAGCTAAGAATGAAAAATTACAAATCACAATCTCAATAAGTAAAACAGGAATGTTGAAGAATCAAGTGTTGAGCAGTCGGTTCCCTGGATACAACCAGAAAGGAAGGAGGGTCACAGGGAAGCATGGCTAAGTCAGTCTTCAAGTTCATCCAGTAGAATTAAGGGAAACCATGGTGACAAGGTGTTTGAGAGCAGTGCAGTGGGAGACTGGCACGGACTTAGTCCAACTCAGTTCCTCTTTCAAATTCCTAAACGGAAGCCATCACCAGAACCAAGATCCCTAACAACTGCAAGACTCAAGGTCACGCAATGGAGAGGTGAACTACAAAACACACACTTCTGCTTTACCCTGTTCTCCTTTTTCCAGGGCCTTTATTACTGGGATTACCAAAAGTGCTGCAGATCTTCAACAAGAGGGTGATGCATATCAAAAAAAAAAAAAAAAGATAATGGGAGATTATCAATTCATCTAATTCTCCCAACAACCTTGTAAGATAATCCATGTAATTAACTCCTACATTATAATGATACAACCTAAGTGAAAAAACATGTTGACGAACGATACAAGAACAACCCACATAAGAGCTGTGGGAATCTAAGATTCGTATTCGGGCTCAAGAATTTCAGAGCTGGAGCACCTGCGTCATGGTGGCTATGAGGTCATTTGTGGCAAAAGTACAAAGAAGAGGAACAAACCAATATGCTGGAAGTACAGCAAATCAATTTTGTCACAGTTTGGTAGGGATTGTTACTTCTCTACAGCACACTGCTAGTGGTGTGGTAAGGTGAGCAGAACTTTCAGTTTGAATATGAGAACTATAGTTAACTTTCTGGGTAACTTTGGGAAAGATACTTTTCCTTATGGGAGCTCCCTTGCCCACGCCGAAACTCCGTACTTAAATAAATAACTCATAAAGGCCCAAGTGAAAGTAACACTGCAAAGTTTCATACATGTGAGATGACAACGCTACTAGTCTTGTTATCTATTTGAAATATTCACGTGACTTCTTCCCCACAATCTACCTCAAATGGTGAAAATATGCACATAATTGAAGTGAGGATACGGCGTGGCCTTTGCAAAAGACCAAGAAAATGTATCTACAAAAGAAAATGTAACCACTTAACCCAAATTGGTCCGTTGTGCATTCATTCCTAGACTGTGCTCTTGGAGCTTACATTTTGATTTCTAGGAGAAGATACAGAAAACCTAGGAGCTAAAGCTGGAGCATCAGGGTCCAACAAATGGGACAGATCATCAGAATAAATTCTGCTATCCATTCATGGGAGCAGTAAGACGTTGGAGAATTCAGAAACTACATTATCTGACTATAAAAAAGGTGATCCTAGATATGATTCAGATTATATCTGATTTTGTGGTTAACGCTTTGCTACCAATCACCATTTCTTACAAAGATAATTTCTCATTATTTCACTGGTAATCTGAAGGGAGAATGTTTTGAAATAGATTGATTTATGGAAACTCATGTTGAGGAAAATTCAGTGTTTCAATGGCAAGATGCAATATAGTGGATCTTCTAAGAAAAAGAAAGTAATTTGGGATATAATACTGTTCTCCACTGTTCCAGGTCTCCAAACTAAAAAGAAAAAACGTAATCCCATGTGTCAACCCAGGGAGCGAGGATCATTATAATAAATCAATGTAACTTTTGAACATCACCATGTTTCTTGCAGAGAACTGGCTTTGCTTCTACAAATAGACAGAGGGATTTCAAAAGTTAACATTTAGTAGGTTAGGTTTAAACAGGTTTTGTTTTTAATTTAACAAAAAAATAGGAACTTCTGGAAATAACAAGGGGAATGGATGAGTCTCACTATTGTTCTTCAAAACCTTGTAATTACTGGTGCACATTTTTTCTCATTCTGAAAGAAAACACAACCAGGACATGAGAAATTTCCAAAAGGGTATGATATAAAACACAGTGGGTATAAAAGAAGAGTGATATCAAATTAGAGATTCTGTAAAAGTTGAATAAGGTCTGTGAATTCAGCCCTCGATTGGGAAATGTCTGGAAATGTTCCAAACATAAAGAAAAGCACAGATAAAGAATTCAAGCAAGGGAAGTGGAGTGTGGTGTAAGAATAGTAGGAACAGTCTGTTCCTATTTACGGTTACAGTAGGTTCGGTCAGGAAGTCTCAGAATATATATCATGTAGGTCTCTGGGTATGGCTGCCCAAGAAACTAGAAAAAAATATTTAATTCCTCTCAACTCATGCACAGCATACATTATAGAACACACCTATGAGCAACTGTTTGGAGATTATTTTCCCGCAAACCAACAGCAGCTTCAATAATAAACATCAACTGGGCATCCTATGTTTCAATCAGTTCTGACAGTGTCTACCTGAAAACAGTGTCTGATCCCACAAGTTGAGGTCTGAGTGAAAACAGAAAGCCTTCTGCACTTCAGATGCCAGTAAACCCCAAGTATGACCAGTTATTTGATTAACTGTAAATTAGGATTCTCACATAACTGGCCTCTCAAAGGTTCCATAAATTTACTAACGTACCTCACAAGACTCAGAGAAACTCTTGGCTCATATTTACTCATGTAAAACCATGAATAGTTCAAAGGATTCAAATAATAAACCAGCTGAAGCGATATGCAGCAGTAAGTCTGGGAGGATCTTAAACGCAGGACCTTCCATCCCCAGGCAGGTGGCTACACTATCTTCTGGAATGTGAGCGTGTTCCACCAGCTGAACACTACCTAAACTGGGGGGATCATGGGTTTTTATGGAGGCTCCAGCACATTGTCATGATTGATTACATCTTTGGCCACTGGTGACCAGCTCCACCTTCAATCCCTGTCCCTCACCCTCTAGTCGACCAGCCTTCCACCTACTGTAATCTAAATGTTTTCCAAAATCACCACTTTATCACAAATTAAATGTGGTACTTAAAATAGCAAAGTATTTGGACAGAACATCTATGCATCCTCCCTTAAATTTTAAATCGTCTCTAGATTATTTGTAATAGCTAATATAACATAAATGCTGTATTAAATCCTCTCTAGATTATGTGTAATAGCTAGTATAACATAAATGCTGTATAGATAAGTGTTACATTGTGGAGATCGGGGAATAGTGACAGGAAAACCCTCTGTCTACGGTCAGTAAAACATGTTTAACCTACGGTTGCTGGAATCCTTGGATGTAAGGCCCACTGGTACAGAGAAGCAACTGTGTTTCACAATATCTATCACATCTTACAACGGGAACACGCAGACATGAGCAGGAAGAGTCTGCTATATGACTCTGGGGCTTCAAAGCTGAGTGAGTCAGAATCACACATGGTACAGACCTGCACGTGGCTCTCAAAAGAAGAAGCCGATTCGGGAGAGACTGTTATATCATTTGGTGGAGTCGATACACTTGAAACAACAGTTCCCTGTTCACACTCGGCAATCATAAATGTAGGGCTGGAGTCTGAACAGTGGTGAGGATCCTGAAACCTGAGTTTTGGGTCCCTCTCCACAGGAATCAACTTCGACTCTGTACTCCTGCAGCCCAAACCCCTTCCCCCGCTCAGCCTAAGACACAGGAATTTTAGTGCTCCAGGAGAACCACACTGTGGGTTTCCCAGCATTTTTTGCTGCATAGCACTGCCTTTTTTTTTTTTTTTCCTCGCACTCTTCTTTTTCTGGAAAAGTAGCTTTGTCCTGCCTGAGTTTCTAGCAAATGCCTCTAAAACTATTAATCATTTGTTTAAATACTAGGCTTTCTCTGAAAAGTTATGAGCTTACCCTGACTGAATTTAGCTCATTTTCCTTTTCAATTCTCCCTGTAAACATGAGGATTAATGCCTTTCTGCCTTTGAATGATGTGCTGTTACGTGTATGTCCTTGGCAGACTCAAGTACAGTGAAAGAAAGGCAGGTGATCATGTTTTTACCGCTGGAGCTAGGCAACATTTACTGTATGTATACATACATTCTTTACTTGAAAACTTACTGGAAGTTTCCTGTAGCTGCTAAGAATTTTCCACACACAATATCACAATTAAGTGAGATATCAAAGTAAACGGTAGTAGGAAAAAAAAAAACAAGATGGCAAAGAGGTTCAGTAAAACCTGCAAAAAGAGAAATCCAACAAAACCAGCACTCAAGTACCAGATAATCTGAATCAAACAGGCTCTACCTACTCCTATTATAGACTTCCGCCCCTTGCCAGGCTCTTTAAGCTTATTTTTATCTGGAGGTTTCTCATGCCAATAAGAAGGGATTCTATGCCTCGACTTTAAGTTTCTAAAAACATAAATTATAAGATGTTCCCAACTGCTAATGTGTGCAAGCATTTTCATCTTTTCTTATTTTCTCCTAGAAACTCAACACCAAACAACACCTGACACATTAAGTGGACCCTCACTTTACCCCAAATGAGATTACCAAGAGGTAAATTGTTTGTTATCATTTACATTAAATATTTAGATTTCAGGACTCTCTTAACTAGCATTTTTAAAAGTGTTTTGTCAGTAGACTTTGAAATATATAATCAATCTGGTCGGTGAAATCAAGAGAATTATTCATTTAACTATTGTAGTCTCGAGGTTCTATAACAGCAAAGAATTAAACGTATAACCAGAAATTTTAGTAAAAATATTCTTAATATCATAGCATTAAATTATAGAGCTACCGTTATTAGTCACATTTATTCATGAGAAGTAATTTGATATCTTACAAAATAAGCCAATACATGGTGTAACCTCTTGCAGTCTAATTTTTCATGGATGAGCTCTTGCATACTTAATATCCTTGGAGGTTATATTTTAACATACTCTAATTATCACTTTCCCTTTATTTCTATTCAGTTTGACACAGCCACTTTGCCTAAAATAATTTAATATTCTTATGAATGAGACAGTGTTAAAACTAGCCTATAACATCAATTGCCTTTGTTTATGCCAACAACTCTAGTGAATTACCATACTAGAATGTGAGAACAAATGGCCCTTAGAGGAAGTAAAAATATATTCCTCACATTTTTTATGATTTCTGAAGAATTTTAAATACTTCTAATTTGAATACCATACATTTGTACCACAAACTGGAGTCTTTGGTTGCCCAATTAGTATAATTAAGAAGAAATATTTTTTCTTCGATTGCATCCTTACTCATCCAATTGGGAGCCATGTTGCCTGATCAATCCCAAATGTTTTGGAAAAGACCAAATAGGCCTGATGAGACATTACGTGAGATGCCTCTCTGTAGACTGAGATGCCTCTCTACAAAGTCACTTTGCACAGAGGAAATTACAAGCTCAATTCCAAGAGGTTGATGTTTATAGCTAAATCTGAAAGATCGTGAGAACAGAAATGAGACAAGCCACATCAGGTACTAATGTCAATCTGGTATACTATATGGTAAAACTCAAATATTATCAATTATTTATCATTATCATTGGTGTATATTTTGCACAATTTTTATTTACTCTTCTATCAATTAATTTTTGAATCCTCTAGGAAAAGAATATTGTACTAGAACTTAATGGAAGGCAAGAATCTATTAACTTTAGGGATGATATGAAGACTTTCCCAAAGGCAATTACACTTTATAAGACTAAGCAAACATCTGTAATACTTGTTCCTGCTTTTCTAGGTTTTAGAGCAAATCCTAAGATCAGCAATTCATAAAATGACAGCCAGTGATGTCATCATAATGAGGTATGGTTTCATTAAGACAGTGAGAGAAAAGTAAAACACAGAGAAGAAAAAGGAAAAAGAAAAATATGATCATAGTTACTACCTTATGCTTCGATACTAAGTGTCCTGTTGGGAAAAAAGTAGTAATCTGTAATGATCCTGAGAAAAAGAAATTACTATCCTCAAGATCATGACTGTAAGACATTGAAAATCTATAACGGGCATCTATCACCTAATTCTCGGGATATTCTTTGCCATATACTTCCCTCGGCTGAGAGCAGATTCAGCCTCTTGCAAATGCGGGCAACATACAGAAGTGGTCAAACATACTAATACGCAGATCACATGTTTTGGTCTCTATCTTTCCACACGTTCTTACTTAAGCAAGGAAATTAGCACAGACTTCTGCACAATGCCTTCACTGTGCTGAGGCAAGTGAACAGTATTGCCATCTGTCATGTCTTTAGAAAGCATCTCTAAGAAAATAAATCAAAATATACATTTCTCTTTCTCAATGCTGGATTCCAATATACTCATGAACTGACTTTAATACTCATTCCAAGACTCTCAAATCTGATTGATGATGTCTTTGAATGGTTTGGAAAAGGATAATCATCCACAAAGTCCAACTTGAGGGTGAGTTGAATTTCAAAGCCTAAACATTTAATGTGTTTTGATTTATACTTGCTGAAAGGCTTAAGAAATCCAGATTGTCTGTGCATGTACCATCACTCACAGGCTTAAATTGTAATTTTCATTACTTGAAATGTTTGTTTGTGACCTTTGGAAAAACTTCTCAGAATCAGGTAAAACGACTATCTCATGCCACCATTATGTACATTTTTTCAACAATAAAAACTACCTTTTACGTGTCACTGGTATTTATTAGCTATGACTACCTATGATCATGAATCAAATCTTGTCAACATTACAAAATTTTTACACAATTCATTGAAGACACTGCTGCAATAGTCAATGCAGGGTTTTCTAGAATTCTATAAAACAGAAGGGATTATGAAATGCTTGTCATATAATATATGTGGGTGAGAGACTGTAAGGAATTTTAAGCTTACTTTGAGGGGTCCAATTAAAGACAGCATAATATCATAAATTTGGATATTATAATTACAATTTCAAATTCTTCTACCTTGATCTCAGCACTCTCACTACATAGTAATTGAGAAATTCTGCCTATTGTATGTTTGTATAACAACATATAATTTAACTTTTCGGAGAACATGCTAGACATTTGATATGTATAATTACTAGATTTTGTTTTCCTTACGAGCTTGTTATCTCTGGTTAGGAAAATCAGACAAATAAGTGGCCTAATTCTTACTTTCAGCTACCTGAAAGACAATTTGGAAAGAAAATTGTTTTCTACTGAGACATTAATGTTATCTGATGATGGGTTAGACAAGATGAGAATTACTCTACAGAGAATTGCAGATTGAAGACTGTCGTTACCAAAGCTCTTGTTAGGTGCAGAAGAGGACTGAGGAGTTCATTTCTGAGTTGCTGCATTTTCCCAGGAATGGTGAGTCACCGGACCTCTAACAGCAGAGGTAGTCTAAAAGACATAGATTACTTCCAATGTAGATTTCTGTGCTGTTCACTCTGGGGCACATGTAAACCTTGAAAGTTCCAGCCACACATCAAAGATGGGTTCAAATCAATCATTTTGTACAAATCCTTCTCATTATCATAGGAAGGCTCAAATCACACATGTCATAGATGGCATTAGAATATTCTAATTCTCTGCTTTTGATTGACAGTGAAACTGTTGTCGTAACTTGCTCTATTCTTAATGGTTATGAATTTCTTTTACTACATTCTCAGCTTTGGCAGAAACTCAAAAAATAACTGTTAATGAAAAATATTTTTATTGAATAATAAACTGGAACATTTAGGGAAGTCAGAATTGTCTATTCCTGGACATGTATTTTTCAGCTCCCAAATTTCCATTCCACTCCCCCCCAAAACAGTGCCATCTACCACATCATGATCTCCCTTGTTAAATCACATTGAAAGCATTACTCACAACTCTATTAGGTACAAAATATGTGAAGGTTTACCTGACCTGCTCATATCACACAGCAGTAAGTGAGAAAGACCAGGAATAGCACAGGTAATTTTAAAAATAAGTTATGTGTTGAGATGAGGTTTTACTGTTGAAGAAAATGATATTTTTTAATTATTCAGGTTCTAGAAGTGGTTAGAGTTCCCATCTTTCCCATCCCTGTGTTTTCCCTTCAGTAGCCAATCTTAATCTATTGGAGGTGTTAACAGAATGAAAACAAAAACATGATGCAAAGCAAGTAGCTCATTCGATCAAAGTTCTTAAATGGTCAGGTCTTAAAATTAATCTTAGAGAAACATTATACTCACGATAGGCCTATTTTCCTTAAAATTTTTTTCTTCAATGGTTAATCTTTTTTGTATATTTTTAAGGAAAAGATAGTACACACTTAGTAGTTTAAACTATCTTAAATGGTGCTGGGAAAACTGGACATCCACATGCAGAAGAATGAATCGAGACATACATCTGTCACCATGCAACAACATCAAATCAAAGTGGATCAAAGACCTAGTTATTAAAATTGAAACACTGAACCTTCTAGAAGACAAATTAGGCAAATATCTAAAAGACATAGGGGTAGGCAAAGACTTCCTTGACAAGACACCAAAAGCAAAAGAAATTATCCCCATTTTAACAACTGGGATCTTGTCAAGTTAAAAAGTTTCTGCACAGCAAAGAAAATTACCAACACTGTAAAAAGAGAATGGACAGACTAGGAAAAAATATTCACCACCAACATCTCAGATAGGAGGCTCATAACCAGAATAAACAAGGAACTGAAGAAAGGTAAGCCCCCCAAAATCAAGGACCCTATTGAAAATGGGCAAATGAAATGAAGAGGGAATTCACTGATGAAGATGTTAAAATGGCCAATAAATACATGAAAAGATGGTCAACATCCCTAGCCATAAGAGAAATGCAAATCAAAACATCCCTAAGATACCATCTAACTCCAGAGAGACTGACCTGTATCAACAACTCAAACAGCAATCAGCGCTGGCGAGGCTGTGGGGAAAAAGGAACCCTCCTGCACTGCTGGTGAGAATGCAAATTAGTACAACCACTATGGAAAGCAGTATGGAAGTCTCTCAAAAGACTGGAAATAAATATTCCCTTTGACCCAGCAATATCTCTTCTGGGAATATTCCCAAAAGAGTTGAAAAAACCAACACATAATAGAGATACATGTATACCCATGTTCATAGCAGCACAACTAACAATAGCTAAAATGGGGAGGACACCAAAATGCCCATCAACAGACCAATGGATACACAAATTATGGCACTTATACACAATGGATTTTTATCTATAAAGACAGATAGGTTGGAGGCTTTTGTAGACAAATGGAGGCAACTTGATACCATCATGCTTAGTGAAGTGAGTCAGAAGCAGAAGGTGCAACATTGAATGGTTTCTCTGATATGAGAGACCCAGATCACAATTGTCTCATGGAACTTAATGTGGAAAATAATGGGAACTGGGGTGAGGGGAGGGGAGGTGGGGTGGGCAGGAGGAGGGGTGAAAGGAGAGAGGGGAAGGTCTTGTAACCTTGTCAAGATATGCATGTGCAAAACATGCTCAAGATCAATGTAAACTTTAAATTTTGCACTTATACATATCGATAAAGTGGGAAAAATACTTAAATACATTTTAAATTATTATAATCAATAATCACACTTTTCTATGCTCTTCAAATATTTTCTACTTTTATCTCACTATTACTATGACCTGTTGAAACAAATGGGTCAAGCAATGGAGTCCAAAATTCTCGTCTTACCTGCCTAACTCTGCAGCCCTTTCAAGGCCTCCTGGTTTCCTACTATAGTAGGAAGTTTAACTGACAGAAACTAATTCGGAATTCACAACATCACAATTGAATGGTGAAACAACAAACTCTTTCTTCTGATGCCAGATGAGCAAAGATTTGAATGTAAGTGTCCTAGATTGCAATGGCAGTCTACGGCCATACCACCCTGAAAGCACCTGATCTTGTCTAAATTGCAGTGGCGGAAGAACATCTTTCAAGGCAATTTCTTGTCCCATTGTACATTTCCCATTTCAACTCAGGATGGTTTTCAGCTGACTGTAACTTATTCTACCCTTCTAGCAACACTGGCTTGCACAGAAGCCTCTCTTCACAAGAGTGAGTTTTGTCCATAGCAGCATTGCTTAAAGAAATATCCAAATCTGTTTCATCATCATCACAACCCCAGACCCACCACGAGCCCCAGACCTATCAGCCTATGTTTATACCAAATACTGAAAACATGACATCCAGCCCTTAATACAACTTATAAAAGTATTACTATGCTCATTTATTTTTTAATATTTACCTATTTGCTTTTTTTTCAAAGCTGGATCTTGAACCCTGGGCCTCATGCATGGTAGGTAAGTCCCATAACTGAGCTACATTCTCAGTCCCTATTTTTCTTTCAATAATAAAATTCCAGAGAATTACTATTGCATAAGGTCACACCAAATACGTGTAGGAGAAGGATTTACAAATGTATCTTCCCACCAGTAAGTCCCAGAGTTCCTGTAACTACACTTGACATTGCCAGACTTTGTCGATTTTGCAGTCTGGAAGAGCTTTACTTTCCTCATCGGTTGAGAAAACTCTTACTCATCGTTAAAAGCAGTGGTGGTCATTTTTTAGCATACGATAGCAAGGCAAAATATTTTCTATTATGCCATCTCCTCTTTCACTTTATCTTTCTAGATACCTATGACTTTATGGTATTCCCCAAGAAAGGCAATGGCCTGAAGAATCCCCCTGAGTATCACAAACGCTCTGGCAGGCACTACTTCCTGTTTCTAGTTATTTTCTTTCCTACTAGGTAAAAGGCTAGTGAATCGCATTCATCTTTTCTCCCTGTCACATAAATTCCACTCATATAGCCTCTTCTTCCCCACTCACACATTCAGGGCATGTGCTCAGCAGGTGCCTGGGGATGACAACTTCTGGGTTTTGATTTCATAGCGCCCTAAATATTCAACGATACCCAGTGAGGGTGGGAAAGTAGTTTGAAATCAGCAATTCCTAAAGAGACCTAGATATACGAACAGACAGAAAATCAGATATGAACTTGTAATGTAATATGCTGACATCTGAGGGGGGAAAAAGTGCCCTGAATATGTATGGACACTGTTACGATTCTAAAGAGTTGCTAATACTTCTCCTTACAATACCACTGAGAATATACCTAAAACACTTTCTCCAATTCAGCTCAAAAATGCCTGTCATCTTTCCTTCTTTTTTGTAAAAAAAGTATTTTCCACTTAAGTCACTTAGTAAAATGCTTCATGATGTTCAACAGTGAGCGTATTAAACTCAGTGCTTTTTTAGTTAGTATCTCTCTCTTTTTTTCTACTTCATTCCTATTCTGAAGGCTTCCCTGTAACGTGCCTTAAGCAAATCAAAGGAATATTTTGGATGTGATTTTTTACCCTCAGAAGTTCTTGATCTTACTGTGACACTTTAAGGGTCACCTGGCGAACAGCACTGATGGTATTCTATGCATGAAAGAGCACTCGCTGAACACATTTTTGTTTCACAGAAAACATCAAAGATTTTATGCTACCAAGTATCCTGTACCCTGGGCTGTCTGAATAAGTATGATGCTCTTCTATTCAGGAGACATGCCTGTAATTGAATAATCTATTTATAAATAGTATTGTGTATTCTACTTGTTGACAGTTTGTCTTTCATATAACCTTTACAGAGCTGGATGGATGAGATAACACCTACACCCCGTATCGCCGCTGGGATGCTCCACATTCCGCTCTGACCACCAGGCCCGTCTTTCACCTCTTACCTTCATTTCTCCTTGCTCGAGGAAAGAGGTGAAAACATCTGCAACTAGTAGCAGCCACTAATAAACTCATTATGGACAATGGAATGTGAGAAACCTGAGATGCCAACAAAAACGTAACTGGCTTCTAACCCTTGAATTTCTTACAGTCTGGTAAGAGACAGAGACAGGTGAACAATGGAGAAACAGTAAAAGACGTAGGTGTCACATAGCATAGGTTTATTTGGGGGGGGGGGGGGAAAAAAAAAAAAAAAAAAAAAAAAAAAAAAACAGTGTTCCGTTCCTGCTTAGAAAAAAAAAAAGAAAAAGAATTTTGAAGACACTATACATAGTATTTCCACAGATTTAAACATAATTGACTGACACCTACTGACACCTACTGATACCTAATTTCTTTTGAGGTGTATCATTGTCATTGTGTATTCTTGTGATACACATTCACGTACGTCATTTGCAATCTGTCAAGCAGCTGAACAGCAGGCGCAGAGGTCACATGTCCTATTTCCTCACCCAGAACAGCAGGGAGAGGTGGCGGCCATCCAGGCTGTTCCAGGGGTAGCAGTGAGAACGGCAGCCTGCGCGAGCGCCACGAACAGTGCACAAGCTAGCTGCCACTTGGACTGCTTTGTTAGTACTACTGTGAGTAGCCCCCTTGGGAGAATAGAAAGAGCAGGGTAGGTAACAGTCTCATGACTGTTAGGAAGGCGAATTTAATATTCCCCGATTCTGGGAGCATACATTTCATACACCCTGGCAAAACTCAATTTACAACACAACAAGTTTTAGTTTAGTGGTCATTCTTCCGCCTCTTATTTTTGTGCTATTAAAAATCAAAATGAGGTCTGGGTAGAGAACAAATGTCCTACAACTACTAGAGAGTGAGAAGGACACTCTCCTTAAAGGTATTTGTAGGGGATAGGGATATAACTCAGTGACTAGAGCACTTGCTAGGAAGCATCACATAATAGTTGGGTGTGGTGTCACATGCTTGTAATCCCAGCACTTGGGAGGCAGAGGCAGGAGGACTGTCATGAGTTCTAGGCCACTTTCAGTCACAGAGTGAGTTCAGGATTAGGCTGAACTACAGTGTGAGGCCCTGTCCCTCTCCACCCTCCCCTCAAAAAAAAAAAAAGGAAAAGAATTTGTAGTCATAATTCTGATAATTCTAAGACAGGACCCAATGTTTTCCCCATCCACACATCCATTCGTGGTTGTCTCCTCGGTGATTTTTCTGGCATAACACAGAAATGTCAGATGTCACTCACTGATTAGAATACGTTTCATTGTACTTCACACTGGGAGGCAGAGGCCACCAAGATTCATACGGATGCTAGAAAATCCTCTGCATTTCAGGCAACTAGAAAACACAACCTACATGTCCTCGTGATTCGCAGTGTACTGAAAGCTCACTACACACTGGTGACCGATGGGGGCTGTCACTGCTGACAGACAGCAGCCTCCAGCAAATAAACAAGGAATGAAAGACATGAGACTAGAAAAGGAACATTTTGTCTTGGACTGATAGAAGCTGTGTGGTTTCCATTTGAGACACTACAAGCTTCTAAGCAACAGGTGGTTGATTGGTGTCTTAGTTACTTTTTCATTGCTATGACTCAACACCTGACACCCACAAATTTAGGAAAGGAAAGGTTTATTTTTAGCTCACAGTTTCAGAAGGTCACAGTCCATTCAAGGGCAGCCGGCAGCAACGGAAGTACATGGCAGAGGCAGAGGTGGAGGCAGCTTCTCATGACATCATAAATAAGAAGCCAAGTCAAGGCAAGTCAAGCCTAGTCCCAGTCCCAGTGATTGCCCTCAAGGAAGGCAGGAAGCAGCTTATGTATCGTTCTGGTCTCTGCCCAGTGATCAGCCCCTCCTGCATCCAGGTGTGAAAGGTGTGGCCACTACATACTGTCAATCCCAAATTACATGCCTTTAATCCTAACTTAACTGTAATTCACCCCTCCAGACCACACCCCAATCCACCAACAGCGCATGGTTCCAGAGATAATCCATTACATTAAAATACATGAGAATTTTAGGGGACATTCCATAGCCAAACCACAATAGTTGGTTAATGCACATAAACCTTTATTTCTAGAAAATCTCGGAATTCAGTTGAAATGTCAACATACTGTAAGCCAACAATCTACTCTGATGTCCACACTTACCAACTTCCTCATTTTATCCTGGTTTGTCTTATACACAGGGGACATTAAACATACACCATGTGCTAGACTAAACATATAGTGCAATACATATCTTCTTTTATTCTTCCCCAAAATCATACTGTGGTAATTAAGTCAGGATATAAAGTGCAGATGTGAGGTGGCTTGGTCAAAAACTATGATAATGTTGAAATTTTAAAATATATTCCAGTACAAGACACATTGCCACTAATCCCACTTAAAAGATTATCCCTCATGTCAAACACACTAATATACTTATCCCATATTTGTTGGCACTTTCTCAAGTAGTTGCAAAAGTTCTTTTGTGTATGTCCTTTGCTACACCCATGGCAACCTCAATGTCCCCAACAGTTAAAATCATTTACCTTTGAAAGATATTTCAACATTGGAAAAAAGCCAAAAGTTGCTTTGTACCAGCCCAAGGAATAAGGAGGAAGATGACACACCATATGCTTTTGACAGAAACTGCCCTAACTGTTTTCAACCTAGTCAGGACACGGAGGGATCCACAACAGTACAAATAAAGACACTTGCACAAGAGGAATTCTAGAGCTGTGTCAGAAACTGGGAATAATGATGGGATAAGTGTGCTTGAGTGAAGGAGAGTATTTAGGTTGAGATTAATAGCAATCTGTCTTTTTTACCATAACAAATTATTATTTGCACTTAAACGTTCACCGTATGTTTCATCTCATCTTGTACGTGATTTATGAGATTGTATGATTTAGAGTAGGTTAATTCCTTTAAGTCCAAGTTTTCTCATGTCTAAACTGAGAAAAAGAATTGTGCTATTTTGTAGCCAGTTAAAACAGATAGAACTTTTGAGGATGTAGATGCCCTCAACATTCATGTGAATATTTAATCCTTGTAATGAAGAATTAAGAAGATGGACACATAATGTGACCATGGTGCTCAAAGGGTGGGGGAGGTCTTTAAGAGATAATTAAGGTTAAGTGGGGCCATCAATGTGGCCATTAATCCAATGAGATTCTGGCTTTGTAAGGAAAAAACAACAAAAAGAACGTGAAGAGGTGAGATGAGAGGTACAGTCCTTTGCTGCTACGATGACGACTTGCGCTGCCTTAGAATTCAGTTTCCACTAGCAAGAACTGGACCTGACGCGGCCACTCGACCTTGTATTTCTCATTCTTCAGAAGTGAGAGCTAAACAAGCCTTTTATTCTTCATAAATTATTTAGCACATGACTTTGCTTATAGCAACAGTAAACAGACTAAGGCCCCACACAAAACTTAGTTAGGATGTTGATACTGAATGTAGACACACACACACACACACACACACACACACACACACACGCACGCATGCACGCACACACAACAAAAGAATATTAAACGTTGATTGTGAAATTATTTTTTTCAAGAAGAGCGGAGAAGAATTTCCAAGTTGGTCCCTGAAAAACTTGAGAGCTTAGAAAAACAAGACAGGTTTGGAACTTTCACGGTGACTTAAGGTCCTGAGCGAGGTTTCCTTGGCTTGATCTCTCTCCTAGGACCACCAGAGGGAACACCACAAGCTGTCTTATCAGTCTGCACAAGAGGAAGGCAAATTAGGAAGGAACAGCTTAAAAGTTGCCTGCTTCAAACATCTGAATGAAGTCAGAATCTTTCAGTGTCTCCACCAGAGCTTCTGTCTTAGCTACTCTTGTTGCTGGGACAGAATACCCAATATCTTCACATTAAGGGAGGAAAGATTTATTTTAGCCCACAGTTTCAGAAAGTGTCATACAGTCCATTCATGGGGGAGCCTGTAAGAGCGAAGGCACAGGGCAGAGACTGGAGAGTAGCCCAAGGCACCCGGAGAGAAGTCAAGCGAAGCAGGAGCAAGGGAATATCTGGAGACGCAGGCAAACACTTGGAAGTTCTGCTCTGAACACCCCCAATTTCAACAAACTGATGCAATCTCTCCAGGTCAAAGCCCAAACATCCATCTTTTCCAGTTAAACCCTACCTTCCAACAGCACACAGCTTGACGGTGACCCTACTACATCCAAATACATGAGGTTTGGGGGAGACACTCCAGATCCAAACCATAGCAACTTTCTAATGACAATTCAAATAAGCAATTCATTTTTTTCTTTTTCTCACCATGCCAGGTGAAAATCTGTTGAAACCCTGTGCTGTTGGAAGATGGGGGCTTAGGCTTGAGGGGTGGATTATGGGTATGTGATAGCTTATAGATGTGCAGTAGAAGAAAGGAATATGGTAGACTATAGATTACTAGTGTGTGGTGGACTAGGGGCCTGCTGTGGATTACAGATGTGTACCACATTACTGTATGTGTGACCTGGAAGGGGCTTACATCAGGAAGAGGCAGAACACTGAGGCTGCTCCTGGAAGGACAGATCACTGGGGTAGGACTTGAGGGGTATACACTACTTTCTTCCTCTCAGACTTGGCTCTGTTCTGTCATGCTATGAGGACCTCTATCTCTGGTTCTAGTGCCATCTCTATCACATGATTCCACCATTTCCAGCCACCCATCCATAAAGTTGTAGAAGTTGGGTATTTTGTCCCAGCAGCAACAACAACAACAGCAGCAAAGTAACTAAGGCAGGATCAGAGAGTTCTGTAAGTATGGTTCCAAAAGTAACACTAGGAGAGGTTAAATTCAGGTGTCGAGAGATCTAACTACTGGGATTTTAACTATACTGCAAACAAATGCACCCCAGTACACCAGCATTTCCAATGGTGATGAGATGAAAGGTCTGAAATAGTGTAAGCATTTTTAGTAATAGAACACAATGCTTCACAGGATAAACTTGACTTGCCAATCCTGCCTTGTTCTGCTACTATTAGTTAGAACTGAGTGGCCAGTGTGCCATATTCAGTAACTAAAAATACAAGACACCTGATGAAACTTGAATTTCAGGAGTAATTTTTGACATAAGTATATTCTATAGGGGTTCAGAAACATATTGTCTGGTCTTGTTCTATCCCGACAGATGTTAACATACATTGCCCGATCCCTCTAAAAATGCTTTTCCTAATTTCCTTTACAAGTCACAATGCTGCTCGCTGGGACAATTACTGCTTACTCTTCACTCTCTTCTACCTCAAGACTTACAAACATTAAAACTCACTTGATTCTAGATACTTGTTTGCTTGATTGCTTGTTTTGTTTTAGAGTAGACAGTATATCCACACATTCCCACACCCTATGTAAACAAGATTGCTTTCCATCCTGAGAGCTTCTTTTGTTCAAGTTAGAGATAACTGTAGAATCACATCCTTTTAAGTCTTAAGAGGCAAATGGATTTTTTTTTTTTCTTCTCAAGAGAATAGTGCCTTGCATTTTGTAACAATGGAAGAAGCTATCTGGATGGAACAAAATGGTGACTTAAATGCAAATACTCACTTCCGTGGGCACATTCCTTTCTAACATCATGTAGTTTCTCAGCCCGGAGTCAAAACTCCTTTTGGAAGAAATATGTATGACTCTGGGATTTCAGCCAGCCCGGGGCATCAAATATTCTTCTCTGTAGCTGTCCTCTGCTGCCAGCAGATTAGGCTCCTCCAGAGAGAGAAAGAGAGATGGAGAAGAACAAGCAGAGAGAGGCAGAGAAGGAGAAGGGGAAAGAGGAGCTGGAGGACAGCACTGTTCATTAACTGCTTTCTCCTAATTACAGAAAAATTAGTTTCCTTTTCCTAGCATTTTGCTCTACTTAGACTATAAGAGAGAAACGAACGTGAGGCAAAATCACCCAAATGCATTTCTAAGTGCAAAATTCTTCCAAACATGAGAGTTGCATGGTTTAGAATTTGAGTGGTAGAGATTAGAGCCGCCTGTCTCCCAGCACCTTTGTTAAAAGATGCTAGTTCACATTCACAACTTGACATTTAGGCTCACTAATACCCCACCCTGATCTTCACATATATTCATCACACTGGTTCTGTCATGCCTCACTCCACTTCAAATTTCTTTCCATTTCTCAGTCTCAATCTTGTCAATCTTTTGAATTTCTACTCACTTTCCAAGATTCATTTCAAAGTTCACGATTTCATGGAAACCTTCACTATTTTACGATTCACGTGCCCGGCTAGGTATTTTCCCATTCTTTCTCATAGGACACCATCTCATTCCATCTCTTACAAGAGATAGTGATATTACATGGAATCCTCTAGGCCCAAACAGATTGAGATGCCGCACAATATGCTTCAATAGATTATGATCCCTTGGAATGTCACACTGAACTTTAAGTTTCAATACTTTATGGATTATAGTGAGGGACATTTGCTGAAATATGCCTATGTATGGTTACTACTCTGCCAAGAGAATAAGAGGATACTATGTATGAATCAATAGTGCCAATATTGGGATACCTGTAATTTTTTCTATGGAAGTCATGGATATCTTTCACCCTCATCTAAATCCCCTTACCTCTTAGCTTCAGGGCAGGGCTGGCCTACCTTCTGGATGAGAAAATCTGTCTAGATTTGTCAAGACTCACACCATCAACCTACATCTGCTTTGATCACATCAAAGACAGTTCTAGAAAATCTGTCCTCCCATTCCCACCCCAGCCCTCAATAGGGACTGGAATGTGTACCCTCACAAATTCTTAAGATGAAGGCCTAATCCCAGTACCTCAGAATGGGACATATTTGGAGACAGGCCTTTTAGAGAGGCACTGAGTTGAAATAAGGCCATCAGAGTGAGTCCTCATCCCACGTGACTGCTATCCTACAGGAAAAGGAAATGTGGACATACAGAAGGACCCCAGGGGCACAAGACCACAGAGGAAAGGCTATGAGCACCCACGAAGAAGCAGCCATCTGTAAGACAGTGAGCCAGGTCTCACCAGAAACCAGAATTGCTAACACTTCAACTTGGTCAGCCAAGTTGGAAAACTTGGAGAAAATAAATTTCTCCACTCAGTCTGTGATACCTTGTGGTACCCATTGTTGGCAAATGGCACTTAACTATTCTGGACCCATCAAATGTTGAATGAGAAGCTCTGGGATAAGAGGGCTAATTCCTTTCCCAAGAGACTAAGTTCCATTTAATTGCATAAATCTACTGCATTTCAAGCAGAAGAAAAAAAAAATATATATATATATATATATATATATATATATATATATATATATATATATACACAAAAGTACAGGCTAGCTGAGTCTTTTGCGTAAGTCTTATAAAACATACTTGTTGTGGAAGCTTTTCTTTCAACTAACCCATATGCAGAGACTGTCATTTTATAAATGAAATGAGAAATAAAAAAGAATTTAAGAGAATATGTAAATTTCAACCACCTTTGTTATCATCAAATTTGCAAATTTGATGATTATAATTACATTTAAAAATTAAAGCACAATTACTAGAATATCTGAAAAAAGAAACCTCTAAACTTTTTGAGATATGTAAAAAATATATAATGGTCTTAGACAACTGGAATATATTGTCACTGCTATTAAAATTTTAGGTCTAAACTTAGATAAGGTAAAGAAGAAAAATGTTAGATTACATAATTCTATAGTAGTTTCTATAAAACAAAATCATAAGAGAAGCCTTTTTATAAGCAGTAAAATTATACGCTGTAAATTATATAAGCTCAATGCTTTCTAAGCATTTTTACTGTATATTATAATATACATGTACAATAAAATATTATTTAGCCTTTAAAAAGATATTTATACTTGCAATAAAATGGAATGATTTGGAGGACATTACAATAAGTAACATATATGAGACACAGAAAAAAATACTGTATAAACTCACTTTATATAAAATTTTTAAAAAGTCCAATACTCGAAACAGAATGGAAGAGTAGATCCAGATGATTTTGAAATAACTCACAGCAGTTTTAATTAAAGCAGTGGTTCTTAAGCTAAACTTTTCCATCTTAAGACTTTTTTGTGTTTTAAAATATTGAAGACCACAAAGACTCTTTGCTTACATGTGCTATATGGATTTCGGTTATTTTTAACACAGTACCAATATAAACAGAAGAATAAGAAATAAGTTTACATAGATGCTCTCCAACTTACTGTGGTCTGACTTATGTGCTTTGCCTGTACAATGGTGGGAAAACCATACATATTCAGTAGGGGACGGTACATCAAATTCTGAACTTTGATTTTTTTCTAGGCTGCAACTTGTTGTGTGTGCTCTTGCTATTCTGGACAACAGCAGTGAGCTGTATCGTCCAGCAAGTCACATATTCACAATGGTAAACCAATACTCTACAGCACTTTGTGCTGCTAAGATGTCCAGCAGGTTAAGGAATATTGAACACATCTATGGGTTCACTGGTATGTAACTCTACCCCAAGTCAAGGAAGATCTGTACCAGCACACTGATTAATACCCATCACAGTTATGTAGCCTCCGAAACATCACTGTGCACCAGAGAAAACATTAGAATGAAAAATAATGACTTCATATTATGAAAATAATTTACATAAAATACTTTCATGAATCCCTGGAGAAACAGTAATGAGAAACCTCAAGATCCCTGGACTATACTTTGAAAAATGCTTCATTAAGTGAATCTTTCTAACTGGTGAACACTACAGCAGGGTGAAACAATGAGGCAGTTAGACACAGGGCTTTGCACTCCATTTGTCACGATTCATATAACTACTGGGCACATATCTGCTGTGGATCTTCAATCCCCAGGTACACCTACTTAACATGGTAGGAAAATGACACCTGCCTCTTCGCACTAACATTAGTACCCAATGACTGTAACTGGTTATTTATTCTAATGGTTATAATATCTTTTGGTTGGGTACTCAGGATCAAACCCAGAGCCTTCCCACTGAGCTACATCCCCAAACCAAATTTATTTTTGATTTTGAGACAGGGACAAAGTCACTAAATTGCCCAAGCTGGGATCAAACTTATGCTCCTCCTGTCTCAGCCTCCCAGAGTATATTATTAAACAATTAAAAAACATTAAAATCCGGGAGTACCTCTCTGGGCAAGTAATGTAATATTATTCAGATCTTACTATCTCTTTTATTCATGTGTACTATGTGCAGGTAGAGAAAAGAGACAATTTCAAAGTGGGCAGTAAGAACATCCCAGGTATTAGGGTTTTAATCACTCTGATGAATTTCAAAGTTCAGTGTTTGTTGAGTGCTTTAGGTACTGCTAATATTACCAACTCTAATCATGTAATACTAGGAACAGGAGTAGGGAGAAAGCGGCTGCGGTATGAATACTAAAGTCTCCTTTCTGTTTACTTATTTTTGATAAATGCAGGTTCCTTTTTTTGCTTTGAAATCAAAATGATTTAAGAATCTCTTACAGATTGGATTACTACTTTGAGGAGAGAAATCTAGAAATGACTTCTAGAATAGTGCTTAGAGAGCAATACGGACACGCTCAAGAGAGAAGTTGATAACCATTGGAATTCTCTGTTTAAGCACATGTGAATACTTCAAAAATTTCTCAACACAACAGGAAGGGCCAGTGAAGAAAAGCTGAATTAAGAAAATATAAATTTCACAACAGGAAGCCTATGGTATTTGATTCAAGACCAGCTCACAATTAAGTGTAACGGGGCTTCCTTTGTTCCCTTGTTTGGGTGCAGAGAAGAATACAGGTCTCCCTTCCCCCAGCCTATTTTAGTAGAGGGTTATCCTACCTCCCTGGGAGCCACAACCTGCCAGTGTTTATCTCCCCAGCTGTGTTGCAGGACCTCTGTTCTACACAAGATCTGATCCTCTGCCTACACACTCCCTCCACCTTCTGAGTGTGAAAGCCTGACCCCCAAATGTGACAGGCTGAGAACAGCCTGCCCAGGTGTCCAGTCAACTGATAAGGTGGATTAGACACTATGGCAGAGCAGTATAAAAACAGCCTCCCTACCTTACTGCTTGTGCTCAAGTAGGGATGTCTCTCCATGCACAGTGCGTTGCAATCCCTTTCCCAAGCTGCAGAGGAGTGATACAGAGGTTTCTCTTAGGGGACAGGACAGGTTCTAAGAACAGACTTCAACCTATCAGAACAATTCTCCAAAAACACTGACTTTACTTGGAACAAAGTATGGAAAATTTCAAGCCTAAGGGCCCCATGGAAATAATGTGATAAGTAATAGAAAGGAGGCCTGTAGCTCCTGGAGAATGACAAGCAAACCTGTAAATCAGCCAGAAGTTTACAGAAAGAAGTAGGGGCAGAAAACGCTAAGAAAAGTTCTCCTCAGGGTAATTATCAGGGAGGATCCCTGCAGAGTGGCCTGAATGTAAGGGAGTTAGATTGTGAAGCAATTTATACCTCTGGGGAATTAATGGAAACAATGAAGCAACGTACTGGCAATTAGTGGAGCCTAACTGCTTTTTGTGATTCAAATTGAGGCAGATAGCCTAACAGAGAAATTAAAAAGAAAAAACCACAGACAAGTTGGACAAGACTTTTGTCATCTGGGATGTCTAGGAAAATACTCACAGCTCTGCCCTCTGAGGATGATGTCAGAGAATGAATATTGACTGAAAGTGGGCTCTCCAAAATAGCCCAGTCAGGTCACTAAACCAGTAAAACAAACAACCGAACAACCATAAATATCTAACAGCGGAGACAAATGGACAACTACTCAGAGAGTTTGCAATACACTGTGTAAAATATTTTAACAAAAAAGAACTAAACAAACAAAAATATAACCTCACAAGTGTGGTATAGCGGATGACAAAAACTTAGTTTTGAGAAGGCTCAGATGTTAGAAAAGGAAACAAAAATATCAACTAGCTATTACATATATCTTCTAAAAACTAAGAGGGATTATGTTTAGACAACTAAAGGAAAGTACGATACTAAGGTCTCAACAAGTACATGAGTTAGTAAAAAAAGATCATAATAAAAATATGTAAAATCTTTTGTTGAAATGTATAATAACCAAATATAGAATTTATTGGAGAGATTTGCCAGTAGATGCAAAGAAGGCAGAAAAATGAATAAGCATGGAGGACGAGATTATGCCACCTGGGAAACAGAGTATAATCAATGAATAAAGATGGACTGACTTTGGAATGGCTCTCACCAATATGAAGCTCACAAACACCAGCCATGGTAAGAGTACAGGAAGGAGACTAGATAATGAAAGAAAAGAATTCAGAAATTGCAATCAGAACTTTCCCAAACTCAGAAAACATTTCTACTTACTTCATGAACTCCTAACGTGATGAAAACAAAAAAGATTCACACCTACACGCAACATAATTAATAGAAATGCCAAAAGACAGAATCTTAAAAACAGCAAGCAGAAACCAAGTTATCCCACATAAGATAACGCCACTATCGTTAACAACTGACTACGCACTAAAATAATGGAGGCGAACAGGGGATGGAAGGGCAAAGAATCTCAGAAATGGCCAAACTGCCTTTCAAAGGAGAAGGCAGACTAAAGTCTTCCCAGACCACAGTAAACAGCCAGCTGTACTAGCAGATCTGCCTCAGAATCAGCACCGTAAGAAGTCCCCCCGATGAAATCAGGTCGCTTCAGACAGTATCTCAAATCCCTATGAGAAAAAAAAATCAATAAGAAAATTATTTAATTATAAAAGATAGACTAAGTTCATATTTCTTCTCTTATTTTCCCTGACTACTCTCAAAAGCAACTGGATCCAGCAGTAAGTATGCAACTGTTTTGCTGGGCCGATAGTAAATAAAGAAGCAACGCATTTGAGAGTAAGCGCACAGAGACCAGCAGCTCAGCTGCACTATGGAAGCAAATGCCAGCAGACGGCAACTCAACCTTACAGGAATAAGTTAGGAGAATTAGAAATAGCAAATAGGGCTAAAAAGATACTGAATTTTTCTCTCCTTTCTTGCCTCAGCCTCTTTAACAGCTATAAAGTTACACAAAGAAATAGTTATAGCATAATCATGTTTGATTTGTAACATTAAAGATATTCCATTCAATACAGAAGAAAATGGGGACAAAAGGAAAAATTAGATAAGGGACATTTCTAGTTCTCATTGAATTCAAATATTAAAGACATGAATTCAATTCAGGTAAGGTGAGTATTTTGGAAAACCGTCAAAAAAGAGGGGAAAATTAATGAAATTTAAATGTTATATTAAAAATATCCACCCAATGCAAAAGAAAGCAGTAGCAGAACACAAGTGAAAAATGACTTATAAAGCAGAAAGATAAATAGCACACTTTAATTTCTAATGGCACAAAAATTAAATCACTAAACAGTGATCTTCATATTGCAAAGGACATAATTCAACTATATGGTGCCTACAGAATACACATATGCATTTTAGGTTCAAAGACATGAATAGATTGAAAGTCAAGTGGTGAGGAAAATATACTAACAGTAAATATTTAAGAAAGATGGAATAGCTGTACTAATCGATTTTTAAACAAAAATAGTACCTGTGATAATATAACAGAAAAACCAACCCATGAGGTATGTATAATAATTATGATCAATTATATTTGCACCTACTACAGAAAGCAAAAAAAAAAGAAGCAGAAAATACAGAATTCAGAACTCCAGGAGTTGGAGACTTTGATTTCTCACTTTCAGCGATGGAAACTAGGGAGGTCAAGAAATAAACAGAAAATTGAGCAATAATATAAAACAACTACAACTAACAGACAACACACAATGCTAATCAACAACAGCACAAAGTACCTTCTTCCCAAGGGCCCATGTTTCATTCTCTAACACTGACAATATGGTGGAACTCACCTGACAATAAAGAATTGAAATCAAATTGTGTTCTCCTACTATAATGGAATTAGAAACAAAAGTCATAAAAATCCACATGAGAATATGGTTGCTAGTTGAGTGTCTGATGTGGAAATTATATATAGAAAATATAAAAAACACAATTCACAACCGAGAAAGAAAACATATTAAAAATGAACAAGTAAATTGGATAGGCAATGCTCCAAAGAAGATCGCAGATGGCCAATAATCTCTTGAAAAGATACTCCACATCATTAGCCATCAGGAAAATGTAAATTGAAACCACGATGAGGTACCATTTTTTACACACTAAGTTGGTTATGATAAAAGGAACAGGTTATATTAAGTGACAAGAATGTGGAGAAACTGGAACTTTCATACACTGCTGGTGGGTACGTGACACTGTAGAGTCACTTTGGAAACAGTCTGGTAGTTCCTTAAAAGATTAACCATGAGCCATTCTAGTTCCAGTTATGCACCAAAGAGAAATAAAAATAACTGATCAGTAGAATAACTTAAATATCCACAGATAGATGAAACATACACACCCACACAAAGAATAAGTTTGACTAGTAGAAGAAATGAAGTAATAATACAGTCTACAATTTGGCTGAACCTTGAAAAACATACCAGGTGGAAAACCCATTAACCAAAATTGTATGTTCCATAATCGTACTTAAGGGCATGCATCTAGAACAGATAAATAGAAGCAGAAATTAGATTTGCAGATTTGTCTACACCTGAGCTGAGAGTGTGTGAAGGTTGGTGGGGCATGTGAGATTTCTTTGGGGATAATGAAAATATTCTAAAAAGTAGATTTTCACAATGGCTGCACAATATTATATATGTACTGTAAGTTTTTAGATTATAAAACTTAAGTGGGCAACTCTACCATGTGAATTACAACTCAATTATATCCCAGCCAAGATCATTTTAATTTGCTCAAAAAATTGAGCAGATTTAAATGAGACTTCAGTTTTCTGTGACATAAATCATTGACTATATGACAAAAATTCATTAGTTGCTCAAAAAAGGCTTATTGTAGGAAATATAAAAAGCTTGATCATCCAGGAAAATTCTATCTACATATCTCTGCTCTATCATCTTTCTTGCCCCAAAATATTAGCAATGTAAATGATGGAACAATAAACTGATAAAATTAGTCCTAAAGATGAAATCACAAAATTCTTCAATTTACTACCAAATCAGGGATTTATAAAATAAAAATAAACAAGTGTATTTGAACAGAATCACTTGTGTATAACCAAGTCTCCTATTTCTCCATTCCATGTTTGTGTATTTTTACCTTTAAAAATGTGCCTGTATCACCATGATTCTGTCCTGCCTTTAGCTGTGCTAAAATATATAATTAAAATTAACCATTTTGTGTGTTTTGAGAGTATGCTTCAGTGGGATTAAGTACATTCACGTTCCAGTGTGTGAATTTCTTTTACAAGGACGTTCACATCATTAGTGAAAACACAATGATAGGAATAGACTTCAGTTAGACACAGTCCTCATTTGGCCAATTTGGCTCATCGCGGTCATCCAACTTACTTATTAATAGTGCCCTCTGCTGTTCCATAAAGTATTTTAGTTTCGAAGATAAATTATGCCATCACCCTAAATTCACTCCTACATATCTCCTCCTTTCTTCTCCCCTACTGTTTCTTAACAGGAACTTGGCTTAACTCTTGGCAGATTACTACACGTCCCTCAGGTCCCTGCTCAGGCCACTACACTCTGTTGTCTCCTCTAGATGCTGGAAGGTCTAATCCTCCCCTTGTTTGCACCTGCATCTGTACTCCATTTTGAAAACGTAAATCCAAGGCACTTAGGTCTTTTCCATCGGATTCCAGGGCCATGGATTTCGATCCCCTCCTCCTGAAAAATCTATTTTTGCATTTGTCTTATATGACACACCCGTAACACAGTGTTTGTGTTGAACAAAAATATTCACGATTTGTGCTTCTCCCACCACATTTAATTCAAGAGGCATTCCTGCGGTGGTGAATGTCTGACTAAATTTTTCAGAGAAGACGATCTCTGCACAGGGTCCGATTCCCTCTTCAAATAGCCACATGCACGCGCACACACACATACACAAAACAAAAGAAAATCAACACCTCCCTTCTCCATAGCTGCACAGTAGGTAAACAAACCACACTCCTGGAGCCTGTGGAAGTACTCCTTCCCACAGGACAGTTTTGCTCTTCTCTTTCATTCATCTAGGCAAGCGTAGAGGCTTTTGACCCAATTTAGCCTAGATAAATGACCCATGATGTGAAATTTCCCAACAGCTTAATAATGCATTTAACTCAACGTGACACTTGCTTGCAGCTGCCTTTAAGCACTTTGGAGGCGATAGATGTCTTTGAAATGATGGATGGTGTGAAGGCAGGCCTGCATCTCCACCCATCTTCCATAGGGAACCAGACAGGAGATCCTCTTTAAATTGCCCACAGCAAATTCAGAGAGTGTGAGACTTAATTTAATTTAATAGATGCATTTCCCAATACCATTTATAGTGATGGTGATCAGGTTAATTTTAGTACAAAGCTTTTTGTATCCTGCATAATACTCCTTTTGTTCCCAGCCATACACTTAAAAAGTGTGTTGATTTCCCTGCATAAAACATCAACAGATTTCTTTTTGCTTCGTAGTGCTTACAATGATTCCATAAAAATTTAACTGAAACAAAGTGATTTCATCTATGACCTTAAAATCATATTATTAAACTATAAATCATATAAAATCATGCAGGAGAAAACTTTATCATGTTTTCATTAAATTCAATAACCACAAAATCAGTAAATCTCAACACAGATCATTGATTATATATCATATTCTGGTAATAAAAGAAAAAGAAAATGAAAGAGAATGAACTTCCTATTTTCTGGCTTCATTTTCTACCCTTTTGGAAATATATTCTAAGTTTTATTGGACCAATAAATATTATGAAGAATTCTGTCAATTTACACAATCATGTAATCATTCTCAAATATATTTATAATCCTTCAGAGGATACAACACATAACTAAAAATATTTTGAACTGTTTAAATATCTGTCATGTCATTTTATACTCTGAGTTTGGTAATGACTCGAAGAGACCTTCCAACAGTTCAGTAGTCAGCAAAGTATGATGTAGAATTCTAGTGCACTCATTTTCTGAGTTGAATATACTCAAGTAACTATATCCATGTGAAAGGGATACACAGAATTTCAGAACACAAAATAGAATTCAAGAAAGATTACAGGTGGGCTATTTGGGGGCTAGCACCTGCTGAATTCCTGAACCAGACTGTTGTCATCCCAAACAGATTGGACTGTTATCCTGCCCTTTTAACATCAATCTAAAATTTTCCAAAGACAGAGCTTAAATACAGAAGTACATATGTGCCTGTGCATTGTGTGCGCACACACACACACACACACACACACACACACACACACAGAGAGAGAGAGAGAGGATCAGAATTAATCAAGGTGATTATGCTTATGCCTCTAAATTTCAGACTCCCATTGGCTCCAAACGCGAGCCAACTTTGACCAATGATCACTTCTGACTCATTCATAGCATCTCTTTCAACTGGCTCTGGGTTAAACTACCTTTGATCCTCCCATGGGTGGGGCTTCCCTCATGTACCAACCACAATGGTTTTGACTACATCTCCCCAGCAGGTCTTCCCCATGATCCATGGAATGATTTACCAAAGGAAATTTGGACATCACTTTGTTTCCAATGTAAACGGTTCTTTCGCTAGCATCCTGCATGAACTCTGGGTTTGCTAAGAGGAGCTCTCAGCATTTGCATCTCTCCCTGGCACTTTCTTTTTCTCCTAAGCACCTTATTTTAGCATTCTGACAATATGCTACTGTAATGTCGTCCACGAAGAACCTGTATTTATCTGTTGTTATCTCCCACTTACAGATTCAATCTGATGTGTCAGAGCTAGCACAAGACCACTGAAAAATCAGGCTGTTTTTTTCAGGCCTTGACCAAACTCCATGTGGCTTACGAGAGAAACTCAAATGTCCTATGCCTGTTTTCTCATTTATAAATATAAACATTAATATCTGTCTCACACAAAATTATTATAAGAGTTCCTTGGGACAAAATATTTATGTCATGGTGTCTGCCCCACAGTACAGGCTTGGGTTAAGAAAACAAAACAAAGTAAAACAAAACACATAAATGAAAGACTAACTCCAGGGTAAGAATTCCTGGGTTTGAAGTCCAGCTACTGCAGATAACTTGGGGAAATGTCCATAAAAACTCAGGAAATTTCAAGTGACTAAAAGTTAAATTATAGAATTGAAACCCATGATATATTAGTAACTGATTTTTCTAACCTCAATTTTCTAATCTGAAAAAAAGAGATAACAACAGTTAGCGATCAATATTAATGGCAGGTAATCTGTAGGCTTCGGGGGAGGTCCCCTGAGTTAATACGTAAGAACGACAGTGAACTTACTGAGAACTACATTTACTGCTTTCAGAGCACACAAAGAGAGTCAAGGAGGCATAATTATTTTTAATACATTATTTTAATATATTTTACCAAATATTTTTCATTATTAATATTTTTCTCCAACAATCTATTCTATCATATGGATTCATATCTAATATTTAATGCTGGAGAAAGTCAAGATATATATAAAGCAGAGTAGAATTATATTTTAATGCAATTAATTTAATTTGGGGAGTTTCTTATAACATTTTTGTTAAGAAACAAAGTCCATCCTGGTGCATTGGCTCATGCCTATAATCCCAGCACTCTGGGAGTCGGAGGCAGGAGTTTCATAAATCTGAATCCAGCCCAGCAATTTTGTGACCTACCAAGGCCATATCTCAAAATAAAGAAAATATCAAAAGAGACCCATTGTAAAGGCTCTGGATTCAATCCCAAGTGCTTGCGGGGTGGGGAGGGAAGCGAGGAAGAATTAAGCCAGTTCCACAAAATGATTTCTGTTTATCTGCATTTCAGTGTGAACCAAGTTGGTGTAGGCATCAAGTGCCACGAGAATTATGTGACTTCATTTTGTCCTGTCTCGTGTCCTCGTCTTTGGGTCATGGGACCCACTGCCAAGGTCCTGAAAATGTTGGTTCCCATTTCCTCTCAGTCATCTCAGTACGTGTGGTCACGTTTGATCAAAAATATGAGTTTTAATTTTTTCAAAAAGTATTATGTAAAAGATATATAGCTATTCATTCCCCTCACAATATGGCCGTTCACTAAACACACTCATCCTGTTACACTCGTCACTCTTTAAAGCAGTTCTGAAAGCCTTCTTTTGTGTTTTCTGGGGCTGCCCTATGTCCCTAGTTAGTTCAAAATGTTTACTTTTCTGTATTGGTTAGGGTTCTAAGAGAGGAAGAGTTAACAGAATTATAGAGGTAAAAGGAATTTATTTGGAGGGCTTGCAAGTCTGAGGAGAGAGAGATTACAGATAGGCAGCTTGAACACCTGTGAGAAGTGGAGAGTCCAGTAGCTGCTCACATGTGGGCCAGAAGGACACCTATCTGGGACTGCAGGACAGCCAGTGGACCGAGGCGAAGACAGAAGACATGTGAATCTGTGGTGAAGATCTCTGTAGTGAGGACCTGAGCAAGCCAGGAGCAAGGCGAAGGCTCAGCCTCAAGTCAAGGTCAGAGCTTTTTCAGAAAGAGGCTGCAATGATGTCACCTTCCCCCTTCACTCAGTTCAAACTGCCCGTTGGGCGCCCACACCCAGGGTGAGTGGCCCTCTGCCATTTTCAGACCATAGTGTCAACAACACACACCGGAAAGCTATTCACTACGCATTTCCCAATTGCAACAGCCCTCCAGCTGTCACACCTTTCATGGCAAATATGACCTTGGGAAAAAAAAAACAGAGACCACATGTCGTCACATCCAGTCAGTAAGGTAGATGAGGACACACCATCATGTTTTTATTTGACAAAAATTAATGTAAATGTCTGAAATGATTCAAGGCATAAAACAGGGCTTGCAGAACTGTAATAACCTTTTTAAATTTTTATGTGAACATTCACTATATCTTTTATCAAAATTTGAAGTTGTAATTTTATCTAATGAGGCAGGTTACCTGTTTTTATGAATATTATAATTTTTTTTCAAAACAACGCACTGGGGCAGGTCTTAGGACTCTATATGTAAATGAGAAAGATGAAAATCACACAAAGCAAGCAACAGATCTGCTCTCAGTGACCAATTTAAAACTTTCAACCCAGTCATGCTTCACAGAAACAACTCCAGGTGGGTTCATCCTCACATCCTCAGTTCCCTTTTGAGAACAAACATACCTGCCTGAAAAAGAGAAATACTCAATTGATAAAGCTAAGGAAATGTTATTTATGCCTTCTTCCTACTGAACTACACAGGAGTTTGCCACTTCCCTTACTTCATATACTACATCTGGCCCTAGATTAAAATCACATCTGATTTTGCATATTCAACCCTAGAGAAAAAGTAACATGGTGCAACCACTGAGAAAAGGAACTTGGGAGCAGCTAGAAAGGTAGCACATGTTATTACCTGTCATAGTCTGGATATGGAGTGACCCCCCCAAAAGCCTCATGTTCCTATGGATACTGTGAGGAGTTGGGAGTCTGGACCTGGCTGGAAGGGGTGGATGCTTGGGGCTTGACCTGGAGAGGCTTGTGGTGGTTCTGCCCTTCTTCCCAGTCTTTTATCAGTTCCGCCACGCTGCTGTGAGGATCTCTGTCTTCTAGAGCACCAGTTTCAGCTCTGGCTCTAGCTGCAAATTCCACCATTTTCATCTGCCCACCCATGAACAAACTGAGACCTTCTGAAACTGTAAGCTGCAATAAATCTTTCCTCCCTAAGTTGTGGATATTAAATATTATGTTACGGTGATGAAAAAGTAACTAAGACATTACCTCTTTTATCCAAAACCTAAAAGTATGCTGGAATAAAAAAGAAAAAGGAAAGAAAAAGGGAAGGAAAGAAGGAAAGAAGGAAAGAAAGAAAGAAAGAAAGAAAGACCAAAAATATGAATATTCAAGGCTGTTCAGTGAAATGCTTCTTTTAAAGAGTGAAATACTGGGAAATGCCACAATGGCAATGTAACAAAAGTACAAAGGATCCTTGTTTGTTTGTTTGTCTGCTTGTTGAGACTGGATCTCGCCAAGCTGCAGTCTGGCCTCAAACTTTTGATCCTCTTGTCTCAGCTTCCTAAGCAATCAGAATTACAGCTGTTGCCCATTGTTCTCAATGGCAAAGGACTAGTTAATGCAAATCAGTAACATCTTTGAAATTGATTAGTATATATTTGAAATAATATAAAAGATGGAATATTTTATATTCAATTGTAATATAATCTTTAGAAAATGTTGTGTCAAAAGAATGTGAAGGCAACATTACCATGGGAAGCAACATAAGCCAATATGTATGTGTGTAGGTTATATCTGTAAAAGAACAATGAAAAGATAAATCTAGAATAAAAGCTAACCAGAACAAGAGTACTACCTAGAGAGGAAGGGAAGGAAGGAACAGTGAGGAAAAGACAAGGATAGAAACTACAGGTCTTGAATGTCCTTTGGTTTCCAAATTTGCCTGTAGAACACTGGAAATGTAGTCAATTAAATGCAGCAAGATTTAATTGAAAAAGAGAAATCTTAAAATTAAAATGAAAAGGTGAATCTTCATTTGTATTTAGTTGTTAATCTAATCAAGAAAATATGTCCCATGTGATTGTAAATGCTACTTCTTGGCCTGCCCATCCCTAATGACATATGCCCAAACTTCATACCTCTCAGAGTCATCTTATGGAGTAAATGAGGGCATTTTTCCTTTTTTTTTTCTTTTCTCTTTTTGAGATAGGGTCTCACTCTGTAGCCCAGGCTGATCCTGAACTCACTATGGAGCCCAGACTGGCCTTGGATTCACAGCAATCCTCCTACCTCAACCTTCTGAGTGCTGGGATTACAGGTACGCACCACCACACTGGCTTATGTGGTGCTGGGGAATCAAACTCGGGTACTTAGTTCTTGACTTAGCACTTGCCAGGCAAGTGCTTTAATCACTGAGTCATTCCTCCAGCCCCACCATTCTGAGAGTGTTGTATGGGAATGTGGTCGTGACGGTAGGGATGTCAAAAACAAATGAGTAACTGGATAGAATTTTGAGAATCCCTACACTCAACGAGTATGAGAGAAGCATAGATTTGAAAGTGATGATGTTAGTTAATAATAGCAATTATCAGAATGCACTTTCATTGTTATTATGCGTTTTCTAGCCTTGTCCACTGTACACAGATCAGATCTATAACAACGAACAATTCAACAGTAGTGCCTTAGCACCCAGGTAGAGGTCCAGTGACATCCACCAAAAAGAACTAGGCATCTCTAGAGAATGGCTGGCCCATGCATGGAGATCAGACTCATTTATGATCAACGTAGGATACGTTATCATGTCAGAGAACAGGAAGACTATTAAGATGACTAGATATTGCCAAAGGACACAGAAACCAAAAATATAACCCAATGGCCAAATTTAGGACATTTTGAGAATCAATAATAACTACAGAGAAATGGAATATATGTAGGTATATATTAGTATAGTAGTAATATGAAAAAAATCTTTATTTTTGTATGTAGCATGACAGGAATCAATTTTTAATTTTGAAAAATGATAACAAAAAAGTCAAGCACTCATTCTGCTTTTGCTACTTCAGCATAATCATAATTAATAAGGGAAAGTTTCTCATCATGTAATTTTTCAGACAATAGAGAAAAAGAATTAGAATAGCACAATTTTTAACGTTCAGCAAAACACTAGCCTCAGGAAATATATATCAAAAGTCTCACTGCTTTTACACCAACGATAGACGACTGTTGAAGTTATGAAAGTTTTAGAACTATAAAGTCTGACAAGCCTACCCCGTTCTGACCCAGTCTCACTCTGTGTCTGTGTGTCTGCTGTAGTCTTTGGGACATTCTGCATTTCCTTCTCTTTGAACTTAATAGAACTAACATGAGCGGAATATGACCAACCAACTAACTCAATATAATGCCCCAGCACAGGAGAATAAATCATTAATAGAGTCACTTTAAATCTAAAGTTAACTGTAAAAAACAAAAACAAAAACAAAAAACCCACTAACAGTTATTCAGATAGCTTACCGTAGTTTTACATGGTTTAGAATTCCTACCTAAAAAGGCTTTTCATTTGCCCAGTTTTTATCTTGTTTCTTTTCCCCATGTATCAAGTTTGGCGGACATGCCGAGTTCAGATTACACTTAGGTAAGTTGGTTTGCTTTTAATAATTGTGCTATATCTGTTTAATTATTAAAAACTATACTCTGAGTGGTTTATATGATAGGTTGATAGACATTTCCTGAATGTTATTTCTAATTTTATTTTCATCTTTTCTCTAACTTCCCATGTAGGCTGTTACTTTTCCTCACAAATTAGATAGCAGATTGATATTTCTAAAAGATTTCAAAGATGAAGCATTTGGATTACGTCACTGACTACTTTTTTCTTCAGAATTTTTTTAGTAATTATATACAAGGTATGGAACGGGGCATATTGATATTTTATTTTGATACACATTTACATATTGAAGTCATAACTACAGTCAAATCAACACATTTTCTCTACAGCTACCTTTTACATTTTTCTTTTTATCTTTTCGTCTTTCTGGAAGTAAGAAAACATAAAATCTATGCTCTCAGCAAATTATTACTATAAAATATAATTTTAATTTTTATTCTTCATGCTGTATGCTAGTTAGTCTTGTCATCCCTGCACACTGCGACTTTTCACCAGCTGACCTCTATTCTCCCATCCATGATCTTGCTCTTTGTTTCTACATACTCAATTTTTAAACAATTCCACATATACACACGATCATGTATTTTTCTGTGTCTGATAAAGTTCCATTCATCATGATGTTCTCTAGCTTATCTATGTTAGTATACAAATGTTATTGCATCCATTTTATTATTCATTTTATTACTATCACTCATGCTATTATAGAACATTACATGTTATTACACAACTCTCCCTTAGATGTACATTCATATTTTACATATATGTATTTATTTACATATATATGCTTGTATATATATTTATATACACATATATCTCACCACTTTTTCCTTTCCTCTCTTTCTATATAAATATATATAATAAAATATTGAAATATAAATCATAAATATACATTTTGTATACTTATTCTGTATACAATATTATGTATACTGCATGTATATTTACTACCAAACAGGACAGAAAAGAGAAGTAAAGGTATGTATCTGTAGGAAAAAGAAACACTGATGTCTGTGAAAGAAATAACTAGACACAGCTTACTGCTGAGAAGCACCACATGCACGCACGCACGCACGCACAGTGGCTTTCTCCTAGCAGAGGCCTTGGGTTGAATTTCCAAGAGGGAACCGGAAGGGAGGGAGAAAAAAGAAAATAAAGTTGGGTGGGTAATTACAGGGAAAGCGCTGTCTCATTTCTTGTCTTCGTTTCGTTTAGTGGTATGTATATATGTGACCCATCTATGAAAGGATCTACTCAGGTCTTTTGGCCATTTTTATTAGGAGTGTGTGTGTTTGTGTGTGTGTGTGTGTGTGTGTGTGTGTGTGTGTGGTGTTTGTTCGGTTAGCAAGTGCCTTAAGTATTTTAAATATTAATCTCCCATCAGCTATAGGGTTGTCTTAGTTACTTATTCATTGTTGTGACAGATTACCTGACATGCACAACTTAAGGGAGGAAAGAGTTATTTAGTTCAATGTCAAACACACAGTCCTTCCATAGGGCACCAGGTGACAGTGAAGGCACATGGCAGAGGCTGGAGAGTTGCTCAAGGCATTACAGACAGGAAACAAGGAAAGAGTCAAGTCAAAGCTGCAGACTCAGCACAGGCTATAACTCTCCCAGGGAGAGTCTATAACAAGGTATTTTCTTCCTTGCTTCAATGACACCAAGCTTCCAGCTGGGCCTCCACACCCAGGGAGAGTGCCTTTCCACACCCAGGTGGATATCCTTCCCTCACTTCCTCGCCCACAAATCAACGACAATACCTGAAAGGTCCACCCTGGGCACCCTCCATCTCAAGAAACTGACAATTTCTGGAGGTCAAACCCCAAACATCCACCCCTTCCAGCCAAATTCTAACTCCCAACAGCAGCACTCCAGATGCAAACCACAGCAGTATTTCTTCCTAAAATACAGGCTGCCTTACTCTACTTTTTATTTAATTTTTAAAAATATGTTATGACTATATATTAACTATACAGAATATTAAGTTTCATACATGCATATAACACACTTTGATCATAACTATCCACTTGTGCATTACCTATTACTCATTACCACAGCCCTGCCCTCCTCATCCCCCTAATCTACCTTTCTTCTTATTTAATAGTCTTCCATCTACTATCTCTTTCCCCAAAATTATTCTATTTATTAATATGCATTTGAAATACATAATTGTAACATATTTCTCCTTTTACTTTAATTACACTCTTTGCTTTTGTCCTTGTCACTCTTCACATTGTTGTTCACACTCTGTATTATTAGCTGAATGAATGATTTAGCTATAAATTCTGATATGTATGTATATATATTATATATATATAAAATATTTAATTCTGAATTTTATCTTAAACTTCCTGAGAATTATCATTCATATCCACAAATCTGACCTTTACTTCCCATTATTCTGGGAAGTCTCTGTTTAGTTTGATTTCTTTTCTAGCAGCTGCTCCTCCTCCATTTGGGCATATGCAAAAAATGACTTCAAGTGGCTTTCCTAAGTATGTTTTTAATTATTTTTTGTGTTACTTGCTTGTTCCTGTGAAGGTTGAAATTCAAGAAAGGCAGGCAGCAAATCACATTAGAGAGTTTTAAACTAAATATTCCATCAGGCTCACACAGCAGTGATATGTTTGAGCTTTGATTGGCCAACAAGGGAAATTCTTTTTGAGAATCCAGGACATTTAGTGCAGGCCCCAAAGGAGTCAGCTCTTAACAATAATCCTAAATTTATTTATAATAAAGGATACTGCGGATCCACGTGTAAAAATTATTAGAAACAAAGATTTCAAAGTAGCAAATTTTCCTTTAAATAAATAAACCACCTGCAGTAGGCCAAGACCCAGTGCTGTTTAGAGGAAGACAACACAATGTGACACTCAGCAATGCCGAGAATCCAGCTGAATATTACTAAACATGCAAAGAAACACGTGACCCGTGCTGTGAAACCTGAAATGTATCCCACGGACAGCAGAAAATTTCTGCCAACTGAAGGAGTCACAGAAACAAGAGTGGTAATGCAATCAACGCACACACAGATGTGAAAGATGTAACAACAATAACAACAACAAAAGACTTAAACACAACACACAACAGAGATACACGTGTATGCATGTTCAGGGAAGCACAACTAACAATAGCTAAAATATGGAAGTCACCAAAATACCCATCAACAGACCAATGGACACATAAATTGTGGTATTTATACACAACGGAATACCCCTCATCTATAAAGACAGATAGGTTGGAGGCTTTTGTAGGTAAATGGAGGCAACTTGAGACCATCACGCTTAGTGAACTGAGCTGGAAGCAAAAGGTGAAATATCGAATGCTTTCCCTGATACGAGAAACCCAGATCACAATTATTTCATAAAATTTATTGTAGGAAATAATGGAAACTGGTGGGAAGGGGGAGGGACTGGGAGGGTTAAAAGGGAGAGAGGAAGGATGTGTAATTTTGCCGTGATTATATATATATATATGCATCAAATACTCAAAACCAACGAAAACTTTCTGTATTGCAATTATACATATCAACAAAAAGGGAAGAAAGATGTATCTATCCTATCTAGACTGGAATGCCATTTCCTTTTCTCCAGACTCTTCCCTGCGTCCATTCCCTGCCTGTCTTCCCAAAGCAAAATCTCTTCTGCCTGGTCTGATGCTACTCTCAAGATTTCTCCCTCAATCCTGTGGCTTGCATGTGCCTGAAGTAAGAAAATGAGTGAGATCACAGGGACCCCTTGCTTGTGTCCTTCTCTCAGAAGTGACATCTTAGGGTGTTTGTTTTCCCTGTCTGATTAAAAAAAAAGGTGTAAGGTATTCAATACCTTTGTCCAGTCTTCACTGTAGGACAGTAAATCTGATCCCAGTCAGCCTCCCAAAGCCAGATGCAGCAGTAATCTACAAAGACTTACTGTGTCTGCTGCCTTCCACTTCTGAGACCCTTAGTCACCACTGAAACCATAATTAATATAAATATTAATATATAACTACTATAATTTTTCCTTACTTAAATCCTCAAATGGCCTCCCAATTTTATTAACTTTGCTCCTAAATATTTAAGTAAAAGAATGGTCATGTTCTAAAATTACTTGGATGAGAATTATATGACATTTTAAACCATAAAACATATATTAGAAAATGACGTAGCTGCTGGAGGAATTTCATAGCGGTTAGAGTGCTCACCTGGCAAGCACAAGGCCCTGAGTTTGATTTCCCACCACTATATGTGCCAAGCGCGGTAATACACACATGTAAACATATGTAATCCCGGTGCTCAGGAGGTTGAGGCAGGAAAACTGCTGTGAGTTTGAGGCCGTTCTGGACTACAGAGTGAGAACCCCTCTCTTTCACTCAAAAATAAAAATAAAAACAGGAATGGCACAGTGGCTAAAGCACTTGCTTTGCAAATACAAGGGCCTGAGTTCTATTCCCCAGCACTATATAAACTTGGGTGTGGTGGCTCACACCTGTAATCCCAGTACTCGGGGAGGCTGAGGCAGGAAGTGTGTCCTGAGTCCAAGGCCAGCCTTGGCTAAAAAGTGAGTTCAGGACCAGCCTGGGCTACAGAGTGAGACCCTGTCTCAAAAAAAAAAAAAAAAAAAAAAAAAAAAAAAAAAAAAATTAAAATAAAAAAAAAAAAAAAAAAAAAAAAAAAAAAAAAAAAAAAAAAAAAAAAAAAAAATCACCTAAAGACTTTAATTTAAAAAAAAAAAATTGTAATGTCTAAAATCAATGTGAATAGATTTAAAAACCAATAAAATACTAAAAAGGAACACTAATAAAGAGAAAATCATCAACAGAATAATACTGAAGAATATATTTTAATTTTGATGATAAAAAATTAATGGAAAAATAAAATATCTAATATGATAAACATTTTCTATCACCCAAAGGGAGTTCAGGCACTGTGTTTCTCTGTTGCACTAACCTACATAAATTAGGGCTCTATGTTTGTAAGCAATGGCCCTGGTAACTTATGAGAAGTTTTAATCTATTGGAAAAATAATGACACGTCTACACTTTCAGAAGAAGGAAGATCCAGAAGTGGGCAGAAACTGAGGCCTCTCTGTATATTAAAAATTTTTTTTGAGTCAGTTGTTAAATGAGTACCAATGTTTTTCACTATAGTTCTTGGTTACCCTAATAGTTGTAGTTCAATACATATTCAGAAAAGTAGAATACCTTTATGAAAGGGTCAGACTCTATCTAATGACGAAAAGAATCCCCCGTAGAAATTTTATTTTTTATGTTACCGAACAAAATTAGATGCTGGGCTGCCAAACGAAAATTAGTCATTGTAGCACATTTCTTGTCTCAGTACTGAGGATAAACCCAGGGTCTTCACACTTAACTGGCTACCATCCACCTTTTTTAACTATTATTTAGCGACAGGATCTCACTAAGTTGCTCAACTGCCGAGACTGAACGCCAGCCTGCATCTTCCTGCCTCAGCCTCCCGCAGTGCTGGAATTACAGGAAGGTACCGTGGCATCTAGCTTGTAATGTATTTTCTTATCTGAATTAAGTACCTCACGTTTGAAATAGCACTTTTAGGGAAGCAGAGAGGACAGGCAGGTCATCTGAGGGCTCAACTAAGAGATCAAGCTGTAGGCAAAGGAGAAAACAGTGCCAGTTAAAATGTCATTGAGTTGACACATCCTTGTGTTCTCCCTACTTCCTGTTTTTTTTTTCCCTTTAAAAAATTGGCAAGCACATTTCCTGGGCTTTGCACACAGGGGCAGGCAAAGAGAGAAGAGATGGTCCTGTACGACTGATCGCGCCAACCCCAAACAATCCAGCAATCGCTGACCCAGGATGGTAGCCCAATCCCTGGGCCTGCATAGAGATTAGAGAAAGCCAAAAATTCATACAAGGGGACTTCCTGTATAAAAAAATGGACTCCCAGCTCTGAGTCCCCTTCCCAGCCAGAAGCTTTGTGCTTTCTCTGCTTCTTTCTAATAAAATCACTTTCACTTTTTGACCTCCTGGTCTCTGCTCTCTTGTTTCTCTACCTATAGGCATTACATCGTATGATGACACAACCCCTTTGTAAAAACAGAGGGGAGATGTGGGACCCTGACTGGGCCTGGGGTGATTGTAATAGAAGGTGGATCATACTCCCATAATCTCATTTCTCGAGACCGCAGGAGTGGAACCCCTCCCTCTTATCCCAGGCCCAGATGGCCTGCAGCTCAGATGTCATCATACTCGAATTCCTAATATTCCCCTGCTTCCAGATCCTTACCAGAAATCATGTGGTCAGGTTTTGAAAGACCTATCATGCAAATCAGGCTACTTTCAGACGCCCCCAATTCCCTCCAATCAGTAAATGGTAAATGACCCTTGCTCTGTTACCCTGGCTGACCCTCCCCCCTTAAACTGCTTATAAGCCTGGCCCTCACCTCCAATAAATGAGCGGTTACACTGATTCAGCCTCCCGGATGGGATTCCGTTGTACTCATGCCGCTGGAGACCCTGTTATCCCAGACTTCTGTGGTTTCTGATCGCCAGTGGCCAAGGGTGGCCAGGGACCTTGGAGACCCAACATCCACCAGCTTGAGAGTCTGAATCCCAGAAAAGTCCAGGACACGATGGCACTAAATTATACAGTGACCCATAGTATAAAGCCCTGCCTCAGGGAGACTGCACGGTATTGTGGGCAGCTTTGGCACAGTCATGGTTAATTCTTCCAGTCACACACCAACAATAGGAGATGAATGCTTTTGTTAATGATCTTGGCTAACGTCTAGTGCCATCCATTTCTCTAATTAGGCAGATTTAGAAGAGGTATGATTGAAGAACACAGTGAATACTGAAGTTAAAAGTTATTACGGTGACACATGGCCATCAACCCCCTCACAGCACTGCCCTGAGCTTGCACGCTTTAGCCTCTCCTTCTCACCATTTCCAGAAGCAGTTCTGGAAATTCTTTCTCATGAATGTCCTCAGGTGAGCTGTCCTGGCTGCGTCACTATCCGGACCACCTCAATGTCCTGAGTCAAATCAAACCATTTGCCTTTCAGGGTAATTTTAGCTTTAGAGAAGACACAAGTTCTATTAATAGCCTTGCCACAAGTTACTCCAGACACACAGTGCCAGATCTGCTAATTAAGGCAGATAAGGACACACCATACAGTTGTAACCAGCATGCCTTTCTGGTAGACGGCAGTAGGCAGCAGCAGCTGCTGAACTTTTGCTCACACCTGATCAAGACTTCTAGAGTTACTTTAGAAAACAAGAATGATGGGATAGGTGTGTCCGAAGGGTGGGGAAGTACTTTGAGCGCAACTAATGGCAATGTGTCCTTTACTTTAATAATTTTTATGTGAGCATTCATCATATATTTTGACCATACTTTGTAGAATTAAATTACTTTCCACTTGAGGGTGGTTGGTATTTCCTTTAGAGTCATGGCACCGGTTAAATCAGAGGCAATCTCTCTCTATAGATATGTGATAACTTTTGACACAATGTTATGCTACCAGTTTTGTAGACATGGCAACAAATGTTTCATTATTGTTACATAAGACCTTGAATTTGCTCCTTTATTTCTTCAAATGAAGTCCATGACCGCACATCACTACTCAGCACCTTAACTCGGTAACTGTGCTTACTACATGAAGCTTAATAGAGGGGGATCTTTTTAATAGTCAAAACTAAAGGTAACTTTGTGAACGTAATACTTATGTGTCCCATGTGGTCTATTCAATGCAAACAAAATATGTGATTCCATTATGACTACATTTGCTTTGAATTTAGGATGCTCTCCTTAGACTTTGCCCTCATCAGGTCTAGAATAGAACCGTTGCTATTGACAACTAAAGTGCCCAAAATGAGATGAACCAAAAACAGTAGAGTAACATATGAATACTTATCACTGGACCCAGAAATGATGGATGAAGGAAACAATAATAACGTCTAGGAAAACAAGTCTTCGTTTTCTTTATTTTATGGACTCTATTTATTTGGATAGAATTTCAGAAAACCTGCTGACAGCTGAATCTACTTTAGAAACAGGGTCATGTAATGTAATGGCGATGCATACCGGGAGAGAGGAAGAATATGATTTAACAGCATGAAGAGGACAAATGGCACTAACTGTATCATTCCTGCAGAAACACTCCTAATATCTTAACCAAAAGGCGGGTACGCGGAGGAAATAGCGGGCCAGTTACACCGGTTACCACGGCTGCAAATAAGTGTGGCTACCTTCATCCTTTGACGATGCTATAATTACGCTTCTAAGAAATACTATATGTAGGCAGCCTCATTCTTAGTTCAACCCCACTGTTTATTTCCTGCCATTATAACATGAGCTGTTTCGAGTGGAGTAATGTATGTTATAGGACATAATGGGGTACCCCTGCCGCACTCCCATTAAAGTAACAGAAAAAAAGATTAGTAAAAAAAAAAATTCTTTTATACATTTTCTATTTTGGTAAAAATTCAGCCAGTCTTTTTCAAATCAATTTGTGCTAACAGGGTACTTTAGCAAATTTGAGTTCTTATGTCTGAGTCCATTGTGTGACCTGAATTTATGGTGAATCTATGCAATAATGCTTGGGGATGATCTGCCCATAACAACAGAATAGTATTGTATGTTTTTGTAACTATCTCTGTGTGAGCACATAATGAGATGATTAGGAGAACTATATGAGTATTTCAATGCCGGAGAGATGTTACGTTTTTCAACTTTCTGCCTTGTTTACTGTTTACATTGTATCCCTTAGAGACTCGTTTCCCACACGGGGACATTTGCAATGACTGACTGAATAATTTTCTGGCAGATCTGGACGCATAAAAAGTTTCTCTCCAGGACAGCTTCAACATCATAATGCGTGTGACCTTCAGCTTCCCAAATCACCTTAACTCGTGGGAACTTATAGCTCAGGCATGACTTTCTTCCTTCTCTTATTTTAAAATGTACTATGGAAAAACAATTTGAGTGTTCAGAAAATGGTCTAAAGATCACAGCCTGGGCCTGGGGACAGGGTCCCGGAGATAGAATGGCACGTCGCAGAAAACACAACTGTGACAGACGAAGCCAGATACAGGAAGCACTGGGTTGGGAATTTGGTGACGCATCAGAGAAGAAACTCTCATCAATGGATATGAGACCTAAGGACGGTAGAGAAACCTAAATGTATTTCTACATTCTTATTTAGTTACAAGCTAGGGGATGCTATTATCGAGATGTTTTTTTTAAGGAAGACAATGAGTTCAACTTTGATCGTAAGTTCAAATTGTCAATGGAATAGTTCTCTGCAAAGACAAATGTTGTTTCCCTTCCAAGAAAAATACAGAAGGTCAAAGGAAAGAACAAGGGACTTTGCTAAAGGACAGAAAAACACATCTACAACTGGAATCATCCAGAAAATGTTCAGAGAACAAATTAGGCATGCTAAGACAACAGCTTCTCTCCGTTATAATTATTTCTTCAAATCTTCTTTAAAGGAATATTTGGTTATCCTAAAAAATTATATTTTGGTGTTCTAATTAATACTAACACGTTATTGCTTAGCTAGAAACTTAAACAATTTTGAAATAATTAGATTCGGAATATTGAAACCTTTCTGACAATTAAAGTCATCATTCATTTTAGCTCACTTAGGCACCTGGAGCAAGCTGCAAAAAGGTAATTATATTCCTTGTAAATTTACATGCTATGCATATCCCGGTAAGCATTCTGCAGGAAAGTGTTACAGGAAGACACAGGTGCTTAAATTAATAAACATTAGGAAATCAGCAAGAGAATTAAACTACACTAGTTATTGTTTCCAAACTAATTACTTAATAATTGAACATCTCTATACACCTGGTCCCAAATCAAGGGAATCTAGGACCTCACAAGGGTTAGGGTTCACATTTGATCATTTAATATAGAATTTGCATAGTGCAGGGCAATGACCTCGGTAGTTGCTGAAGGGCAATTTAAATTTCCCTGAAGTTCTCTAGAAAGTTCACAAATCAAAAGATTCACACTTGTAAAACAGAGGTGTAATTAATTGTTAAGAAGCCTTGTTAGTACAGTACTACAAACCTGAGAACAAACAATGCCTGTTGCAGACGCTGAGCTTCTGCCAGAGAACTTCGGAAGGCCTGCATGGAACAGCGGCTCCAGGCCTTCGCAGAGCAATGGAAATACTCTTACCTTTGAGGCAGCACTAGCTCCTCATTTTCAGGTCTGTCCAAGGTTCTGTTCCCTGGAATCACTAGAGGCCTTTTATTTTTACCCCAAGAACTAGCCTTCTGAAAACTACCTATGATTGGGAGGAATTTGAGCACATTTCCATAAGTTAGCAACACTTCACAACAGCAGTGTATCAAAGAATACAGATACTTTTCCCCTCTGTCTAGGATTATTAAAAGTAGCAAAAAAGTTGAAGTAATGCTTCTCTTTCACGTTACATCTAGTACAGAGTGTATTAGGCATCTGCTAAACATGTGTTGAAAAATAAATACATGATTGAATGAACCACTAAAGAAATAATTGTTTCAATGAATGCACTGATGTGTTATTAAATCAGGAGACAGAAGTAGGGATGACTCCATTCTCCTGCCTACGCACATCTACTCCACAACTGTTTTCTCCCTCATTAAGCAACTCATTTCCATCCAAGAAGCTCGCACTTGCTGAAGCCTCTGAGAAAGAAGTCATACTATCTCTAGATCATGAACTTCAGGAATAGGCCGATCTCCCTCAAAAGTTCTTTGGGTCATGGTTGAAGAGTTAAGCAGGAACTCAAAGATCAGCTTGTCTATTCTGGGACCTCCTGAATTCTCTATAGAACACTCCATATATTCCCCAGCACCGCATAAGCTGGGTGTGGTGGTGCATGCCTGTAACCTCAGCACTCAGAAGACTGAGGCAGGAGGACTGCAGGGTGTCCAAGGCCAACCTGGGCTACACAGTGAGTTCAGGACCAGCCTGGACTACAGAGTGAGACATTCGCTCAAAAACAAAAAAAAGAAAGAAAGAAAGAAAAGAAAAGAAAAGAAAAGAAAAGAAAAAGAAAAAGAAAAAAAAAAGAAAAAGAAAGAACACTGGGTATTACAGTTTAGTACCAGTCCAAAAGATCAAATCTAGTTTTCCAGAGTTAAGTCAACTGTTAAATATACCATACCTAACACGTTCTACAGATAAGGCTGACAAGTAACTGTGCCCCATAAGGAAGCGAAATAAAGAAACAAGATATTTCTTTGACAAAATGGAGCAGAGAGTTTTTAAAAATCATTTTATCTAAATGAAGTACATTTTTTAAAAAAATCATATAATTTATGTGCACTTCAATGAGTTTTGTATCTGTCACAATTCAAATACAGACTATATTTCTCCCATTAGTAGTTATCTCAGGACACTTCTTAACACTTTGCTTTGAAAGCAACCACTACTCCATTATCTCAGTAATACTGCAGACATTTAAACTCGGAATGAATGAAATCATACAGTAGGAATTCTTCTGTATCTGTCTCATTTCTTTGCCAAAATATTTAAATGAATTGATGAAATTATGTGTATAAAAGTATTTCATGGACATGTTTTCATAACTTACAGTAAACAACTGAAATGAAACTCCTAGGTCATGGTTTAAATTTCTCTCTAAATGTATGAGAAACACCAAAATATTTTTTACTTTACCTATTGGCTGTTTTGTATTCTCACTAGTAGAGGCACAATAATTCCTACTGCTAGGTTATTATCAGTAGAATTATTAACATTATATTGTGCATCGTAATGGAGAAAAATGGTATATCCTGTGGTGGGCTGGCTAGCAATGATGGGAATTTCTTTTCATAATGTGCACATCACCATTTCTTCTGTATGAAGGGAAAGTACAATTCCATTTTTTCTGTACTTTTCAGTGTTTATCTTTTTATTTCATTTTATGTACAGTGTACATTCAGGTATACGAGCTGCAAACATTGCCTCCTCCTCTCCAGTTAACTCTTAAATTTTAGTGGTATCTTTCGGAAAGCAGAAGATCTTTAATGAAAAGCAAAAAATCTTTAACCAAGACACAAACAGAATCCATCCAGTGCTGTGCAACCATAGCTGCTATGAACTTGCAGAATATTTTCATCACTTCACATCAAAGTCTGCAACTGTTCGGCGGCCTTCCTCCTTCTTCCCTCCCCTTAACTTTGGGCAACCATTAATTTCCTCCCTATCTCTGTGGGTTACCCAATTCTGGACTTTTGATATAACTTTGAGTGAAGTCCAACTTTATCAAAGTTTATTTAGTGCTATTTGTCTTGTCTATAAAATCTTTAAGCACCCAAAGCTGATGATTTTTTTTATTTGAGAAATTTTCCTGTTTATAATTAGCCCTTGATTCAAATTAAGTTGATTTTTCCATAGTGTCAGGGAATGACTATTTTTCAGGTATTTTTGCTACATTTGTTTATTGGCTATTCTTTCCAATGGACTTACTTTGTCATCCTTTTATAAAACATTTTCCAAAATACATTTGGGACTATTCTTGGATTCTTTGTTCTGTTTCATTTCAGGGTATGTCTAAGACTGTGGTAATAGCACAATATCTTGATTGTGGGAGCTTTATAATAGTTTTTGAAGTGTAGTATAAATTCTCCAACATTGTTTTAGTTTGCAAAAATTTTAAATTCAGTTTTGGATACTTTATAGTCTATAAAAAATGAGAACCAGCATTTCAATTTCTATAACATATTACACAAGGACTGAGATTGTGACTGAATTTGATACATCGGCTAACTGGAGAGAGCTGACAAGAATATAGCATTTTGATTTCATGTACACTGTATGTATTTCCATTTAAGGGCTTAAAAATTGTTTTGGCAAATACTTAGTGATTTTTATTGTATATTATGTACACAAATTGTTACAGGCATTCTAAGAATTCTATGTTGTTTTGAATAACATTGTTTTAATTGATTTTACATTCAAATGTCTGTTGCTGTCATATAGAAGTCTGATTTTTTTCCCCTTGTGTTTATTGATGTTGGAACTTGGGAATCCAATTACTTTTGTCTGAAGAAATAAGCAAATTTATTTTTACATATTATTTTCACTTTAAACCTGACAGATGGTCAGTTCTCTCTTTCTTTTGATGAAACAAATTCAAGCAAGTCTCGTCACATTTTAGGGGAAAAGTCTGGTAATTTTGTTTGTAAGAACATAGTCAGGTCACTATCTGTGCGTCTGTAACGGCATATAGTAATTTAAAAAATTCAATCTGAAGTTGAATTAAAGTGAAGTTTTCCCTTTCCAGCTCAATTATTATTTAATACAGAGAGGCTTACAGTACAGAAAGAAGACATGACCAATTTCTACCTCTTCTAATACAAATTAGCTAGAGCTGCTCCAAGGTTGCAGCTAAAGGAAGAAGGAAAGGTAAGGAAAAATCTTATTTGATTTATCGGTGATGGGCTATTCATGTATTCACTGGACACTGCTAAGGCTTAACGATAGCACATTTTCTGGAATCCTTAGGCTACTCCCATTGTTCTAGAATTCCTCTGATCTATGTCTCTGCATCCATGTACCAATTGTTTATTTCCTCAACTTTTAAAAAGCTGGTGATGCTCCTAATGTCTCTGGAACTTCTGATTTTTTAGGGAGCCCCCAGAGACAGGATTCAAGACGGCCTCCCACCATGTCTCTTTGTTTGGTGCTCACATTGTGTGCAATTTGCCTCAAGAAGCTCTGCAGGTGTGAGTCACTCATGACACCACTTTTCTCTTACATGCTTTAGCAACTAGCCACCTGATTTCTTACCCTCTGGGTGTGTTTTGTGTTTTTAATTGACAACAATTGTGCATATATAGAGATAACAATATGAAATTATTTTATATGTATCCATTATGCAACTATTAAAACATAATTAACCTGCCTACTCATTCTCCTACATAGTTATCAAATTTATTTTCTGATGAGAACATTTTTACTCTTCTCCAAACTTTACACAATATGTTCTTATTAACTGTATACAAAATGCTATAAAACAGGTTTCAAGTACTTGTTCCTCCTGCCTAACTAAAATTTTGGTGCCCTTGGCCAACATAGACACCCACTCCTACCCCTACCCGGGTAACCACTGCCCCACTCTTTGCACCCTTCAGGTCCATACTTTCAGATTTTTACATGTAAGTGAGATCACAAAGCATCTGTCCCTTGCTGACCTGGCTTATTTCTTTTGACCTAAGATCCTTCATTTTCCTTCACTTTGTTGCAAACGATAAGATTTTTCTCTTCCTTAAAGTTGACTAGTATTTCACTGTGTGTGCACACCACATTCTGTTTGTTCATTCTCATATTAACAGATATTTAAGTTGATACTATAACTTGGCTATTGTGAATAATGTTTCATGAAGCTCAGGTGTCAGTTACGCGTTCGGCCTAATGACTCCATCTCTGTTAGGTATATACATAAAAGTGGAATGACTGGATTACATAGTAGCCCTACTTTTACATTTTTAATGGAATCTCCATACTATTTTTTATTATGGCTGTACCATGGTTGTGTCTTTATTGTTGTTACTATTTTGTTCTGCTTGTTTTGCAGTGCCGAGTATGGAATGGTCTCCCACATGCTAGGCAGGTATCTTTCAACTCAGCTATACTCCCCATCCCTTAGCCTTTTGCTTTCTTCTTTCTGCATTGATGTAGTAACTCACATGAAATACTGAAGAATCCTTACATTCTCATAAAAATCTCTTGATGATTGTAGATAATCAATTTTATATTTGTATAGAATCAATTTTCTAATTTATTGGTCACTTTAATTACTGTTGTTTTCTATTTGTCTTGTTCACAAATATAATTAGTCATTAACAGTTTTTCTCTAAAGCCAGTGAAGTCCTCTAGGCTTGGAGTTTCTTGAGAGCTGCTTTAAATTATTGAAATATGGTAGCTCAATACTAAGAACAAGCGTCTCCCCTCCCATCCCCTACCAGAACCACAAAGTTAGAGAAGAATTCTTCACAGTGTACTTGTGAAGACTTGGTGTACAGACCTTTTCGAAAGTGCTCACCTCTCCTGAGGGTTTTAGAACATGGACAAAGAGAGGTCAAAAACAATGTGCAGTACACATCTTTCAAGAGGATTCTAGAGTACTGTAAAGCATTGACTGAGGCTTGGTCCCTGGCAAAGAATGCACACAAATGTTTCAAGACCTTTGGACACCTGCTTTAAGCAAAGTGATGGAGCAGAGTGAAGCTGGGGAGAGACAAGTATAGGAAGGTCGAGGGAGGCACGAGTTCTCTTGGTTGGATGTAGTAAGAGAAGTTTGGATCAAGGAAATATTACAAAAAGGCCATCTTTCTGCACACTTTGCTTTGAGGTTTGGCTTTGTCTTTGAATGACACCTGAATGAGACCAAAAGTAGCAAAAATAAGGTACACACCGGTGCAATTTTCTTCCCAATCTTCAGTTCTTAGGAATATGGGCCCATTTATCACAATTCTTCATTTACAGGTACAGAGAGAGACATCTTTATAAAGGTCTAGCCTGTCTTTGGGATAAGCCAATGCAAGACCTCTTTGATTATGTTCTTTTGACATCTAACTAGAAGTAACAGTTATTTGAAACACAGACACATTTAAAAGAGTGTGTTTAACAATTACAAAGCAAAGACCCAAAAAGTCTCCTGCCAGTTCCAGATTTATGGAACTAACAGGACCTTAAAAGCCCTCCCCGCTACCTCACGTTCCAAAACAACCTCATCCTCATAGACAACTTTAGTCTTGCTTTTCAGACTAACAATGTCTTTATTCTGCTCTGTAGTTCCTCATCTATCTCTAAAGAGCACATTGTTTAGTTGCAACTATTTTAAAATATTATATAATGAAATCATACAGTTAAATTTTTCGAATCTTGTTAGTACTGTACTGTCATATTATACTTTTAGACAGTAGAATTTGTGTTGATAACCCCTCTTTTTTCCTCATATAGGTAGTTTGTTTGGTCATTTCTATTCATGCGAACTCTCAAGCCAGTCCTAGTTCTCTAGTTAACATTAGATGGGCAAATAGGTATTCAAATTCTCATTACAATTTTCAAAGAGCCATATTTGGCTTTGTCAATTATTGTTCTTTTGTATTACATAAATTTTTCCCCTTAAAAAGAATTTCCTAACTTTTTTATTTTAATTATATCTCAATTCCTTAACTTTGTAAAGGAAAAGCTTGGGAGTCATTAATTTTAAGCATTTCTATATGTCAAACAGATAGGTGATTAATACAGATGTTAGACAACATTGATAAATGAAATAGTGACAATGGAAACGATTTTTTGGAGTAACAAAGTATCAATAATTGGTTGGCATTAGATGGAAAATAAAAAGAATAAACTTTTTTAAAGTATTCTGTGTTTTAAAGTGTCTACTATGGCATAATCCAGCTGTCATTCTTCTTTTAATATTTCTTGCCCCTCAAGTGTGATGCAATCTGACAATAGTTAAGGAATGAAAGAAAACATTAGAGTGATTTCCATACAGACACGAGGTCAAAACCAATAACATACATAACGCTGGCCTCTGGATCTGATTCCAATACAATGTGCAGTAACGAAAAGTTTCTGGATTGTTTCCATTACTTTTTTTTCCAATTTAGGGAAATCTCTAGCTCTGGAGATATTGCTGCATCAAAACACTAGAAAAATGAGTAGATACCAAAGAGAAATGGGCAGGCAAAGAGTGAGGAAAAATACTCTGCTTTTCTTCTAACTGCTCATATGATATTCATTACTGTTGCCATTTTATAAAATTCGATAATTCACTCAGTTTTCCTTGATATTTTGTGGCTAGTATTTTAGGAAAAATCATTGCCTCTCCTTGGAAGTGTGATGTCTTTCTCTTTACAGATGTATGTTAAGTTCACAAACTCAACCTATGTCCAAGAGAAAAAAATAACGACTATGACCCAGGATAGAAGGAAAAACAATTCTTTGAAGTATGGATCCACTGGCAAGTGGGATTGAGCAGTCATAGATTAACACTAGTAGGGCTAGAGTCTGGCTGTTTCTATTTCGTCTCTACCACAGTGGCCACTTGGCTGGCACAGGTTCCTCCCTTGTTCTCCACAAACTTGTCCTCGACTCAGACGAGACAACAAATGTATAAATACACAATTCACATTCTTTTGCCTTTCTGCTAAAAACCCAGTTCAGAGTTAGCACTGGGAGTCTAACTACATCTCCAATAAAACACAAAGCACTTACACAATTGTGCAGTCTGACCTCTGCATACTTTTTGGTTCCACCCATTCTACTGTCTCATTTACCTACTGCTACCATTGAAATATGGCTGTCCCTCCCAAAATCCATTTGATTGCCATAGTGGAAGTATTGGTAGGGGAGTAACTGGGTCGTGAGAGCTCTCAACTCACGAATGGATTAATAAGGTATCGTGAGAGAGGCTTTGTTAAGTACTCAAGTTCTCTCCCTCTCTCTGAGCACTCTTGTCACCGTGTGAAGTCCTATTCCACACAGCGTAGAAAAAAAGCCCCTCATCAGATGTCAAATTGTGCTCTCAGACTTCTGTCTCCAGAACTGACACAAATACAGCCCTATTCTTTATAAACCACTCAGTCTCTTGTATTTTGTTACAGCAACAGGAATAAAAAGGTTAAATATTCACACTCTACTTGAACTACTCAGTCTGCTGTTAGATTGTCAGAGTCACCGGGACGGCGGTTATTAGAACCGATGTATTCTCTGCTTCCTTATTAAGCGAACACTTTCTCTATGACTTTCATATGCCTGGCATGTTCTTTAGCCTTCAGTGTAAGGATTATCTACCTAAAGTCTCTCTGCCTCTATCCACACTTAGGATGCATCCTCTTCCTACTATTCTCTACCTCTACGTCTTCAGGCCTGCACTCTGTCTGATGCATACAAAGTTAGAAAACCATTCATTTGCTTAAATTTATTTACCAAACAATATTGTCTGTAATAGCAGACACTCTGAATTTGTTTATTTCATTTAGCACTGAGCAAGACATGTCATAACCATCACAATGTTTGTAATTGATAAATAAATCATGAAGCATGTGAGAGTGAGAAGGGTTTCCAAATAAGCTGTCAAGAAATTAAAAGGAAAGGTTTAATATGTTATGTGGAAAAAACTGGATAACACGGAGCATTTTTGAAAGGATTGGATTTTTCCAACCTGTCTCTCTGCTGCCTTGGAAACACAAGTGGCTTATTGGTAAGGGCACAAAAAAGAGCTTCACGTACAAACTTTCTGCGAGCAAAATGTCAATATACGTTGGTGATGTTTTTATTAAGCTTGTGGTATATTTATTGCTGAATGTTAGTGAATTTTTTTTTCATTTTTTCAGTCTATATAGCACGTGGAATTGGGTAAGTAAGCCAATGACCTTGATTCAAGATTGTTTCATAATAATAATGTGTAATCCTGTATAGTTCGTTATCCCTTCCTTTCAATCAGTGCTATACAACGGGGAGGGCATTAGGGCAAAGAGTTTCAAATTCAAACCACATCGTTATTATCAAGCAGTGACCTTGTGCAAGTTATGTGACTTCTCAGAGCCTGAGATTTCACCTCAGTAAAATACAGCTAGTGGCACTTGTATCATAGTTTGTTGGTAAAGCCTAAATTGTAAAATTGAGATTCTAATGTAATGTGTGACCTGTGATCACCACTCAGCATAGTCCTTTTTCCATTATTTCTTTATCTCTGCTTTGCTGTTTTCATTGTCTTTGCTTTATTACCACGACAATGAAAATAATCCAGTAGCCTACAGGAATCTACCAGGGTATAAAGTCACCCACGTAACTGACAGTGATGCCTCTTGTGGAATGGCAACCTGACTCAGGGACATTCTGGAGTGGTAACAACAATCCACTCATTCACTTAATGAGCCTTTGTTTGAGAACTTTCACTGTGCCAGAGGACACTCCCCCTCATGTGTTAAGGATACAAAAATTAATTAACCACTCAAAGCCCTGCCTTCATCAAGCTGAGTCCAGGGACGGGAATGTAAGACACAATAACACAAATGGGTAAATGTTGTCATAGGTTGCCTGGACTAAAAAATACATATATATCAAGTCAGCAAAAGTGCCATGTCTGCTGGATACTTTACAGTTTTCATCCTGGAGGGAAGAGACTGGGGCAACAGCAGTAAAGGAAGCAGACTGATGCAGGTGGTTCCAGGAAACTGCTCACATATTAGGGGGTATTTAAGCATGAACTCCGGGGAAGTGAAAGTAGGAGCCATAGAAACTTCTGGAGAACCTACAGGCAGTGACGCCAAAGCAGGAAGAGGACTGCAAGTTCCAGAAACAGCTGCAACTCAGACATAAAAGTGGGACGAGAAAAGACCAAGAAAGAGAGAACGACTATCTGCACCTTCAAGGGGACTGAGACCCCATTATACTCATTAGCGATTTTTTCAAAACTTTCTAGACAAGAAGGGTCATGATTTCGTTTTTTCCATCAGCAACCATTGACCAATGAAAACCTTGAATACAACTTGTTGTTTTTGCTTTCCATCGATGTCCTCATTAAAAGAAGAAAAATGAAGCTTTATTCTAAAAACTGAAAAAATAGCCACAATTTCACATTATTATTATGTTTTAAGGCTAAATGTGCATTTAAAGATTTTATAAAGTGATCTATGGAGTACTTCTCTTGTGGAGGATTTTCATCTGCACATTTTATAAATAGGCAGACAAAACTAAAGTAAGGATGTTAGATATATTTTTAGTGGTGCTTAACCTGCATTTTAAAAACTGGTATTCTATTTATATATATATACAGATATATTTACACACACACACACACACACACACACACACACACACACACACACGTGTGTGTGTGATGGAATTACAACTCGGGGTCTGACATGCTAGGCAAGCAATTGAACAATGGACACTGTACTATACCTTCGGCACCAAATGAGAATTCTTCCTTAGCTAAACTATAACTTTCCACTTGTAGGTCAGATGGGCATATATTTACAAGTGGGTATATTACACGTTATCTAACACCTTGAACTTTTCTATTACCTATGCAATGTTATAAACAAGTTATCCAGCTCTCTACACACAGAATGCTGGCACACTGTGTGACACCGAGTAGGTATTTTCAGAAGTTCTCTTTCCACTTGAAACCTGCTGTCTTTCATGAGGTCAGAGTGACAGGGTTAAAATCATGAGTCACTATAAAGGCTGGTAGGAATTTGAGAATAAAAAAAGGCAGCCAGGGGAAAATGACTGAGTATGCTGTAATCACTCTTGACTACTTCCTTGTCGCTAGAAAAATGTGTGTTTGGTATAGCCAGTGACAGATAAAATATCTTGATTAAAGTCCGAGTCAGAAGGATTAGTACCTGCTTGAGAAATGAACTGCAAATTGACCAGGACTCGATAGACATGAAGTTTTCTATCATGGCAATAAAATCATTCTTACAGTCCTCTAGCTGGAAATAGCTCAGTTCTGAAGACAGTGTTTTAGGGAGTCTCTCACTATTACATTTTTTTATTTATGGTTAGAGGTATTTAGCCTTCTAGTTTCTGGTCCCCAGGGGAAAATAGTTAATCAGCAAGGTGGGAGAGATAGCAATTCCCAAATTTTGGAAAGAATACAGACTGTCAAGGAAGAGACGGGATTCCAATCTCGTTTCTGAAACCTTCAGTATATGGCCTCATCCTTAACCTGATCCACTCCTATAAAATAAAAGGCTTACATCCCACTTCTATCTCTGAAGTTTCTATAATCTGCTCCACATGTCTGTGATAATTTTTAGAGTTGTGCAGGTAATATGCAAAAGTAATTTAGGAGAGTCAACCCTCCGGTGACATTTAATGTCTTAGAAATCTCTTCTTTAAGCTGTGACATCTATCAAGAAAGATGACAGTTCTCTGAACAGCAGTTAAAGTAAAAGAGAATGTATCAACCTTCTATTACCCTCAAATTTATGAAATGTTTGAAAGCTGTGAGCAAACTCTTAGGTCCATGTTCACAGGGTGGCCTTTAACTTGAAATAGATCTGTGGCTGAAATGTGTCTTTGAGTCTTGGAGTTTTAATGAGGTTTTATCCCTTTTGAACACAGGTAATGAAGGCTAACAAAAATGCCATATCTGCTAGCTACTTGATAGCCTTTGTCCGGGGAATCTGTTGAGCTATGTTAGAACTCACACGCTTCTTGCTGCACGCAAAGACTTTCAAGCACCAGTCAATTCCACCGTATCCTCCACAGCCACCTGTACCTAAAGATAAAGGGATAATGGACATATCCAAACTCGTGGTACCGTATTACCAATTCATCTACTTTCCTGACATTTCAAAGTGATCCTCTACCTTTGTGACCTTTCGAACAATAGATTATTTATGTAGGCATTTCAGACGATGTAAAGAGCATTAAAGTTACTGAAGCATTTTGCGGGCTGGTGGGCATACGGGGAAGACTCGAGCATAAGGGAAATGCTGTTCCTCTTGTAGTTACTTTTGAAACGGCCTAAATCATCTCCAGAATAAAGGTTATACTAATAAATGTCTCATTTGTTTTAAACTCTCTGAAATGTGAACACTTCCATGGAACATATAAAATCATATACAGCAAATGGACTGCGGTGAGGTATTGTGAATTGCAACAATTCCTTTTTGGGTTGATCTTTTATTCTCCCTCATCTTGACTAACTACTAAATTAGAGCCACATAGGGATAAAGAACTTAGAGAAAACAGGTATGACTATTTCTGAGTATGAAAATGCAATGACAAATACTATGGTCGCCATTATTAGCATGGAATAAAAAAGACAAAGGGAAGTGAACGCACTGTTTTCTTCAGCATAACCTGCCATCATTTCCTCTGCACCCTTTACATGGAGAAATACCAAACTACTGCGAATTCCCCAAATGTGGCGTGCTTTTGCTTTAGTCACTTACTGCTACTGTGACAAAACACCCAACATCCACAATTTAAGAGAGGAAAGATTTTTTTATCTCCGTTTCAGAAAGACTCAGTCTGTTCTTGGGCAACCCGCAACAGTGGAAGCACATGGCAGAGGCTGGTAAGCTGCTCACAGCATGGCAAACGAGAAGTCAGCGGCTGCAGGAGCCAAGTGAAATGGGTGGGAGTGGACGTCTGCAGACTCAGGCAAGGCTAGAGCTTTCCCAGAAAGAAGCTGTAACAATGTTTCTTCTTCCATTATTTACTTAGTTTAAGTTTAAGATGTCATTTGGGTCCCTCATATGGGGAGTACTGTCCTGCCCTCTCTACTTGGACTGTAACTCAATAATACAACCCGAGAGCTCTGTCTGGGGCAACTTCCAATCTCAACCAGTTGACACAATCCTTTCAGGTCAGGCACCAAGCATCCATCCCGTTCACCAAGTCCCATTTCCCAACAGCACAGGGTTTCTGGGGCTTCTGGGGGACACCCCAGATCCATGGTGCTGCATCGTTGTATGTGGCATGTTTAAAATACCCATGCTTTCAGTTACTTCACAATCTTCTTTTTCCTTGGAAAAATGACTAATCAGAAAAGCACAACTGCAACACCCTCTTGCTAGGAGAATATATTCACACACTTGAAAATTTTTATTTTTAAGTGCATTCTTTCAGAAATTATACTGTCAGATAGCAAACCTTGGCTTCTTGTTGTATTTACTATAAAACCATGGGTATAATTCTTAACCTGTTTGGGCTCTTTATCCAAGGGTATCCAAAACATGGAAATAGAGAAATTGGTTCCACATGTCTTTTTTAAAGACTCTAAAGATATATGCCAAAACATTTTTAAAGCAGTTCTTGGCACAAAAAGTGTTCAATAATTTTTAGCAATTTTTCATGATATCTCTGTCATTAAACATTTCATGCAACTAAAAAGCTATGTGAGACTTATGACACCGGAAATTTTTCAGTCCTTCATGTTTTATGTGGAGTAATAATTATTATTCTGTATTAGCCTAATTCAAAATCACATTGCTGTCCCTTGAGCCTTATCATTTGTAGTAGCACTCTACCTTCCAGCCCTCATCCATCTTTCATGGGAGACTGATGTTGACTTCCTGTTTTCCCTCTCAAAACTAGAGACAATTAGGAAACAGCCCTGGTTTTTTTTTTTTCTTTTTTTCTATCCTAAAATTTAAAAACTGGAATCTTGATCCCTTGGAACGCTTAAGCCATTTCAAAGTTCTTTTAGATCTAAAAATAAAAAAAAAAAAACCTTGTATATTCCATGATATTTGTCACTCTTCAAGACATAACAAGGAAACAATAAAAGACTGGAAAATGTTTCCGTGAATGGCCCTGTTCAATAAACTATTCACAGCTCAGCACCATGCTAACACGGTGACCCATGGCATGTACACAGGGTAATCCTAGGCCCACACACACTTGCTTCTGGCACTGTGAAATGAAAACACTGTTTTTAGCAAATAAAACAACATATAAGCAGAAACATGCCTGATCTATAAGATGGGAAACTAGAGCTCTGAAGACATTCTTTAAGTAGCTGGATAGCGATATCACATTTCACATCTTTATGATAAATATTAATAATGCTTGTTGCTACCAGTAGCTATTGAGATAGTAGTTATAATGCTTTGCTTGTATTCAGTTCCACGTAGCTTCTGTCAACTTTCACTGGGACTCGAATAACCCTACTGCAGATAAATATCATTACCAAAGGAGGTGTAATCCCACACTGCAGCACCAATGGGAAAATTAGATCTTTTTATTCTTCTTAAGTTTTGTGTGCATACCATGATAGTAAGGCTGTTTGAGAAACTGAATTACAGTAATTGAACAACACATATAAGGTCTATGAACTCTTGGATTTCTTTTTTTAGATGTACAGAACAATCACTGGTCTGTCCCACAGTAAAAACGCAATGAGAATACTTTCTTTTTACTCCTTCTAACCTTATCTGGGAATCCAATGCCTTTGTTATGAAACCAAATAAAATATAACCTCACATAGAACAATTGGATCATTAATCAAGAAGTTGAGAGATATTCTAGAACATAAGAGCTAGCTTCAATTGTTTGAAAAAATGTCACATGAAAATGTAATGTCTTCCAGGACTTAAAAGAAACCCATCAGGAACAGTTAAAGGTACTCATAACGACCTAATAGAGGAAATTCTTCCTCATGGTCAAAATCATGTTTCTCATGAACTCAGAAACCATAAGTTCCCTGTAAACTCCATGCTTAAGAGAGCCAGGACACATGGTAAACTTCCATACTTATTGACCAAGGTAATAAAGAATTGGCTGCTTGAATAAATGCTTTTTAGATGAGGCGCCTCATAAAGTGTGTCTTCCCATTCACTTGAGGTTTTCAACAATCTAAGCACCTTCTCTGGAAAGGTCCCAGTAGCTTCAATATAAGGACTAAATATAAATAACCTTCAGGTAGCAATTTACCATTCAATGCTCAGGTCTTTTTCCCATGATTCTATACTATGTCTTGAGTCATTCTTTTTCCTCTTCTTTTCCTTTCCTTTTCCCTCATTTCTCCAACATGCATCTCCTCTCCACTTACATCAACATTACAGTGTTCTGCTCTATTAGTCTCTTAATCTCTTTGCTAATTCCCATATGTTGCTGCTTCATTTAATTAAGGGCTACACTGCTGTGTGGCTGAGGCTCAGACAATGTCCTTTCCTGCTGTGAGCACACCCAGGCTCTAGGGAACATAGTGGGACTCAGTCCATCTGGATTTTAACAAACCTGATGTAGCCTACATTTCTGAAAAACTTTTATTATTTATCAGAAGCGATGCATACCTGTATCAAAATTAGTATCAGATTCCTGAAATTATTGGTGTTTATTCCATATTTTACAACCAAAAGAAAGAGAGTAACGTTATTCTGAGTATGGATAGAATGTTTTTTAAAGTATCTCACACAGTGCTATCTGAATAAGGAATAACAGTAGCCTCTCTAACTTCAGATTTCTTGCCAAAAAAAGATGAGAATGAAACAATCTGTAATTTAGTTAACTCTCACAATTTAAAAATCAGTTCTTTTAGAATTTTCTAAACAGTGAATCCATGAATTATCAATTATCTCCATCAATCCCATAAGTTGTATTTGCACTATAATTTAAAGAAGACTTATATAACAGGCTGGAGATCTGATGCAATTAAAAATTTGTAAAATACTGCATCTATTGTTTAAAAGTCCTTAATTTTCTCACAAAGTTTTAAAGAATGACCTAACCTACTTTAATCTCATAACACAATAAAAATTTTAAAAAACGATGAATAGTTTATGATTTCTCTATATGCATTAGATTTGATTTTTGCACACGATCCTCTGAGTGTCCATGATACGTTAGTATGATAGTCAATGCTCGGAAAAGAAGAGGAAAGATGCAAAGCTCCTAAAACAGCTGTCTTAAATCGTGTTAGTAACTGAAATGATCATTCTCTGTATATTAAGAATTCACCCAGAACATTGTATGTCACAGAAGTTTACCCAAAATTATGACAGTTACTGTGTTCTTGGCTGCCCTTTCAGAAGTTTTCAAAAAAAAAATCTAAAAATCGTAAATAATAGAAAATATTTGAAAGAACTGGCATTTAACTTTACAATAATAAAATCTTCAAAAGTGTATGACAGACTTGTAGCTTCAGCTCTAACACATAAACATCACTCCACATTTACTATAAGAAAAGCATACAAAAAACTGAAAAACAATAACTTTATTCGGAATCAATCATCAATAGATTTTGCAGGGGAAATCACCACTCTGAAATCTGCGGAGACTGGCACACCTACTGAATCAAGTAAAAAAAAAAAAAAAAAATGTGCTTACCTAAATCTAAAGCTGACGATGTGATTTGTCATACAAACATTAAATGATACTTTTAAAGAATTTCCAGAGGTTGCTGGTTAACTAGTTGTACGGAGGGGAATCTTACAATTTCTCAAGCTTTACTTGTAGGACTTCCATCAAATTCTCATGATAAAGATTCTAGAATAATCACCACATTATTCTGGCAGGAGGGAGGAAAGAGTGACCCCTGTGAATATGCCCCAACACTTCTTTATAAGTCTGCAGGGCTCTAGGGTTTATATAGTATTGTTCCAAAGTGTTGGAAAGAATACTGCTGCCCACTCAGCCACAGAGAGCCTCACTGTATAACGTAAGTGGATGGAGGGAGCTACAAAAGCAAAAATGTCCGTGAATGTCATGGGCAAGAAATAAAGGCTAAAAGAGGGAAGTAGAATTGAAAGCCAAAATAACGTTTTCTTCCTCCAAATCTCATCTCTACACCAATAGTAGATTACAGCTGAAGGAGTTATAAGTAATAGATTCTCAAAGGATACCCATGGAAGTTCAAAGTCAGGAACAGGGAAAAAGGAACCCTGAGAAAGTTGAAGCAGCAGATCTCCATACCTACTGGCAACATCAAACAAAGCCTGCTCCTAGCCAGAATAACATACTTTTAAGCCTCCAATCATATGTCCTTCGGGTCTTATTAAATAAAGTATGTCCAGCTTTCAACAGAAAAATTGCAAGGCCATCAGAAGGCCAAAAGTCTAGCCTGAAGAGACAAAGCAAACACAAAAGCAGGACTCAGATATGACACAAATGTTCAAACTGCTAGCGAGAACATAAATAATGATGAAAAGGTTACATATATATATATATATATATATATATATATATATATATATACATATATACATATATATAATGATATATTACAATATATCGCTATATATTATAATAAATATATAATAAGTCTCTAGGGGATAAAAAGATAGAGTGCAAGAAAGGATACATAGTATAAAAATGACAGAAACTCTCATAAAATTCAAAAGAAAACACTTAAAATCAATAACACTTACCAAACAACAAGAGTGCTTTTGATGAGCTCAACAGTAACTCAATACAGCCAAAGAAAAAACTGTTAATTTTGGAAATATTTTAAACAGAAATGTAAATTTAAAAAGAATTTTAAAAAACTAAAACCAACATCAAACAAGTGTATGACAATTTCAAAGTGTAAAACATGACAGAATAAAAAAAAAATTGAGGGTGAAGAAAAAGAGGACAAAGGCTAAGAAATATCTGAATAATGAATAGTGGCAAAAAAAAGTCCTCAACACAAATGGCATTTAACTCAGAAAAGCTCAGAGACCAACATATAGATGATGCCTCCCACACAAAATAACCCGTGTATAGGTATATTATACATAAATGCAAAAAAAAAGGGTAGTGCTGAAATGGTTTGGAAGGAGAACGACTTATCGAAAAAAAAAAAAAAACACAAGTATAAGAATTAGATCACCCTTCTCATCACAAACAAAATGGTGGAGCAAATTATAGAATTGAAGAAAAAAAAAACTGTAACTCTGCATCAAGCCAAACTATGTTCAAAAGCAAAAGAATGAAGCCTTCCAGAGACACACAAAACATTAAAAATTGATAAAAAGAGACCAACCTTAAAAGAAGTGTTAAATTGTTTTTTTTTCAACCAGAAGGAAAATAACATGTTATTGATGTGTTAAAATATATATGGTTAAATTTTAAGGTTATCTTTTCTTTAAAGTTAATGACAGATCAAGACAGGAGATAACAAGGAGTCATATAAAATGTTAAGTTAAAAAAAAAACAGAAAAGCAGGAAAAACTAAGTTTTCAAATGTAGTGAATAGAACATAGTTATTTTTTTTGAGACAGGGTCCCACTCTGTTAGAAAATAGTTACAAATACATTTGATACTAATCCAAATATGTTAATATTCAGTTGAAATGTAAATGCTCTAAATATATCAATTAAAAGACAGAGATTAATAGTCTAAATGTTTTAATTTTTCCCATTCTTATTAGAATATGTATATTATTAATATATATGTAACATATATTATACATTATGTATTATATGATATATACTATATGGTTACAATGAGCTTGTTATATTGGGTACAGGTACTTCATAAAGAGAGATCCAAGTCCAGTCTCTTTACAAAAACAAACGCAGAATAGGAAGATATCCAGTAAGTTCAAAGCAAAGAATAGAAAAAATATGACATAGTAATATGATACAAAAAACCCAGTTAGTATTCAAAGGAGTACTAGAAAATGCACAGTGAATAATTCTCCTGTAGTAACACTTCTTCTCTAAAAGCAGTGATAAACGTAGCTATACCTAACAACAAAACATAAAAATATGTATTGGAAAATAAACAGATAAAACTTAGAGGAGAAATAGTGACAAATCTGAATATTATGGTTAGAGATGTCAGTAGCCACCAGCCCCCCATCATCAATGGACAGATAAAGCAGTCCAAAAATCCACAAGGTGGCACTTCCCCTAAGCAACACCATCAACAGGATTTAATTGATACCTAACAGAATACTCCTTCCAACAAGAGCACAAAACACACGATTCTCACCCTCACATACAACCTTCAACAATATGGATGAGTTCCGGGTCACAAAATTCATATGCTACTTCTAAAAGAACATAAATTGTGCCCTGTCTTCTCTCACCTGACAGAAAGATAGCTGGAACATCATCCCAGGTATTTGGCAAAAAGGCAGCATACCTCTAAACAATATATGAGTTAAATAAGAAAAGAAGCCTTGAGACCTTTTAAATCTTTTTAAATGAATGGCTCAAAGTTCAGGGGATACAGCAAAAGAAAATGCTTAGGATAAAATTTATAGTATGAAAAACAGAAACTAGAAGATGAAAAGATTTAAACCAATAACCTAAGGTGCCCTCTCAAAAGAAAAGAAAGAAAAGAAAAGAAAAAAGAAAAGAAAGCTAGCAAAGTAAGAGCGAGTTACAGTTGAATGAGGGAGGAGAGAAATAATAATCGGAGCAAAAATAAGCAAAATCATAAACAACCGAAAAATCACTACAACAAAACGCAGGTTCTTGGAAAGGTCAATAAAACTTCTTTGACCAGGTAGAACTTTCAACCAAAAATAAGGAAAATGATGCAAATTCTCAGCAATAAAATATTAGAAAATTAAAAATAAAAACCATTGTACCTACAATCCCATGGAAACCAAAAATGGTCATGAATATTACCTGGCATGTTGGCTAGCTGTGGCAGGAAGACTACAGTTTCAAGTCAGACTGGGCAATTCAGTCACTTAGTGAGATCACTTCTCAAAACAGAAAATTTTAAAAGTAGCTCATGGACTTTGGGCATACCTCACAGTGTGTTAAGCATTTACCATGGTGGCACAAGCTTGTAATACCAGCATTATGGACGCTGAGACAGGAAGATTGCCATAATTTTGAGGCAATCCTGGACCACACAGTGAATTCAGGACCAGCCTGAACTACAAAATGAGACTATGTCTCAATAAACAATCAATCAATTAATCAATAAAGCAAGCAAATAAATAAATAAAGCTCAGCATGAAGCCTGAGTTCAATCCTCAGTGCAGTGTTCACCCCCCACGAAAGGCCTTACAACTAATTCACTACTCATAAATGTGAAAGTTCAGGTCAAATAGACTAAGTCATTGGCTGACATAGACCACAAATCTCATTTAAGAAGAAATGACAATCTAGATAAATAATTTAAAATAGTATAAAATAAACTGCCATGCATAGCTGGTTTTCCTAGTAAATTACATTAAGCAAGTAAAGAAGGTGTATTATTAGCTCTCCACAATTAATTTCAGAAAAGAATAGCAGGAAGAATACTTCCTAAATCATTCAAATAGGTCAGTAATTACTGTTAAGGTTCATTGCATTCAACAGCTAAAACTCTAAGACTTTAAAATAAAAATGTAAAGGGAAATTCTATTCCTTTAAGTTTTGTGAGGACATTTACATGCAATACCAATCATACAATCTGGGACAGAAAATGTTCCTAGGTTGGACATCATTAAATTATGATTCAAAAAAATCTACAAAAGATACACTTAAGACAATGAAATGCATGCCACAAATAGAAAATATTTACAAGGCACACATCTCATAAATGATTTTTATGAAAAATTTTAAAACTTCATGATAAAATTATACAAAGATGGGGAAAAGATCTTGACACTCACCAAAGAAGACGTAAAAGTAGAATGAAATAAGAGAAGATGAAAAGTTGTTCAATATCACTTGTCCTTAAGGATTTAAATTTTTTAAGAAAGGAGCTACCCTCAACACCTGTTAAATGGCCAGCATCCAAAATCTGACAATAGCAACTCGTGGTGAGCATATGAAAATACAGAAACTCTCATCCCTTCCTGGCAAGAAGGAAATAGGGACAGCAGTTTGGAAGACAGGTCGGCAAATTTTTGCAAAACTAAACAGAGTCTTGCTACATGATTCAGCTATCAGACCCTTAGATATTTACCCAACTAATTTCAAAATTTACATCCACAAAAAACCTGGCACACCAATGCTTACAGCAGGTTTATTCATAATCATAAAATCTGGAAACAACTACAATGCCCTGCCATGGGAGAGCCAGTCAATAAACTGTGATGCATTCATACAAAAGAGTATTATTCAGAGATAAAAAGAAATGAAGTAATATACCACGGAAAGGCATGGATAAATCTCACATGCACATCGCTAAGCAAAATCAGCAACTACAAAAAGCTACATAGTATACGATTTCAATTATATTGAGGCAAAACTGTAAAGATCATAAAAATCGGTGGTTGTCAGAAACTCAGTGGGGGCAAGGAAGGAACTAAACAGAAGACGTACGAAGATTTTTTTAGAGTTGTCAAAGTATTCAGTTTGCCACTGTAATGATAAATGTAAAACATTTAGCATCTGTCAAAATCCACAGGACTTTACAGCAGAAAAAAAGTAAACCTCAATGCGTGCAAAGTTCCAACAAATCACTTAGAAGGCTGAGGAATCCCAGGGTACTATAGAATGTTTCAAGTAATTTTGAAAATTAATGGATTCTGTAAGAATAAAGACTACCATCTACCATGTTTTGTTTGATAAAATTATTTTCTAAAGGTGTAGGAGCTAACAATTCTAAAACCACTGACCATGTATATGCAAATTAAACAGCTAACTAAATGGATGGCAGAGATGGGTCTTCTCTTTTTAAGAGAAACATTACAGGTAAATAATAACTGGTCCATGTAGTAAGATCAGAATTAGAGACATAAGTATGAGCTAAGGTTTAGCTTAATATAGGCACAGAAATTTGATTGACATGGAAGACTGGTTTTAGGAACATAGTAGGAAATATACAAGTCTGAAACATAGCATATTGAGAATAAGGAAAAATGTGGTAACACACAATCATAGAGAGGTGTCAAAGGTACCTCACAGCAAACAGAAGAGTTTCAGTGATCAACACCAAAACAACCTGAGAACACATCAAGTAGTACTTCCTGGATTACATGCAACGTAGAGAATAAGTATCTAAGAGCCTGCACTGATAGACACAGTTTAAAATATGCAGTAATTGAGGAGACAGGTTTTCCATGTACAAGAACTTCAATTTTCATAGACTCTGCACTTTTTTAGGACAACCTAACTCTCCACTCAAGTGTTGATGCACTTTACGACAGCTGTCTACGGAATACAGTATGACGCAGATTGAAAACAGAGTAATTTTCCAGTGGAAAACACTACATGGATGTTGAAGATACATGCCCTTACTGTAACACAAACAGAATGGTATTTACCTATACCATCCACATCCTAAAACCCAAGCTCCAATCTAATTATTAGAAAGGCATTAGACAATCTCACTTGAAAAATAGTCCACAAAATACCTGACCAACAATCCTGAGATGTGGCAAAACTTGTCATTAACAAGGAGTGTTTGAGAAACATCATAGGCAAAAAAAAAAAAAAATCTAAGAAAAATCGATCAATATATGTAGTTTGACATTTTGGGTCCTGAAACAAAGGAAAAAGAAAAAAAAAACACTTGAGAAAAACGGAGGAAAGGTGAATAATGTGCGAACTTTGATGATACATCAATATCTATTCATAACCTGTGACACACGCTCAGGTCATGGAAGACGGTAAGAAGGAAAACCAAGCAAGATTACGTAGGGACAGTCCGTGTTATTACAAAGTAATCTGTCACTTTAAAATATTCTAAGTTTGTGTCTACTTTAAAGGATATGGTAACTACTTCAAGTATTGGAGGGGATCTCAAGAGAAAACAGTAGGCCACTTCCCTGTAATTTCTGAAATAGATCTAAGCTAAGGTCACGGTCTAGACCTTGACCCAAAGGAGAGAAAAAAATAACAAAAATACCACACACCAGAGTGCACACATTTACATACACACATGCACTCAGGCTCACACACTGTTACTCCATCACACACATCTTTATTTAGATATGATAGTGAAGTTTCTGAAGAATTCAAGTGAAGCCTAGATGACTAACAGTAAGGTTGTACTAAAAATCCAGTAAAAATACTAAATTTCTATTAATAGTATAAATTTATGATAATTATATAAATTATACATTATAAATTATATAACAACTACATTATATATAACTATAACAATTATACTTTGTTCTTATAATTCTATAATAATATAGTGTCATATCACTGTGGCCTCTGGGATGGCCACACGCTTTTGTACACAAAGTTTGATTGCAGTGGCCGTGTTCACCTCATATTTACACATTGTCTATGGCAGTTTTCATTTTATAAGAACAGATTTGAGGAATGGTAACCAAGCCTGGTCTTTTAAGCCTAAAATATTTACTGTCTTAGCCCTTTATAGAAAAAGATCACCGACCACAGCCTTCGGTCACCTCATCTACCTCTTCAGTCACCTCGTCTACCTCTTGAGCCCTTAAACACTATGATTCTACATTCTCATCTCTGCACGCACCAAGTTGAAAGCCTCCCTGCCATCAGTGTCACTTGGCTGTTCTTGGGGCATTGATTAATAAGTTCCTCTTTCCAGCATGTCCTCTCTGCCTGGCCAAAGAGAAAGTAAACACCGCTCCCAAATAAACACTCACGATCACAGAGAGGCACGACAAGAGATGTCTCATCGATTTGGTCCCCGAAGACAGGTGTAAAAAGAGCAGAACTAGATCAGCAGCGAAGCACATAATATTAGTGTATGGAACATTATCTGCCGCACTTTGTTTTTAATCTGTCTCTGCACCTCTCACCGCAGAATTCTTGTCCTGTCAGCGACAGAAAGTTGATACTAATGCTACAAGACGTGTGGTCCCAGGAACACAAAAAATGGGAGTTGTCCACTGCTTGTTTCCAATTTCATAACAGAAGCTGTTTCTCTGTTCCTTCTTTTCTCATGTTTATCTATCTTTCTTCTTTAGCTGACTTCGTCTTTTCTATTCTTTATAATTTTATTTTTTGAATGTGCATTGGACAATATGCAAAATTAAGACAGTTCTTAAGGAACTCATCTTTTGAAATAATTTGAAAGCTCCGTACAAATGTATTATGAACAAAGGTACAAATTAGGCTCTATTATGAAAGATTTATAAATGGTTGGGAACCACTAATTTCTGTGTTGCTTATTCCTACCGGGACTAGATAAATATCATCTGGGTTTTTAAAGACTTAACACAGAAGTATCTTGACACACTCACCACCTTTCACAGGCAAGAAGATTGTTACAGTGATCATAACAGTAACAAGGTTTTCACTTACTTTTTGTAGAGTAGGTCGCAGCTCAAAGGTCACTTTAACCTTAGCACACTTCAAAGAGTCTCGTGAAATATCAAGGGTCTCTCAGCCAAGAATGCTGTCTATAAGCGTTTGCCTACCTGTTGTTGTTTCATCCCCAAATCTCTGTTCCGGGCAACTGTTTCCATCCACTCCTCACAATTCTCAGCAGGAGGCTTCTTAGCTTCAGGAGACATGACCTGCAGGTTGGAAAAAAAAAGCGCAAATTACAACACCTCTAAAACATGAAAGTTATCATGCCATCGTGTTTGCTGCTCAGGAAGCATGATGAATAGAGAATGAGTAAAAAGCACACGAATGTTTGGGTCTCATCCCTCTGCAGCTTACCACCCCTAGAACCCTGATTTCATCGGGTTGACGTGAGTTCAGTGATCATGCCTCACTTGACATCGGTCTCCCCATGCCAATCACGGTGTGCACTGCCAATGTGCTTGATTGATTTTGGTTTAATTGCATGCATTTTCTTTTTTCTTAACAGGGTCAGTTCTTCCCAGCAGCCCCTAGAGATTATTTTCTGTTTGGTAACTGACATCTTCTCCCGTATTTGCGAAAGCCAAACGCTCTGGCGTGCACAGTCATGGATCTGGTGTCGCGGGGGTTCTTAAGTTACTCTGCTGGCCCTGCTTGTCCACTGGTTTGGCAGAACATGAAGTTGGAGAGATTCCTGAACAGTTACTTTCTCTCATCTGTGCTACTGGTCTTCTTTCCATTCATGTCGTACCATCTGTTGAGGAAAGAGATCATCGCACACCCACCCCACGGTGTTAAAATATGATTGGGTTCAAAAAGGAAGCTTTTCTCTTTTCTCTTTTAGCAACTCATTCTAAACCTACTATCAACACCACCCAACTTCAATAAACCACTTCCATAATGTCCCTCTGTGCCTCCCAGTTAAACCCCACAATGATTTTCTCCTTTCTTCTTTTCTTCCTTCCTTCTTTCCTTCCTTCCTTCCTTCCTTCCTTCCTTCCTTCCTTCCTTCCTTCCTTTTCTGTTTTCCCAACAAATAAATGAGCAGCATGCAACTCTCCACTTACTTAACATACATCTTTATGAAGCCTTCCGTTCTGAAGTAGGTTGATCTATTTGAAATGGACCCAAAACATATATCACTTCACAAGATGCAAAGTCCCAAATTTCCCGTCCCTTTTCAAGGGCCAACTTTGTTCCATTTTATAAGAGGCTTAATTAATCCATGTCATACATCCTAAATATTTTAAGGGTGAGTTACCTGCATAACCAGAAGACTCAGACACAGCAAGTCATTCTGTCTAAAATACTGCCATTGTATCTCCAAGAAAAGTAATGTAAAAAATAAAAATATCCTTTTGATAATAAGCCCTGCCCCTGTATCTGTGATTTCAGATGACTCAAGTCAGTTCGTGATAATTTTCGTGAGTCCTTTCTGCTCTTGATAATTACAAATGTCAAAACTTTTAAGTGTCCCATAAAGATCAAACTTGGTTCAAAATCTTGCATCTGAAGATATCTTTAATTATCTCTTTATGCCTCATTGTGACCTTTGCGACAGAATAAATTTTCTGATTCTTGGTACTTTATAAAATCAAGATCATCACATATTCCTCACAAGATTATTTGAAAATTACAAAAATAATAACTCAAGAAAAATATTTGTCACAATGATTGCCATTTACCAGGGACTCAATAAATGTTAAGCACATTGAATGATATGAAAAACATGGCAACAGTCCTGAAAAGAGCAATTTATTTTCTTTATATATAGATGAAAATAATAAAAAGTATCTTTTAACTTTTTCACTGTAACACATTACACAAATAAAAAAATAATTATCCAGAGAAATACCATTTTGCAGAAAATCTAAGCCAAGTACGGGGGATAACTATCAATTTTCTACCTTAATAATACAGGTAAAACTATACTTTATTTTAAAAAATCTGCTTTGATTGTGTTAAAATTTCTTAGATTCTCTACTATTCTTTCCCCTGTGTCCTTCAAATTTACAAATGTCAAAACTCCTAAATACTTTATAAGATGTAACATTTATGTTATTTCTGTTAAACCTTCTCTCACATCAGACAGAAGCAAAAGATCCCAGATTTTGTAAAATCTACATTGTAATGAGTACATTTTAAAAACAACCTTTCCTCAAAGGGAGTGATGAGGATATTTACTCAGAACTTGTCACTATTATAGTTTATTATTTGACATCTTAGTTTATGAAACTGTCAAATTTAAAGTATCAGTTACTAGAGATGGGTAAACTGAAAGTCATGAGGAAATGAAAAGTCACAGAAAAATAAATAACAGATAATAGAAAAGGTAATCAAAGAATTTCAATGTAAAGAAAGCTGTAAGAGCAACTTATGCGTGTAAGACAAGTTAACTTTTTGCAAGGACTCCAGGAATACAAAACGAAGAAAGGACAGTTTTTTTTTTTTTTCCAACAGAACTATAAGGAAACAGTGTATCTATTTGCAGAATAATAAAACCAAAACTTTATGTCACATCATATGTACTAATCAACACAAACATAGATCAAAAGCTTAGCTCTAAGACCCAAAAATGTAAAATATTTTAGATGTTTACATGGGAATAAGTAGGAGAAAACTTCATTTACATTAATATTGATAGTGATTTTTTTAGACATAATGTCAAAAGCAGAAAACAGAAGCTAGAATAAATAAACTAAAATGTATGCACAGCAAAGAAAAAAAACTAACAAAACTTAAAGACAAGATATAGCCTTGGAGAAAATATTTGCAAACTTTATAACCAGTAACGAGTTAACATTTAAACTGTACCAGAAAATTTTACAACTCAATAGCACGAAACCACAGACGACCTTAAACATAGGCAAATTTTTAGCCTTCAGACATTGTTAAGAGCACATGGCATTTATACCCATATTAAATGCTAATACTATGTTTAAAAATTAAGTGTCACTTCATAGTTAAAAATGGGCAAATGATTTAAATAAACATTTTGCAAGAAAAGACATGCAAATGGATAAACAGGATATGGAAAAGTAGTTATTGTCACTAATCACAAGGGAAACGCAAATCCACACCACAGTGAAAGGTCACTTCATACTCATCAGCATGGTGACTATCAAAAAGTAAGTATTAATAAATATTGGCGATGATGTTGAATAAAACAAGGACTTGTCTACTTTTTGATTTGCACATAACTTGGTATAACCATTATGGAGGCTTATTTAAAATAAAAAATAAAACTACAATATGATCCAGTAATTTAACTACTAGGTACACAACAAATATATATATGCATACATAATATATATACATTTATAAATATATATCATATATTACACACAGATACATAATACTTTTATATATAATAGATTTATAAATTTATAAATCTATTATATATAATACATATATATTTTTCTGCCTTCAGAAGAAGGAAAACATCTCAGTCACTACAAAATGGATAGAAAAATACGATGCTCTCTTAAGTGAAACAACCTGACACACAAAGATAAGTCCAGTATGATCAAATTTACATATGAGAGAAGTACAAATTTCAGCACAAAACTAAAGTAACATATATTGTAAACAATGTTGATTTTAAGACAAAATATCCTGTGGAAGTTGCTGGAAGTGGAGTAAATCCAAAAGTATGTGGTTCTAAGTTTGATGTATATTGCTACTTAGTCCTCCTGGAAAATTTACACATCCTCTAACAATTAGTTTTGAGTTTATCTTTCATTGAGGCATTCTCATCTCTGAAATAAATTCCTTCTGAGAAATAATTCTAATAATTTCTAGCAAGAGACAAATAATGATTTGAGGCCCAGAGTGACTGTAATCAGGCCAGGAAATGAGGTGTGAATAGGTTACTTTTATTGATGATTTTAACCAAGAACAAAAGAAAAGTCTATGATTAAACATTAGTCATGTACTGATTCCATGTTTACTCTGAATTTCACTACATAGAGCTCCTGTGTATGAAATAGAATGCTGAACTTCAAGAAGACAGCCAGACCACTTCAAGTGGTCTGGATGGGCATAGAACCTTTGCAATGTAACTGTGTGGCTCCTCCCACTGGGAGTTAGTATTTTTATTTGCATATGCACTGTTGAATCTCTGTTGTCCATATGGTGTTTCCTGACAAACAGAAGGCAACAGAAGTGACATTGTCTCTCTGGGTCAGGGAATCAGCTCATTCTTCCAATCACAACCAGTCTCTACAACATAAGCTAGCCTGCCCAATCATAAGAGGGACTCAGCTCTTCCTGTCACCTCAGCCAATCACCAGTCAGTCCTCTAAAGCAGAAGCACAGATGCCTGGGAAAACCTAGAGAAGACCAAGGACACCTAGCTGAGCAGTCCATATTGCCAAACTGCAGCACCAACAGGTACAACAGAGTTAGTATCTTACATAATTAAATTCTGAGCAAATTTTTAATGAGAAATGATCCCAAATATACGCATAACCTTATCAGGAAATTTAATTAAGATTAAAAAATAGAGCTACAGGTAGGAAAACATAAGATTTTTTCCCCAGTAAGACAGAGCTTTTGGTCTAATCATTCAAGGACAGAGGAGTTTGCCAAGCAAGCAAAAAAGCCAAGCCAAAAATATCCTTTTGAGGAGCTATTAGAATAATCTTTCATGGCAACTCTTAATGAGATGGAGAGTATTACAACAAAGGTTTAAGACACTTATATACCATAGTTATTTTAATAATTAAGCAAATCAAGGAATATGAAGAACCTAGAACTCTACCAGTACATAATAGTTATTAGCTTGGAGTTCCATTTGTATATCAAATTAAAACTTTGATATTTTTGGCTTACATGTCATATTTTTCTGTGCTATGTATGTGCTAATGCCCTCATGGGTGTCTGTGAGGTGTAGCAAAGCACAAAAGGAGGGAAAAGTAAATTTCTATGGAAAAAGAGAACCATGATTTCAGACACATCATACGTGGGCTAGTCATCTAAACAGGGATTTGTAATCTTACAAAATTTTTCACACTATATTCCGTTTAATCACTGTCCAGCATAAATCTGTTGAGCAAATTCTGCTGCAGGCATTATGTGAATCCACATAAGGACAATGAGAGCGACTTCAGGTAACAGGAAACTTACAGGCCAAAAAGTTTTCCAACAAGCAGCTTAGGGAAAATTATCAGTCAAATTCTAAGGCACATGGTGCCCCCCCTCGTATGCTACATCGTCCTAGTTTAAAATTATTATTCTATCATAATTACTTTTCTAATATGTGAAATTGGTGTCTTCACTGTTTCAAATTTCCTAATGGAAGCAAACATAAGCCTCCAATAAAATAAATCTTTGGTAAAACTACTCCTGACCCCTTTTGCTTTTCTAGAAGGTGAGTTTCAAAGCTGCACTCAAAAACAACTTTCATAAATACGAATCTCTAGAGTGAACAGAGAGGAGATTCCAGTAAACTTGTTTACACTTAGAAAATTTGCTTGTATATCCTACTCTTACTGTGACAACGCATTGCTATATTATTTTGTGGTTTTTTATTATTGATTTAAGACAGAGTTTCATAATCTTAACATTATTGACATTCCTGATTGGACAAGGGGCAGAGGCTTTTCTATAGAATCTCTACAGCATCCTTGTGAGCTGGGATACAAAAAGTTTGCTTCATTCATTTATTTACAATGTTGTTTGCAATACCAAATAGACTTTCATCACTCATAGCTAACAATTGGTAAATGCACGGTGCCAGAAAGTCTGTCAATACCTTCCAAATCGTAAAACATATACTCTGTTTGCAGAATGAACTGTACACAGTAAAACAGCAGGAAAGACATTTTCCTTTTATAGAAAAAATATATCATTAATTGATTTGTGAAAAGAAAAAAATTACATTTGTTTAGAAAACACTGGTAATAATTACAATTTTTTTCAAAGCTTCCTTTTTATTTACAAAATACCCATAATTCAACTCTACTGAGCTTTTAATTTGCAGCATTTTGTGTGCAATAAGACTATTATGTTAATATAACAGATGTCTTTCAAACTGTCAAAAATTAATTATAATTAACGATAGTGTTTTTAAAATAAGATTAAATTGTGACTTATTTTGAATTATAGTTCAACAAGCTAATGTTCTTTCTTTTTTCAAGACTGAGTACTGACTGATCACGATAAATAGTGATTGCAAGATAGATTGTTTTTAAAGACAACACTCAAGAAAAAAATGTGATAGGTGTATGCTGTCTTTGTAGCTCTAAGTCCTTCACAAAAAAATGGATGTTTGCTACATTTGTATTATAAGCATGTCTGTATTCAGCACAGCCAGGAAAGAATGCCAGTTTTGAAATCCTTATCAAAAATTACCAAGGGTTTAAAATCACTTAGCAATCTTCCTTGATACATTTGTAATAGTTTATTTTAGTAATACCGTCTGCAGAAAAAGATTGTAATCTTTAATTTTTAGATTCTTCAAGCAAAAGACTCTAAGTAGTGAGACTACAATGCAGTACTTTAACATTAGGATGGATGAATATTGGCCTTATAAACACGAAAATACCTAAAATGCCCTCTTAACAAATAGGCCAATTAGTTCTGTAATCTTTTGACTTATCCACAACTCTTCAGCTTTTGCTATAGTTCAAACAAATGTTGAATTTCAAAATGTTAAAACTGTGTAACAAAAAAGTCTATTTCCTTATCTAGATATTAACTCTGCAGACTTTGGAATCAAACTTAGTCACACATTCCTAATGTGCCAAGTTCAATGAGGTGAGCCCGGACAACTCGGCTGTAACTTTCCATAGAACCGCCTAATTGCAGCAATCCCTCCCCACCCCGTGTTGCTCTTCGTCCTATGGGTGAAATGTTCTGTTGCACGCTTCGCTCAGCCCTATTCTGACACCTCCCAAAGGTTGAGTGAGTTTTAGCCCCACCACATTTCCATACGGGAGATCTAAAACTTCACTAGGACACCTCTCAAGATTTTTAATATATCCCTGGTGTTCATAAGCGAGGGACCCAAGGAATTTAATGAATATAACATGAGAAATTCTGTGATAAAAAGAATCGCTAATGGCTTCCCAACAGTGCTCTCACCACAATGATGATGAGTGGGACTTTATATGGCTAAATGGACTTTGCAGGGGTGTTTTTGGTTACTCTGCTTTAATTCAGGACCTATTTTTCAGACTATGTAAGCAATAAAATTAAAAGTTTCACTTTTTTTTTTTACCTTAACTCCCCAAATAGACAAGCCAGCCCTGTACCATTTTCTTCTATTTAAATAAATTCCAACACTTTTAGACTTTTTTCCAGGTAAAATCCTTTTAGTGAAATCTATCTGGTTATCTGTTATTGATCTGGAAAGTATGGCTAGTCAGGATGGGGCTAAAGAGATCAATACGCAAGAGGTATTTTTTCTGACTATAGTGGGCAAACTAATGCCCTCTTGTGGATGTCAAACTCCTAATTCCCAGCATCTATGCAATCATCACTATAGAGAGAATTAGAATTTTTTATTAGCTGATACTAATAGAGACATGACCTAAGATTCTCTGGGTATGTTCCATATAATTCTAAGAATCCTTTAAAGAAAAGAGCTAGAGGTAAGTGAGAAAGATTCAACTGCACACTTGCTGACTTTGAAGGGAAAAAGAAGCTTCCAGCTGGATGATGTGATCAGCCTCTGAAATTTGAGAAAAGCAAGAAAATAATTTTTCTAGAAGAAAACATCTGGAAGAAAACATCTCAGTGGATACCTTTGACTGTAGCCCTGAGAGACTAACCTGGAAGTCTGACCCTTACAACCAGAAGGTAATTTTTTTTCATCTATTCATGTATGCTCATAGCAGACTCATATTGAGAACCCAGTTCAAATGTCTTAGTCTCTAACATCACTGCCTATTTTCCCACCAAAAGTGACTGCCAGCCACTTATGAGTTTGTAAGTTTTATGATTTGAGTATAACTAATATTTGTTTTGAACATACTATGATAGAACCACAGCATTTTACAACTATTTTTATTGAAAAAGCAATATCCACTCAGAGAAGTAAAATTTTAGTAAGTATATATCTTGCTGACCCTTGTCCTTAAAATCCGGAGTACCAAACAGTACATTAACGAGAGTTCAGAAACTGTGTTTGCTCTTTTACTAATACTGCTCCATCCTCATCCTCAGATGTATTTGGTATTCTGATATCTCACTGCACAGATTAATTTCAGTTACTATTTAAGTACTTTACATGAAACCTATTTAATACTGTTGAGCCTTGGGTACAGAAAAAAAAATTAAATAACTTACCCAAGCAATACAACTGGTGAGACTATAGCTGAGATTCACATTCTAGCAGTTACCTTCAGAAACCATTCACTTAATTTCTAATTCTTTAAGCTTCACGACACAAATTGTATCGTACACCTTTTTCCTCATTAATTGTGGCTATATCTTATTTATCCTAGGGAGATATTAAGTTCCCAGTGATAGGGTTTATTCTAATTGAACGTATCAAGTTGAAGATGCACTATAGCCTATGGCACGTCTACTCAACAAAAACTTGCTGGTTGATTAAATGAAGGGTAGAATGCAGTGCAATAAATAAATGCTTAAGTAATATTATGATACTATAGTACCTAAGTAATATCAAAGTGATTTTTCTTCACAGTTCAAGCAGTAATTCTTTTTATTTCCTATTATTGCAAAAGAACACATTTCAATAAACACCAAGCACGCAACATTGCAATGATTGGGTCTTTTTTCTTTAAATAGAGTCATATAAGTAGGGAAAAACCTGTGAAGAACATGTAATGTTAGAGGAGTATGATTTTTCTTGATATGAGTAGTTCCTACTCAAGTAGCATTTTGAACATCAGATTACAAAGGACTTAACTGTTTAATTCCCCTTTTCCTCTACTGACCTGTCTTATTGCTGTAGGCAATATGCCTTTGGTAAATATAATCACTTCTCTACCATTGCCTCAGAAGTAGTAATTTTGTTAGGATACACCCTCCCGCAGAATATAAAAGTTATATTTCCATTGATATAAAATATTCAGCAGGAGAGACAACTTTGGTCAACATTAAGGTTAATCCTTCAGAGTTGGCACTGGTTAAAATTATAGATGTCAAAGGGCTGCGCTCACTATCATGGTCTTCAGAGACGAAGTGTGCTGGTGACTGTCACCACCACACTACACTGATGCATGCAATGGAACCCTGTGTTCTAAATTCTCACAACCATGTTCAGCATACTCCTAATTAGCAGGACTGTCTGCTCCAAGGTCAATCAGTGAACTGCTTTTCTTGTTCCTGCTCTATACACATTGTTTCTCTCTCTAATTTATCCAAGGGTAGAGAATCCTTCTTCTCCAAAAACCGCCTTCCTTATTCTTGTTCTATGACTCATCACAAGGATACTGCATGGCCATATTGGCCATGCAGTGATCAAACCGAAGTCAGAAACATCCTGCTGTTAAGATGAACATTTACATTATCTAAGGCCAGTCCTAGAGTCTGCCCTCCTACCCAATGAAGAGTCGCAGTTTGGCCTCAAATTCCACCAGAAAGTTGTTCCTCATACTAGACCAAATTTATAATATGTCCCCTATATATATCTAAATGTGCAAGTTTTCTGTTTGCTTTGTTGTTGTTTTGTCCTTTTTTGAGACAAGGTTTTCTCAGGTTGCCCAAGCTGGACTCAAGTTTTGTAATCTTTCTCTCTCCTCAAATGCTAGAGTTACAAACATGCCCCACCACGTCTTGCTTAAAATGCCATTTTGACCAGTTGTGGTAACAGACATTGCAAACATCACTAAAAACATGGGTTTCAAACACAGGAAAGCTCGACAAGACAGCCTAAAGCATGTGCCGCCAACGGTGTGGAAACCCGAATCTCTAGTACCAGTCACTATGTTCTCATAGGTGGCAAATGGCACTTTGCAGGTGTGACTGCTATAAAGGTCTTGATGTGAGTAGAGCAGCCCGTATCACGCATATGGATCATCATGTCCTGGAAGAGGAAGGTGGGAGGTTGAGAATCAGAAAACTTAATGTGGTGATAGATGCAATAAGAGAGACAGCGATTAGAAGGCGGTATGATTTTGGACAGCAGGTGGGACTACAAGCCAGAGGATCCAGGAAGCCACAGGAACCCAGCAACATCAACAGAAGGGGCTCTCCACTGCGCCTCAAACAGTGTAGCCTAGTCTACACTTCTACACCACAGAGCCGTAAATGAATAAACTGGTGTTTTGCAAGCCACTGTCTGTGATTTTTCACACAAGCAATAAGAAAGTAATATTCCGCTTGTTGAAAATTATGGAACAAGAAACTCTGGGCATATATAAATTATAAATCAAAAGAGACAAAGGAAACCTAGAACAAGGCAGAAAAATAATTTAATATCTAATCTAGTGAAGAATTTAAAGCAACTCTCTAGGGGAAAAAAGCAGTATTCACTCATTTATCCTTTAGAGTATCTGAGTAAAATATATTCATTTTTATAAAATGATAAAATTCTATGAAGTTTTCATTGTATGCATTAATTTTCCAGTTTCAAATTAAACGTGGTCAGCCTCATATAAAAATTATATTGAAGAGCTGTAAGATTTACTACATATTTATGAATATACTGAAATGAGTTTTGAAAAAATCTAAATTATAATAGAAAGATTTACATTATGCTAACTTAGGCAGATGTGTTAAATCACCATCTGCTTCTGCATTAAAATAGTTACAGCTAACAAGAGAAAAAGCAAAATTTTGAAGTCAAATATTCTGTAGTCTCCTACATGAAATTCTTTCAGTCAGCTAAATGCCACAAATTCCACCATGTCACATTCAAGCCAGTTACAGAGATAACTTTGTGTGGAATTGAGGTAGCAAAACCAGGAAAGGAAAGCGAACTCAGAGTGAAGGGAATAAATATGCTCCTCTCCAGAACATACCCACGTCCTGATGCTTGAAACTGGTGGATGTGACAGGGCAGAAAAAAAAAAAAAAGACTGCTGATCTGATCTGATTCTACTAAGGATACTAAAAGAGAGAGATTATCTTGGAATGTCCAAGTGAGATTTAAATGCAATCACCTGTGTCTTTATACGAAGACATACACAAAAAGGCAAAGGAAATGTAGCCACAGAGACAAAGATTAATGGTGCGTAGCCACGAGCCAAGGTAGGCTGGCAGTGATCGGAGGCTGACAGAGGCAAAACCCAGATTCTCCCTCCAAGCTTCCAGAGGGAGTGCAGCCCCGCTGACAGCCTGATTCCAGCCCTGTTATACTGATTTCAAACTTCAGTCCTCCTGAACTGCAAGGTAATAAATATCTGTTATTTTAAACACACCCAAGTGAGTTTTAACCTCTCTAGTCAACAAATGGTTGTTTAAAACAGCAGCCATCCAACAAGAAGCATACTGATTTTGATAACTAAGAACTAAATATTGTAAGCAGAAAAAAATACAACCAAAAGAAGAAATGCCAGAAATTTATGTAAGCTAACCAAAACCTAAAACGTGTAATAAATGTATAAAACTTCTGCTGAAGGGGCACCCAACAATGTAAAGGTAGCTTCACAGTTAGGTAATATGTACAGGCTGAAACAAAGCTGGGAGAGAAGAGCATTGTGGTTAGGATCTGGAATGTCCTCCAAGAGCTTCATGTGTCTGGAAGGTGACTGGACTGTGGAGATTAGCTGGGCCAACTGGATTAATCTGTTGGTGTGAGGTAACCTTGATCAGGAGGGGCAGATCAGTGAGGGTGTGTCTGGGAGGACAGGTTCTCGCTCTGGCTTCTCTACCACCACGCTGCTTCCTGGTCCTGAGGGAATGAGCAGCTACTCTCCTACAGGCTGTTCCGCTATGTCACCATGTCAAACTGACCATACAAAGACTAAGACCTTTGAACTGTGAGCTCAAACAAACCTTTCCTCCTTTAAACTGAAGGCGTCAGGTAATTATGCCCCAGAGATAAGGAAGAAACTAAGACACGGAAGAGAAAATCCTAGATTGCTTTATAGAGACTATTGGTAGAAAGACAGGCATTATTAAAAGCTTTGTTCATGAAAGCTCAGAAGAAAGTTAAGACAGTCTGAGAAATCTGTGTCACCTTAGAGAATATATACATTATCATGATCCAAATATTGAGAAATTATTATCCAATGTACCTCTGATGAAGGCTTAGAATAAATTTGAGAGAGAGAGAGAGAGAGAGAGAGAGAGAGGAGAATCATTGCTATACACAGTATCCTTCTCTCATCCAAGAGGAGTATGTTCTCAGACCCCAGAGGCCATCCGCGGTACTGCACCCTATATGCATTTATGTTCCCTGCAGATTTACTGGATAGTACCAGAGCTAATCTGTCCTTTCCCGTGTTGTGACGTGGTACCTCCTTGGCATCACTACTCTTGTGCTGTGTTAGGACAGCTGTTCTACTAACTGAGGATAATGGGATGGAGAGGGGTGGTGCAACAATCTATCATGATACTTCAGAACGGTTTACAACTGAAAATTTTGGAATATTTTCATTTCTAGAATTTTCTCACATTTTTATTAGTGTACGTCGATTATACAGATTAATGAGTTTCATTTTTGCAGATTCATAAGTGCACATAACAAACTTAAATTATTTCCTCTCATCACCCCATTCTTCCCTCTGACCCTTCCCCTCAGTCTCATACGTTTGGGGAGGGAAGATTTTTAGGGGTAATTTTGGTTATATTCATGTCCCCTATATTTTTGGACTGTGGCTGACCATAGGTAACCAAAGTCACAGAAAGTACAAATACATGCAAACAATATAGGGGTAGAAAGCATTTTAATTCTATCCTTAGACAACCAAGAAACAACAAATTTCAGCATTTAACTAATGAGTCAAAGCATTATCTTGAAGGTGTGGCCAGATATCGTATTACTGTTTGTTTCAAAATTTGAGAAGACAAAGATAAACTAGAGAAAGCTGTAAAACAAAAAAGAACCATATTTGGTGACTTGAGAATGTCCCTCCAAATCCAGGGTGAAAACAACGGTAAAACTAGGAGACTGACTGCGAGGAGCTTGTGGTCTGAGGAAAAAGCCTCGACTGGGGTTGGGCCTGCGAGCTAGGGCCTCAAAGAGATGGAACATCTCTTCAAATCACAGGATACTCTCAAGAGATTAAACATGTGACTTGTAGATTCCCTCTGACATCTTAGCAGAAGCCAAAACCCGAGATAAGAATATAATTAAAAACAAGCAAATAACATTTATTAATCTCTGTTCAAGTCTTACTTTCGCCCGAGCTGAGGTTCTTTCCACTACACCACAATGTCTTCCTATGACTCATTTTCTAAGCCAGTAGTTTTAATATACACTAGTTTTTGAAAAACCATGTTACCACTCTATGAATATAGTATAATTATCCCAGTTTTATATATCCCATACAATTTAATAGCTATGATATTTTTTGCTTGGTTTGGTGGGGGTTTTTTTCCAAGAAAAGAAAATATTGCAATTAACTTTAAAACCAGGTGGCTAGGTGGTAGGAGAACATTACCAGACAGCTCACAGAACTAAAAGCAAACGTAAGAAAAATCGTACATCGGATTTAGAAAACCCAGGAGAATTTTGAAGTTTTGAGCAACAAGGACAATTGGATTATGTCTTCAGAATAACTCTGGACTAAATAAGGCATCAGCTTTTTACATAATTGTATCACTTTGATCACTAGTTTATTTCCCTACAGAGAGAGGTTGATGGAATTAGGTTGTGTCAGGAACGCAGAGTGGGTGCCTGAGGCAGGCAGAATACCTGAATTGAAGGTCTCATCAAAACACAGGGAACAGAGAAGAGGAAAGGTCATTTCCTGAACAATAAAGTCACATGCTGATGGGGAAATGAATGCTGAACAAGACCAAAAACACACAGAGAGGAACGAACGTGTACAGGGATGCCTGGGTGTCCTATGACCGCCAAAAAACAACTATCAAGGTAAGAGCTGAGTCTTGCTTACACTAGATGCACTTAGAATACCTCTGCTTTCCTTGCCCCCTAAGATCTTCGTTCTCTCATAAAACCAAGGAAATGAAGTATACATGACCTCTGAGGGCTTTTTGAACTTTGATACCCTATTTATACGATCTAGTCTGTTGCTTTGAGGCACTGGATGGTTTTTATCTTTGGCAACAGATGTATTCACTTCCTTCTTATTTACATAGATTTACATAGACAGTCGCTATATAGTGACAAGGTCTCTTCAAGGCTGGAATACTTCCTTAATAGCATGAACAAAATAGCATCTGGTATCAATCTTGTCCTACTGACTTGACTGCAGTGATTTAAGGCTTTCACTCTTTGAATTCAAAATCTAATTTTTAATGTACTTTCTGTCAGCTGTCTTCATGGATTCTAAATGGGTTTCTGTCATCCTGACACACTCCCAGATAAACTGAAACTTAACTAGGGAAAAAAAATATATAAATGTTAAAAAAAAAACAATTTGGTTTTGAATAGAATAAAGTGATATATATTTTGGTTATTTCCCTGCTAAGTTGTCACTGGCTTCTTTATTGTTGAACTGATGAGCATCTCTAATGATCAGCTACTTATGAAATTTACTGCCTGACAATAGATTGTAGGCAAATTGCCACGCTGACTTTGACTGAACCCATTAAACATTATTCCTTTGCAAGCATGCTGACCTGAGGAAAAGACTCAAGTCATTCTTCTTTCGGCAAACCTAAAATTACTGAGCATTCCAGCTATTATTTCTTCCAAATATTCACTTTAATTGGGTGAGTAATCATTCTGCTTAAAGAAAAGCCACTGTGATAGCCAAAGGTGGGTAAGAAGGCAATAATCTGGTTCTCTTTCAGGGCTACAGAAAAAGGAGACAAGGAAATTGAACTTGGGGGGGCGGGGGGCAGAGTGCAGAAAGGAAGAGAGGAAAGAGAGAAAGCTTAGAAAAATGGCCTTTAATGAGGTTCAATCCAGTGAACAAAAGTGTAACTACCCAAAGCATTCTACACTAACCAACGCTCTCTCAGTATCCCATATAATCATCCACATTTTAAAGCAATTTATTACTTAAATATAATGTCCCTCCTCTACTCAAAGTCTTAAAATATACTTTAAGTACCAATAACTACATTTATAAATGGTGAACCTGAGGTCATGGGACAAATGATCTAAGCCATGTCACACAGCTTGTTGATGGCAGACATTGCACTAAAAACAAACCTTTGCCTCCTCAACCTATCGTAATTTCCATAGCACCTCACTGCTATTACACTAGAGGCCCTTAATTGACTTCCACCAGGTGTTAATTATATTCTTTTCTTCCACAGAACTCAATTGAGAATGCTCTTTGTTGCTTTGAGATGCTTATATCAAGTAACCTTGTATTTTTTTAAGGCAGTCATGGACTACGAAACTGACATTGTACATTACCCTGGGGAAACAATGTCATTTTTTCTTGTTGTTTGAGGAGTTAAAGTCTTGGTACAAGCTGACAAGAAGAAACTTTCTCAGTCTCGTGAGGCAACCATTGGGTGGGCACATTCAGTCTGAGTAATTTCACTTCTCTTATTTTATTTGCCATTTGTTCTTGGGCAACACATTTAAAATAATTTAGAGCCCATATCATTGACAAATAAATAGAAATACCATGACTTTAAGAAGTGAGGGTGTGGAAAATCAGATTTTATATGTGAGATATTAATGTCTACAAGATAAAAATTCTCCAAAGGAAAAATCAACCCCTACTTCAAATATTCTTGGTGACAACTAATCATTGTTCAGGACTGGGAAGGGGACGTTCCAGAAAATCTGTCACGGATGCACTTAGTACTTTATCCATGTCACCTCAGGTCTTTCAGAACTTCACTGTGACAGTTAAGTTTTGGTGTCCATGTGACTGGAGTATGACACGCTTAGAGGGGAGACTGCATCATGGGAGTACTCTATTCATCAACAAATTGATCCACTGATGTCATAACTGAGGAACTTTTAGAAGATAGAACCCAGCTAGAGAAGAGCCACTGGGAGAGTCTTGGAAGGATGCATCTCTCACTGGCACTTTCCCAGGCTCCTGACGACCGTGACGTGAGCACCTGTGATCCACCACACCCCTCTGCCATGCTGCTCCTGCCTTGGAGCCAGCTGACCAAGGACTGGCTCAGTGACCCAAATAAGTCACTTTTCCTTTAAAGTTGTGTCTGTCAGGAATTTTCATCCTGTCATGGGAAAACTAGCCGAAGCACTCACCAATCTCACACCCACTGGAGCTGCCTAAAGCAAGTATTTGTGCATATTCTCTGACATGCTGGGCTGGTAACAGGAATACCAGGATTGGAGGACTTCATATACCCAGAAATAACCTGCACACAATGACAAATAAGACTTAAATGACCCAGCCGCTTCTCCCTTCAGGACCAATTTTAAGGAATTAGTTGTAGCTACAAATTATCTTTAAGAAATAAGTTCCCAATCAGTTGAATAAATCAAAGAGAATAGTTTATGCCTACTCCTCCCTCAACATCTTCTCTTTTGAATGACCGGCACCACAGACGTCGTTCAGACTACGTAGATGTGCAGGTAACCACCCATAGCATGTTATAATCCCGTGAAAGGATTTAACACCAAGGGTGTATAAATATCAGAAAATTTCTTCAACAAATCATAATTCTGAGTTTGTTTCTGGTACTGTAAATTTTGAAAAAAAACATAAAAAACTTTCTAGGATGTCTTCAATTTTTAAATGGTCAAGAGGGGTGGATTAGAGTAAAAAGATATTTTTTTAAATTCCAGAGAATATAAAACCTTTAAAATCTTCAAAAAACTTTTTGCTTGTTTTTGCTTCAAGCTCGAATTAATACATTGCCTGCCTCACAGAATGTATTAAATGTTTTATGACCAGTAAATTGCCACTAAAATTTTTTGGCCCAGTAATCTATTTCAAACTGCTACTTTAAGTTACCCTATAATAACAGGGTCATAGAAATGGAAAGAATGCATCCAAATAGTCACACACCTGTATTTGTAAACCTAACATTATATGTGTCTCTATGCATATTGCTGTGTACTTATTATTCATAGAGCAATCAACTATATACACAAATATATGTGCATTATACATACATACATATATATGCACACACACACACACACACACACACACACACACACACACACACACAGAAATGTTCCTTAACTTAGGATGGGGTCCTGTCCCAATAAATCCATGACAAGTTGAAAATATTGCAAGTCAAAACTGCATTTTAATGTGACTAACCTATTAAAACATGCACCTCTATTAGAACAGAATCAGTTTTTTAAAAAGCTTGTCTCATAATGAATTTTAATAATTCTCATAATTTATCGAATGTTCTTATCCCCAAACCTTGGCAAGCAATACACTGCAGAGTAGCAGTTGTTTCTCCCAGTAATCTAGTGGTGACACAGTGACACGGGGCTACAGCTCACTGCCACTAAACACCACTGTAACAGAATATAGCCCAAGACTGGGCCAAGGAAGAATCAAAGATAAAGTTCAAAATCTGAAGTATCGCTTCTGAATGCATGCGATAGTTTCAGTCAAAAATTCAAGCAACTGTAAGTCGAGTCATCAAAAATTGGAGATCATGAGCATAATAAAACAAGTATATGCTCTTTTTGAGACAGAGTCTCAATGTCTAGCTCAAGCTGGTCTTGAACTCACTACGGGTATCCCGCTGACCTTGGACTCACAGCAATTTTCCTGCCCCAGCCTCCTGAGGGCTGCCCAGCTTAGAGAAGCACACATTTTTGTGACCACACTTGCTTCTGTTTGAATCCCAGTTCTGCTACTAATGATCTGTGTGACTACCTACGAGCAAGTTATTTAATCAGTTATCTGCGTTTCGGTTACATAATTTGTAAAATAGAGATGATAATAGTACCTACCCCACAGAGACGTTGTATTAAAAGTGTTTGTGTGTGTATGTGTATGTATGTATGTATAAAATATGGCATAGAGTAAGCACTATTTAGCATAGAATTATCTTAGCTCACATCAATCTATAATATATATGCGTCAACCATACATACACACACACACATAAGTATGTACATAGAATTCTCTCTATATATTTCTGAATATTATACAGGTATAGTGCAATTATAGTTTTAATTAGTAGACAATGTGACTTTAATGAGGATGTTGACTAATTCCAGTAAGAGGAGAGTGCTCCTGTGGGGAACCTAACAGGGTCTCTCTGGGTGTTCTATGTTAGATCCTAGACCCTGAATAATTAAAAATCCTCTTAGCTCCACTTACAATATATCTTCCAAAAACTATTTTTCAGTTCTCCCTTTTCTGGCTAAATGTATTTGATTTTGGCTTCAAGTGAAGGTATCAATCCTATTAAAGGAAACAAAAAATAATAATAATAATAAGCTACCACACTAATTGGAATCATTTTCCTGCTGAGCGTCTCTAGATAGCACATCCCTTCCCTGCTCAGCCTGCGGACCTGGGACTAATATTCCGTGGATCTGAGCCGGCTCTTCCCACAGCTATGGTGTGGAATATCTGATGGGAAAACAGTGAGAAACTCAAGTACAGGCCACTGGAACCACTGAGGGGTCCCAGAATGCTGCTTCGAACGAAGACTAAAGAATTACCATCACACAGAATGGAAACTATTGTCTCTTGGGATAAAGACGGTAAACATGAAGCAAAAAATTCAGTTGAAATACTATCCATGGCTATTGCTTTGGACTTAAGTTTCTTTTCTTTCAGCCCAAAGTCTGTTTTTCTGCCACATAAAATCACTGTCACACAGTGTTGTTACTTCTTACTTCCTTCCACCTTCTGCCCTTCATGAATTTCTTGCCGAGTGTAGTAAATTCAAGTATCTTCTTTTCTCCTAGATACGTGTGCATCAAGAAAATTACATGCTGAATTCAGAGGGAGAAGCACCCAAGAGCTACCATTTCCTTAGAGCCTATGTTTTAGATATTTTGCCTTGTATGCATTATCTCACTTAATCTCACCTCAGTTGTTTGATTATATGATTAAACAAATGATTCACTAGAGATTTAGATGTGTTAAATATTTTGCCTAAGAGTTTACACTTTAAGATAAACCTGCAAGACTTGAACTCAGGTCGAATTTATTCCAAAGTACACGCTGGTCTACATTCACTGTGCCATAGGTGTACCAGCCATTTCAGAAGGAAAAAATATCTGATGTCTAGAATCAGAAATTCAGGAGCTTGTCCATGGTCACTTCACAAAAAGCTAAACGTATATAAAAAGTAGCTATGTGTAGAATAATACTGTGGAGTTTCTAACTATGGTTTTTATAATTCTCATCAAACACAGAGTCTAAATATCTTCACCTTGACCCTAGACAAGGCTGAAACTGCTTCTCTCAATGAAGGATGCAGAAGTAATGCTCAGTGACCTCTGACTAGCATTATAAAAACCACTGGGACTTTTCTCTGTTTGTGGGAAGAAGTTGCACTTAGAGCCTTGAACTGCAGTATGAAGTCTTACATCTGTGATGTCACCGTGTTGTGAGAGAACCAAGGAAAACAGAGATGCTTTGGACGACTGTTCTTGTCATTTAGAGTCACCCCACATAAAGCCCAGACATAGGAGGGAAGGAGACCCCACAGCCCTTTCTTCCACCAAGCCGAGGACCTAGATGTCGTGACACACAGATGGTCACTCCCTCTGCCTCCTTGAAGCTCCGACCTCAGAATCTGAGCACAATAAATGAGTTGCTTTAAGCAACTGAATTTTAGCATTCTTACTAAGCAGCAGAAATAAAGGACAAAATGTTGTCACTGTGCTCTGTAAGGATGCAGAGCAACATTCTAAATATTGTGAAGAAATCAAAGTTGAAATTCATGTAGACTCTGAATACAAATCTGCCACAAAAAGGCCTATATGCTACTATATCTGATTCTACTTTCAAGTTATAAGTTAGAAAATAATTCATGACATCTTGAGAGAATTGAAAGTAAACAATAATTTCCCAAAGGCAAAAAATAAGTAATTTGTATTGCTTTTTATCTTATTTAAGTGTTTTACTTTATTATTAATTTTTTCAGTAAAAATGATGAAACCCAAAAACAATCTACCACTGAGATACATCTGATCCCTTTTCAGTGTATCTCATTTTTTAAAATATCGAGGCAGAGTTTCTATAAGCTGCCCAGGCAGACACTTGAATGTGCAGTCCTCCTGCCACAGCCTCCTTCAGCGCTGCGTTTACAGGTGTGGTAGGCTTAAATCCCTTCTTATAAAGGACTACTTATAATAGAATAATTTGTGGGAAAGAGTCAGAAATCAGGTAGGGGAGCATTATTACAAACGTTGAGCGTTTTGCTGGGACATTTAGTGGTGTTTCCACAAGAAATGGGGGACACCTGATGATACTAACCTTCATAAGCACATATCCGATGGTGTTCCAGATTGAAAACTGAGAAGCAGATGGTAGGAAAAAACATTAATGTGGGCAGATTTTCCCAATATTCTAAACTACAGATGATAAACAACCAGATGAAGTCAATGATCCCAAGAACAGAGGAAGCAGTAGCGGATAATTACATTTTAGGAGAGAGACGATGATTCAATCAAAGATAAAAAGAAAAATAGTATAAGTATCTGAGAAGTCATAATAAAAATGCATAGGGATAATAAATAAGACTTTCAGGTATACATTCAGTATATTTTAATAACAAAAAAGTGCTTTTATTTGTGTGTACGTGTAAAGAAATCGAGTCAGTACTGATACGAGGAGTAAAATACATTAGAGATTCCTTTTATTTGACTTGCCTCAAGCCTGTACAACAAATGTACACTGGGTTTTCGTGTTCTTTTTATACTTACTTTGAGAAATAACCCTTGGAAATGGAATTTATTTTTTATTCCTTATCTCCCTATCTTCTTTAAATATGAATCAATTTCATTTATAATCATCTTTTTAAAGACGACTTGCTTAATATAAAATTTTTGCATTCAACTCAATTTTAATAAATTCCTAATTATAAGCCCAAAAGAGAAGAAAAAACTGCAGAAAGCTCTTCTTGCTTGCTATGCCTGACTACTGAAATACATCTGCCATAACTGCACATATTTGCATATTTTTTTACCTCATACACTTTGTGGAGTCTGATTATTATTTAGCAAAAGTCTTGGAGATTGACTTGCTTGTCATAGAAATGAGTCTGTAAGGATGAAAAGTGCATTTTTAAAATTGTGAAAATGGGAAAATAAATCAAAGGACTAGGAAAAAATAAAGATAAGAGATAATAAATATTATTTCACTCAACAAATGGCTGCTGAGTAGCATTTACCAAATACTGTTCTAAGGACTGAAAGGGTAATAAAGAAGAAAAAATAGAAAGTGCCTGCTCTCAGGGAATTAATGCACTCACGGAAAGAGAGTTTGGGGAGAAGATAAGCAAAGGTCAAGGATTTCAAACGTGTCCTCTGCCACATGACACAACAGAAACTTCTGAGGTTGCTATGGTCCCGGATCAGACACTCAAAAGAAGCAGAAGGAAGATAGCAAAGTAAATCACACGGATTTCTGGGGAGGAAGTATTTCAGGAAGCGCACCCAACAGAGAGCACCTAAAGCACCAGCATCCTTGCAGCATTTGAGGAACAGCAGAACTGGCCTGTGTGGTAGGAGAAAGATCCAGTAGTGAAACAGAGATTAAGACAGAGAAGCACTGGGCAGTTGCAGGCCATCAGAACATCAAGGGTCTGGAAAGTCAAAGTAGTGTGGAGTGGATGGAAAGCAGCCTGGACTATCATTTGGGTCCTGTGTCCACTACTCAGTTATAGGAGTTCCACAAGTTAGTTAAACACTGAGCCTTAATTTTCTCTTTATTAGTACAGAAATCGAATTCAACGTATTAGGTTTCTGTGGAGATCAAATAAGAGAAAGCGAGATAATGCTAAGACATGCTGAGCGGAATATCCAAGAACAGAAATATACAATATTAATTGTTACTTTTTAATAGTTATTTTATTTTTGAAGACAATATGTTATGGGAATCAAAAATGTGCTAATTTCCAAAATGAGGTGGTAGGAGTTCTCTCTTAAATATTTAACTAGGAAAAAAAAAAAAGATTTTTCAAACCTTTCTTCCAGAGATCAAAAAAAAAAAAAAAAAGAAAAGAAAAGAAAGATAAGGGGCATGAGAAAGTGATGAGAAATGGCAAGAATGCACAGAAATATTCTTTTTTAACTTTTTCTACTACGTAGAACAACCCTGACCATCATACCTAAGGGAGTTACTACTTCACTCAAGATGCCACAGAGAAGTCACACCTTATTACCTTCAGTAGTAAATAAAATAATTCTCATAACTCCAAATTCTGTTTAATGCTTTCTTAGAGCCTGAAGCATAGCAAATATTTTCTTAGATATGAAGAGTGACCATTTATTTTTCATTATACACATGCCATTTTGCCAACTTCGGACCTCAATTGAAGTCCAGGTCTTTGGAGTTGATCATTTATATTCATGTAGAATGACTCTAGAAATGCGCCAGCCATACGGGAATTTTCATACATTTCACAGATGTGCATCAACCTTAAACTTGAACTTTTGTTTTGTTTGCATATTCTCTCCATTTACAATAGCGGAAGACCCTGGCTGCCTCTTTGCGGTCTGCAATTCAATGAGAGACGAGCAGGATGGGGTTGCGAGGGAGAAGGGAGATACCCACCCCAAGTACCAGACTGAAATGAGATATGGCTGGTTGCCCTACACCAGGTCTATCATTCTCATGCAGCCAGAGGTTCTGAACAAGCAGATCAGCCTCTCCAAATATTATGAGACTTCCCAGATTTGTGGAAATTTATTTTATTTATAATACTTTTCTTTCTGTTGTTTTCTTTGAACTTAGATGTATCTCTCGCTGTATCCTAGATGTACACAAGAGAAAGCTTCTTGCTACTCTTGCTCAGTAGCTTTAAAGTGGCTTTTGTTAAAAATGTATTAAAGTTTGCTGTGGTTTCAATGTGCTCCCCCCCATCCAATTCATGACGGAAATTTAATCCCCTCAAATCTTCCATTGATGATATTTGAAGGCTAAGTCTTTAGCAGGTAACCAGAGTTAGATATGTTAATGTAGGTGGGAACCCAATGAGGAAGTTAGTGACTTTATTAAAAAAAATAAGAACTAGAGCTTGCATGGTTCTACTTTCTCGTTACATATGCCCCTAAAATGTATGCTACAACAAGGAGACAAGAAGACTCTTACCAAATGCAATCCCTTGATCTTAGACTTTTCATCCTCTAGAATGCTAAGAAATGCCTTTCTGTTCTTTATGAATTATTAATCTCAGGTGTTCTGTTATAGTAGTGTAAAACAAAGACCAAGTTTTTAATTCCCTTCAAAAGTATTACTCAAAATCTTTGAGATATCCTCCAATGTTACATATAAAAAGTATATGTGCAAATTCCCCATTTGAGTATAATTATTATGTACTGCAAACAAATAATAAAAATAATAATTATGGGAGAAAATGTTTCCTTGATCAAACAGGAATCAAAAATGCTGAGTTAGGCCAAGGTAAACAGATTTCTTACCAAAATGCTTTTTAGGTCTTCCAAAAAGCTAATATACGCTTCACTTGCCCACATGGAAAGGCATTAGCCTATGGGTGGATATTTTGGCTGTTGAACTTGATTTTGAGACAGATTCTCACTCAATTGTTAAACTGCCCAAGTTGCCCAATTTGCAATTCTCCTGCCTCAGCCTTCCAGAGTACTGGATTACAGGCCTGTGCCACTGGACCTGGCCAGAATCACTTTTAAACTGAAAGTGAGAATTAACAGATTAAATTTTTCATGGTCTATCTAATATGAGGAATACAGCGTATAAACAAATAGTAGAGTCAAGCAGGCAAGGTGTTGGGAGTGAGAGGAGATGAAGCGGTGGGTGAGAGGGCTGGAAACAGGAAGAGGAATGGAAAGTGAAGTTGTATTTGCACAACACTTTCAAGCTTAATATAACCATGTGCATTGCAAGCACATACTAATAAAAATGGAGAAAAAAGTAAATAAAATAATTAACATTTGTTTGTTAACACTACATAAACTTTTCTGTGAGACTAGTTAATACTTCTTCACAATCAGAGAATTTCAACCAAATTATTCGCCTTTTATATTTTGAATTTCACCACTGTGAAGTGCAGAGAGAAAGTCGGGTACACAATAAAAGAGGGACAAAGAAGAAAGAAAACTGGAAGAAAGGGAGGGAGAGAAAAAGGAAGGTGTTTTGGGACCGAGATGAAAGAAGAGAGGGGAAGGAAATTGAAAATAAAATCTGAGCATCGATTAACAGATTAAATAGAGGTTCATTTAAACTTAATCTAGTAATTTGATTTTATAGATGTTTCTAGGCTGTGTTCCAGACTGACTTAACTCTGGAAGCCACCGAGGCAAACTGTAAACATGAAGGCCTTTCTCTGTACACTCCCTTCAGTGTTATGCTATGCAAAAGACAATTCTTCGTTATTTCTCCCTTTCTTTCTTGCCTCAGGAGTCCACAAGCTGCGGCGCTGAGGTTCTCTGGGACAGTTCTGAGGTTGAAGGCAATCCCTGTCAAGTGTTCTGGGCCAGCTCCGCCGTGTGGGCCTGTTTACAGACCTGCAGCAGGTGCGCAGGCAGATTCGATTTACCTTAATTTATCCCAGTTTAATTAGCAGCTGGGTTACTCTTGGCTCTAGGAAAGCAAGAAAGTGACAGTTTGTGTAACAGCTTCTGTCCTCAGCAACCAACTTTCCCCTGTGGAACACTACTTGATCAATTGAGAAATCTCACCATGTTGACATCAGAAGGGACCTACTTCTGATACCAGTTAATTCTAAACAAAAGAGCTATCCTTAGGTTAAAGAAGAACTTGGGTCTTACCTGAATACATGCTTAATTATTAGATAGAAAATGGTAGATGAATTAAAAGAAAAATCTCTATGGGGACTTGAGAATTAAACACATATTTGCAAATTATCCATCATTTGGGGGGATTTTGCATTCTATGGAAATGAATAGAGTAGAAAAAAGTTCAGAAAAAACAGATCAATATATTAGCTCAATAAAGAAATATGGTAAAGTAAAGCGAAGATTTTTCAAATTTGTAAGCCTTAAAAACCATCCTACTACAGCAGGTACTTGAACATAGAGAGAAATAGTAAGTTCTATCTTCTCCCAAACAGTGGGGGACCATATTTAATGTTGTGGTTTGGATCTGGAGTATCCCCCAAAAGCCTCAGGAACTTATGAGTACTGTGTAGTGTTGGGAAGTGAGGCCTGGCTGGAAGGAGTGGGTGCCTGGGGCTTGACCTGAAGGGTCATAGGCTGGTCTGCATCCTCCCACTCTTACCTCTATTTTGCAAAGCTGTGAGGATCTCTGCCTCCTGAGCTCTGGCTCTGGCCCAGGACCTGGCTCCAGCCCCACCATGTGATTCCACCATTTTCCACCTGCCCACCCATGAGAAAACCAAGAGCTTCTGAACTGTGAGCTAAAAATAAATCTTTCTTTATTAGAGTTACGCAGGTCAGGTATTCCATCCCAGCAACGAGAAAGTAACTAAGACAGTTAACAATACACTATTACATGTTTTAGAATTGACTAGAAGAATTCCTAGTCTTCAACACAGCATAATGAAAAGGAGCTTTAAACATTAATTTTCTTGATTTAATTAATATATATTGTATATATTATATTATATATTATATATATATTGCATATATATTATATATATTATATACATAGTATATATTATATATATATATATATATATATTGTATAACCCCATAATCCCTGAACATTTATAACAATCAAAACCTTAAAATGTGCAATAATCAAATGTCACCTATTCTAGTTTGATCACCATACACAGTATACACATTTTGAATAATCACACAGTAACCTATAAATATCAACAATCAAAATAATATTTTACAATAAATAAAAGCTCTGTTCAGACCCACTCAAAATTGTTTTACAACATGCTACTCTCCCTCACACTATTTCTTTTTACCATATATTGAACTGTGCAAGTTGAGCTTCTGGAGGTTCTCAATAAAGTACAAATTACGTTTGCTCAGATTAACAACAATGCAACTGCTAAGAGTCTTTTGTTTTTAGTTTGTTTGCTTGTTGCCTGTTCCATTATCCAAATGTATAACATTTTCCTGATTATTTAACACATTCATAAGTGGTTCCCTACTGTGTCAAACTCCCTCCTCTCTGGGTTCTTTTTCCACGCACGAAGCCTTCTATCTCACACATATTACAAAGCTACAAGTTTATTTATCCCACTTTCTAACAAGGCCTAGAAACTATTCATTTTAGATGGTAAATAGCTTTCTTCAAACAGCCAAGAAGTTACACAGAACTTTAGTAACCTCTCATTTAGTAACCTCTCATTAGTTATGAGGAAAACATCTAATAAAAATGAGTATCATCTCACAATCCACAAAAACATTTATCACATTGAAATGGCTTAGTCAAACATCAATAATGCTACTGTAACTGGGTATTTCTCGTTTGCTTGGTTTTCTTTGCCTGAATTTGTGTTTTAGGGCTATGTTACTGAAAAAGCCTAAATATGGATAGTCTCAGAATATTGACCTATGGTAAGAATCTATTGTAGTTTTTAAAAAAAGAGCCATAGCCACAAAATAGACACAACAGAATCAGAAGTCATGGGCGGAACAGAAAATTGATGAAGGACCATCAGCCAACACATTCCTATCGATGATGCTAAAAAATGGTTCAATGAATGATGTGACTTTTATGTGCTGAGTTCCACTTCAGAAAAAATATATATGCATATACACACATTCACACACATACATGCTCAGTCAGCCTCACATCAACTCTACTAAGATTTGCATGAGAGCTAATGGAAGTCAACAGGATTGGTATGCCAACAGGACTGTGTCTCTTTTGGGATGTTACTAAGATCATATCTCTTTATAGAAACCAGGAGAAGATGAATTTTATAAAACAAGAGAAAACTAAGTCTATAACAGGAACAGTTCTCAAAAAAGACTGAATTGCAAAAAAGTGCTGGAAAGTACAATTTGTATGGAAATTTATGAGAAACATGAAAAAAATACCAGTTATAAAGTATAATAATATAATAGCCACAAAATACACTCAGAAGTCTGCCAATCCTGGGTTGCATCTTAACCTCCTCAATTACATCTTATATAATTCAAGTTTTCTTAACAGGCTGGATGAATTTGGAGTTCTCCATCTTCTCTCCTAAAGCTTGGCTTGATGCCCACAGTACCCTGAGTGATTGGTGCTAATGGAATGGATTCTGGAACCAACACATCATAAATGGCATGCTCTGTTCCCCTATTTTACTTCCCCACAAGATCCAGGTTATTTTTTTCTCCCTAAACATAATTATGACCAATATCTCTGTTATTATAATCCTAACATTTAATTAAGTATTCCATAAATCATTGAAATCCAAGTGTATGGATAAAGAATTGTTAACTAAAGCATATGGAATGATTTAGGAAAAAGATAAGAAAAGCTCTGACGACTTGGTTGTATCTGAAGGCCTTAGAAAAAGGAAAGTTAATGAAATCCTCATTCTCAAAAGGTCAGAGGGCATTTTTGAATCAGTCTCTTTCAGATTTTTGTATTCCCATTAGTCTAGAATATTTTATTGGTCTTTGGATTTGGAAAAATATGAAGGATAAATCCTCCCTCATCTTATTCTTATTTTTGTCCTTTACACAGCCAAACAGACAGACAAGCAGTAGCATCTTTAGGAGATGTTCGATTTTTGATTAAACAAACTGATCTGATTGGTTCACATAAAAAGACCTTAGCTTTACTCTATTAGCAATTTGAAAGTATTACACAAAGTAACAAAAAGACAAGCCACATATTGTCTGAATGAGAAAGTTCTAAATGACGTTTACCTTTCATTACTAATCATTATTTGGTTCAAGCAAGGATAACAGGTATCATATGACTACTACCAAACCAGCCCTGTTGCTGAAAGATTAACAAGTCATAAGGCAACCAACAAAGACAGGTTCTATGTATGCATCCAGTACCAAATGAATGGTGAGGACTGGGACAAATTGTTCATGTTGAGGACTAAATTCCATGAGTTTCAAAGCAGTTGAGTACCAAGGTCTTCCCAACATCTGTAAAGACTTTTCACAAGTAGCAAGTGTTATACTAATCTTACTAAAGTGATTGCAAAGAACTTGCCTTGGGGGTTCTGTTAAGAGCCCTGAAAGGTCTCTTCTGTATTTGAAATTCATCATTTAAAAGTTGCTTTGCCTTCAATTCTTACCACGGAGGTCCACCAACCTTACAGACGAAGGACTTGGAAGCAGAAGCCTCATACCCTAGTGGGTTCTTGGAGACACACAGACAAACACAGGTTGCACTGAACGTGACTCTCTCTGCATAACACTGGGACCGTTTACCTTATAGTACAGGCTATGCTAACTTCTTAAAATTAGAGTTTCATTTTATTTTTCCCCAATTTTTCTTTTATTGATATATATTTGTGATGCATAGCAATTACACCCAACTTGGTGAGTTGGTGCATTTACATAAATCATGCTAGTAATTTTTACTTCCCTCTCCCCTTCCACCTGCCCGTTTTCTCCTTTCCCCAGGACTTCTTCCCATCTCCACAAACAAACTCTACCTCCCTGAGTCCAACTATTTTCCACTGAATTTATAGGGAGATGATGAAGGAATTTACTGGAGCATTTGTAAAATAAAAGTGCCAAATCAATAAAAAAAATGAAGAACATTTGCTAAGCCATCCTCTCATTGTGTATACTGGTAATGAAGTGCATTATATCCACCCAATAATGTCATACCTGTTTGAAGAAAGAAACATAAACGAAGCTGACAAAGACTTTTCTTTCCCTGTCCTCCAAAACATGGAAGATCATTAGGTTATTCTAGATGGTATACACAAATCTCGGAAATTAATTCAAACTTCCTCTGACCTTTTAAGAGGCCTCAATCAGCGTTTGGTGGCTTTCTGTTCACACTTAGAAAGTCCCAAAGTACTTCCGATGCTACAGACAAAACACATTAAGAAATTCCACATGAATCAAAGGCAATCAGCTTCAACGTCTCTCGAATACAACTTCCCATAATAAGATAAAAGTGTTCTATGGATATTTAGAGGCAACTCAGACTTGGTTTATACTTCCTACCTATTTTGAGAAATATTGGGGGAAATGTATTTTCTAGGCTAATCTGCAATTAGACTTCAGACTTCCATATTTAACACTTACCACTAAACTCTCAGATGGAAATACAGTTAGCAGATCATGTGAAATGCTGTATGTTCCTCCACAATGGTACACACTGAGTGGAATTTACCTGCATAAAAATCTTCTTTCTGGAACTATTAAATGTGTTCAGACCCCTGTCTATACACCTTTCATCAAATATTTACGAGGCATCTTTAATATGCCAGGCCCTATGCCTAAAGTACTAGACAAATCAGAGCAAATTCTCATTTCCATAGATGTTGTGGTCCAGCAGAAAAATTACACATACATATTTACCAAGGAAGCAAAATACTTTCTTACCTTTTCAAACTATAGGGTTGTTAGTTTTTTGAGAATGGGGATGTTGTTATCTTGTTCACATCTGTATCAAAGGGGCAGTGCAAAGTAATAGATGCAATGTAAATGGTAAACAAAAAATATTTCTGGGGATCTACAGTAAGGTAGGAATGTAGTCAATTAACTCAAATAGTCAGTGATTTCCTGGAGTATTTATTACCTTGCAAAGTAGGGTATTTTACATACATTAAGCAGCTAAAGCACTGGAAAGAAATGTGCTACTTGCTGGTCCTTGTCAGATTTCTACTCCAAGCTCAGGAGTTCTTTGGGTATCAAGCCAGATAGTTTATATGCAGCTTTCCCCCGCTCAAGTCATTCTGACATCATCTCCCCTCTATAAGTGGGTCCTTGGAGAAGCAAATAGAATCCTTCTACATGGACCTCTCCAGCAGCATCCATCCAGAATCAGACTGCTCCGTGTTCCTGGTCGGTAACCCACGACATTACGTTCTATCTGTTAAGATGCTGCTGTAGCACTTGCTTTGTTGACACTTCTGACCTCTCCAGTCTCATTTTGGTTTCCCAGATTCTTCTTTCATGAGAACCTGCCCCTCTGCTGCCACCTTAAACACTAGTTCTGATAGGCAGTAGTCCAAACCAAGTGAAAGCTATGTAGAGCAGTCAAATAGCATGATACAAAGTAATGTGTGGAGAGAGGGCACACAAACACAATCAGCAGCAAGCTTTGGCCTAATGCCATTAAACTCCTAATTTAAAGAGGTCCCAGTAATTATTTCATTTTATTCTTAATCAGCGAATTTTCAAACATGGGCTAGAATAGATTCCTTGAAAGTTACATTGTGTTTATCTTATTTACACATTCAGTACTTTGAGGACTAAGTTGGAAAAAATAAAGGTTTTTAAAATGAAGGTTTTTAAAGTATTGTATTTATAGATAAATCTCAATTATTTTTCATTCATCAAATATTTATTATAAGCCTATGTGATGAATTCAGCACTATTATTTTGAAGGCAAAAGTCAAATATATTGAAAATCACCATAAGTTTTTATAATTTCTATAAATAAGAAAAGCAATATGAAAACATTAAGGATGACTAAAGATATTTCTGCATATACCAGGACCAAGCTGGCTTCATATTTTAGATTCAAGGTTGGTTTAACATACATAAATCAACTAATGTAATACATACACCACATTAATAAAAGCAAGAACAAAAACTACATGATCATCTCAGTTGACAAAGAAAAGGCCTTTGACAAAATATCCACTCATGATTAAAAAAAATGAAGAAAATAGGTACAGAAGGACCTCACTTCAAACTGATAGATGCCATATGTTCCAACCTACTGCAAACATCATAGTAAATGGAGAGACATTGAAAGTACTTCCCTTAAATTAGAAACATAAGGCTGTCCACTTTCACCACTCCTATTCAACAGAGGTCTCAAAACCTTGGGCACAGCAATCAGACAAGAGAGTAAAATAAGGGGAATGTGTACCAGAAAGGAGGAAGTCAGACTGTCCTTGTTTGTAGATGACACAATCATCTACATGGAAGACCCTAAAACTCAACTCCAATATGAAATTCTTAGCACTAATTAACAAATTCAGCCAAACTGCAGGGTACAAAATTACTACACAAAAAAATAGCATTTGTCTACACTAACAATAACCTCACTAAGAAAGAGCTCGGCGGAATAATCCCATCCCCAGTAGACCCTAAAAAAATAAATACCTAGAGGTAAACCTAACCAAGGCAACTAGGGACCTCTACCAAGAAAACTGTGTTATGCTGAAGAAAGAAATTGAATAAGACATTCGAAAATAGACATCCACTATTATTGAATAGTCAGGATTAATATGGCCTAAATGGCTATACTGTCAAAACTGATATACCAAATCAAAGCAATTTCTATCAAAATGCCAACAACTTTTTTTCACATAACTTGAAAAAACAGCCACTAAATTCATATGGAACAAAAAGAGACCTAGAATAGCCAAAGCAATGCTAGGTAACAAGACAAAAGCAGGTGCCATTACAATTCCAGATATCAAGTTATATTACCAAGAAAGTTATAAAAACTATGATACTGGCACAAATACTGACAGGTTGAAGAATGGAACAGAACTGAGAATGCAGAGACAAACTCAAGTTACACTCAGCTTCCTGATATTCAATAAAGGAAGGAAAAACATACATTTCAACAAATGGTGCTGAGAGAAATGATTATCCACATGCAGAAGAATGAATCTAGACACGCAATGGTCACGGTGCAGCAAGATCAAGTCAAAGTAGATCAAAGACCTAGATATAAAACTGAAATATGGAACATTCTGGAGGACAAAAGAGGCAAAAAATCTAAGAGAAATAGGTGTGGGCAGGGACTTTCTTGATGTCACTCAATGCAAAATAAATAGCCCCCAAAATCAACTACTGGGATTATGTCAAATTAAAGTTTCTGCGCAGCAAAGGAAATTATCAACAGAGTGAAAAAAGAATTGAAATAACAAGAAAATTTTTCAGCACCTAACATCTTGAACTGGAGTCTAATAACTAGAATATACAAGGAACAGAAGAAAAAATAAACCCCACAAAATCAAAGACTCAATTAAAAAATGGGCAATTGAAATGAATAGGCAGGTCTCAAAGGAAGAAGTTCAAAAGGCCAGTAAATATATGAAAAGATGTTCAACATCCTTAACTATTAGAAAATTTCAAATCAAAACATCATTAAGATGTCATCTTATCCCAGAGAAAATGCAGTATTATCAAGAACTCAAACAGCAATTGGTGCGGGTGAGAACATGGGGGGGAGGGGGGGGGTGTTGGGAAGCAACTCTTTTACATTACTGGTGGGACTATGAACTGACCCAACCACTGTGGATGCCCGTATGGAGGTTCCTTAAAAGGCTAAAAATAAATACTATATGGAATCCAGCAATACCTGTTCCAAAACAGTGAAAAACAACATATAACAGAGACACATGTATACGCATGTTCATAGCACCACAAGTAACAATAGCTAAAGTGTAGAAGACACCAAAATACCCATCAACAGACCACCACATGCGAAAATTGCGGTATATATATGCAATGGAGTCCTACTCTTCCAAAAAGGTAGACAGACGCATGGCTTTTTTAGGTAAATGGATGCAGCTTGAGACCATCATGCTCAGTGAAATGAGTCAAATGCAGAGAGTTATATATCACATGGTTTCTGTAACATGAGAAACCCAGAATAAAGACATTCTATAGAACCAAATGAATGTGACACAGGGAGTTAGAGGTGATAGGGAGAGGTTGGGAGAGTAAAAAGTGGGAGGGGAAGGGAATGTAATTTTGACGAGATATATGTGTGCACAAGATACTCAATCTCAATATAATGATATATGTATATATATATATATATATATATATATATATATATTAATAAAAATGGTTAAAAAAAGTTTGAAAACTCTTCTAGAAAAAGAAAAATTTAAAGTAGGCCTTCCATGATAATTTGAAGTTTATGATTTAGCCATTTATCCAATAACAATATGTTAGATTAACACAATGTAATATTCAAAGAATCTAATCCAGTTCATGTTCAAAATTCACAACACGATTATTTAAAAATAGTAAGAAGTAATTATTCATATCTTTTAAAACCAGGCATAATACCCTAAACATAGTAATAGTAAAAGAGAGTTTACAGAGAAAACACCAAACACAAAATAATGCTTCAGAGATACATTTTTAAACTTTGTGAGTAAAGTGTCTCATTAAAATAGGCAATATAAAAGAAGAAACACGTTTAAGAGAGACGCCATCTCAGAAGTTAACTTAAAGAGATTATGGGTCATCTATAAGGTAATACTTGGCTCTAAATTAAGAGCAAAAGGTAAGAAAATTAATAAAGGTACTAGTTACGAATACGAGCAAAATTATCATGAATTGTTTGTTTTTAATTCTTTTAAGTATCTTAATTTCATCTACAAATGACTGCTATCTCACCTGATTCTAATATCTCACATCTGAGGAATTATTGGACTTACTTATCCTTTATTTTTGAAAGGTTTTTATGTCTTTGCACTAAAAATGTACCAAGGTGTGTTCCACACATCTTTAATCCCAACATCAGAGAGGCTGAGGCAAAAGGAGTTTCAGGGGAAGACTGGGTTACGCAGTGAGTTCACGCCAGCCTAGACTAGCAAGTTCCTATCTCAAAGCAGAAAAAAAATAAAGAAAGAAAAAATTAGAAAGGGAGAGGAAAGAAAGAAGGGCAGAAGGGATAAGGAAGAGAATGGAGGAGAGGAGAGTGTAAAGGAAGGGAACGGGAGGGAAGGGAAGCGAAGGGAGATAAGAATGAGATAAAAGGAAAAAGAGGAAGAGAAGGAAGCAGAGAGGAGAAGGAAGGAATAGACATAAATCACTTCCTGCCATTGAAAAGTTCAAAACCATAACTGATTGCACAAATTTTGTTTGAAACACTGCTCTTTCCACAATCACCGAGTGTTGCTTCTCTGAGCTATATTAATAAGAATTTTATGAAGAGTGTTCTATCATCAGATATATTTAGAAAATAGGCTATATTTGATCTGCCACTTGTGGATTTGCACAATGGATACAGATCCTAACAGTGCCCCCAAAAAACTGCAGCAAAAGAATGCTTACACTAGTTTCGTTAGCCATAAGTGCATGACTTTAATTTTTTTTCATTTTTACTCAATACAAATATCACTTTAATAGCATTCCTCTTTATTTTCCTCTCATGAATGTCACTATTAAGCACAACCTCACAATTCTTTTCAAATCCTTTCTCTTTGCCACATACACAACCGAACCTTCTGTTACACACTTTTTTTGAACAGCTTGTATCACCTACCTGCCTAGCTGTTCTCAAAGGAGAATCCAAAACTACCTTCCCCAGTGATCTCTGAACTCACCAATAGCTCACAAAATCCTGTATTGTTTTTACCATATTTTCAAAGACCACTAATCTTCATCTAATACTTTTTGTAAATCTACTTCAATAAACTTTTCACTGAGTTCATACTTGTTACATAATCAGACTGAGACACTTTTTCCGTCTGTTGACACACATTAAGATAAATACTTTTTTAAAATAAAAATCACATGTGACAGTAAGTCATCTCATATTTCATAAGTGGCATGAGCAGGTAACACTCTGAGAAAGAACAACTGAATGACAGAATCTTTCTCTTTTCTGTAACCAGCCTCATAGCTGTAAACTATCTCTGGAACAACAACTGCAATACTCATGGTCATTAAAACTACAATTTAGATTCTGTTCTCATTCACCTATTCAATTGTAGGCATTAGTAATAATTAGCTTAACCAGATATCTAAGCAAGATTCAACGCAGACAGATCAATCATCTTGTATGAAGATAACCTTAATAGGAAAGTAAGTGTCCTAAAATATACCTCATAATGAGAGTGCAGAAACCAAAAAATACAAAAACAAATGCTTGAAGTACTCAGGAAATAAAACTGGGGCTGACAACTAAGAATCATTTATGACTATCTGGAAAAAAAACCAAAAGGTCAAAATTTTCTTTGCCTTCCAATTGCAGCCTGAGAAAACTGATTCAGGAATGAGGAGATGCCCTTGTTTGCAGGACTGGGATAGAGACACGGTTTTCACGTCGAATGTGAGCCTTGCTTCCTAGGGTAAGAAGTTTTCAGATATCAGATATAGTCAATACTTCAAAGGCTACATTTTAGTAGTTTTGTGTTATCAACTTGAGTGGTCTTAAAGCCAGCTCATTCTGGTTTCCTCAGGAATGTATGAAATTCTAAAGAATAAATCCATGGGTATGCAAGAATGACACTTGAGAATATGAGAGAACTCTGCAGTCCTGATAATAAAACAGCCCAGTTATATTACAAATTCAATGAGCTCTTGTGGGTCTCCCTAAACATCAAATTATAACATCACCTTACAAAAGATACTAAAATGAAATATAAATTTTATGTGCGCATAAAATACAAGAAATGTTATAAAATTTAGTATATGAATTATTCACAAGCTGGGAAATTTGTCTGTTTCCTTTATCACCACAACCAGTATGAATACAACTACTGCTAATTCTGTTTTCCTGAAAAGGTTGCTATCTCTGAGATATTTTGCCACGATTTTTATACGATTGCATTAATCCTTCAAATAATGCTAAAATTGAAAAAAATACCATTATGTTGATTTTCAGATGAGTACAGTAAAATTCGCAGAGTTTGAGAAACTGGATGCATTCTTTTATATTCACACCAACATGGATTTACACACCACATGAGCAAAAACTAACTCATTTTTTTTCTTTGAAGCAACTTGTCTTAGTTACTTTTTTGTTGCGTTGATACAATACCTAACATGCACAAATTCGTGAAGGAAAAGTTTATTTCAGCTCACAGTTTCAGAAAGTCAACGTTCATTTATGGGCAGCCAGCAATGGAGAAAGCACATGGTGGGGCAGAGATGGAGGCAGCTCCACACAGCACTGCAAACAAGAAGCCAAGCCACAGAGGAAGACGGAAAGAGGCACGCGGGACTCCTTCCAGTTCTGTGTCACTGATCTGCCCCTTCTGGGTCCACATGCCTGTAACCTATAATCTGCCACATGCCTGTCTTCCACCGCACACCTGTAATTCACCCATAATCTACCCCTCCAGACCAGGCCCCCATCTAACAGCACATCGTACAATAGATAATCCACAGCATCTAAATGTGTGAGACTTTTAAGGGAAATTCCACAGCTGAACCACGATACAACCTTAATAACAGCACATTAACAATTGTATCAGGTGCCAAGTGCAGTGTCTGGCATATTTGGCCCAATACATTTCAGTTTTCTAATCTTTCATCAAATAAGCTTAATATGGTAACACAAATGGTAGTTATATCTCCCTGCAGTTTTTGATTAGGTCCATTCAATCTTTACCAGTTATTTTAAACACGTGGTATTAATGATCAGAAAGGAAGCTGAAGTGATTTTCCAAAATCATATAGCTGTTAAGTGAAAAAGAAAGATTGTAAATTACAGATATAATGTATTTGCCTTAATAATGGAGAACTTTTATATCCATTAGAAGTTGGGGTGGCTTTTGCTTTCTTGTAAAAACTGTAGGTGAGTTTCAGGACACTCGGGACTGGGTGGGTTGGTAACAGTTAAGGAAATGGCAGGCTGAGGCTGGAGAAATTTCACGGCAGTTAGTGTTCACCAAGCAAGTGCAAGGCCCTGGGTTCAATGTCCCAGCACCGCATAAGCCAGGCAAAGTGGCACATGCCTGTAATCCTAGCACTCAGGAGGCTGAGGCAGAGTGATTGCTGTGAATGGGAGGCCATCCTGGGTACTGACTGAGCTCAGGACCAGGCTGGGGTACTGACTAGCTCAGGACCAGCCTGGGGTCCTGACTGAGCTCAGGACCAGCCTGAGCTACAAAGGGAGACCTTGTCTCGAAACAAACAAACAAAAAAGAATGACAGTTTAAATGTATGAAGTAATGGTGATGCAATTTCAGGCTTGTCATTCTGCTTAGAAAGTCCACAGTCTTAAATAGAGTGAATGGTGAGTCTACCCCATAGCTGTAGCTTTCAGAAATGAAAAATGGATTGTAAAAGTGTCTTATATTTCAACTAAGTGTTCAACATATATAAAATGGGATGCTTGCAGGAGTTTAACAGGATTAAACCAAGGATCATAGCAAAATGACAGGTCCACTAAAAGGATGAATTGTAAAGTCACAGAAGTTACAGAGAAAGGTCAAGCCACTGAGGGAGTTTATTGCTAAAGGACCAAAGAAGTGACACTTTCCAATAAAGGGAGATGAAGATCATTTTGAAAAATAGAATCAAAACTATATTCCAGACTCCTCAGAAAGACGATAGAAGCATTATCAGAAACTCTTTTAAAAGCACGAAAGACTAGATTTATTTTATGACTACACAGCTCAAAACATTCTTGTTCAGAAATACAGGTATTAAAAAGACTTCACCTTTGTCTAAGATTGCTAATTAGGTTACTTGGTAGTTAATAGCATGTACCAAAAATGAATAAAACTTGGGAAACTGTCTAATCATTACGCACATGAGTAAGCAGAGGGTATTTTTGAGATCTAAAAAGATAAGAGACAAAGAACTGCAAAGGATGCAACTTATTAATTCCTGAAACATTTTATGGCTTTTATGTCTACAGATTCAAACATTATCTTTGCATTTTATTACTACTTTTGAGACACTGTGGGAATTTTCATAATTGTTTTTTTAATGACAATTCATTTTTTATTTAGGGCTTTTAGTTGAAGGAATTTTTAAAAGCTAAAACGTATATTAATTGTCATTGCCAATGTTGAAATAATAAAGTTAGATGATATAGAAGATGGCAAAGTCAGGCAAATTCATTGAAGTGAAAATGACTTGCTCAAGGTCACATTACTTCTTAGGAGAACAACCAGTCAAGATTATTTCATTTAAAACTTAAATCCTGACTCTGAATCTAAAGGATTCAGTTTACGGACTTACCTGACCCAGTCAAATACTATTTCTCAGATATTTCCAGTGTCCACACACTTTCCTTTGATTTCAACAACATCAGACTAGAACTGGAACGATTTTGCCAGTTCTCTATTTCCCACATTCACAGCACTGTATCCAGCTTAAGTGAGTTGTCTGTCTCCCTTCTTGGAGGAAGGGAGAGGAACATCTGAGAGTCATGGAGGAGAAGGGTGTCTGCCATGCACATTTCAGGGACAATTCTAGCAACCTCACACTTTCGGAATAAAAGAGAAGAGAAATACTGAAATAAAGCCAGTTTATCAAGGACCCTGTTAACTGGTTGAAGATAAGACCAGAGGCGTCAGATTTCTTAGGCCAATTTGGCACTTTTCAATAATGATAGGGAGGTGGAGGTTGATCTTAGAGACACAGATGAACTGAGAAGAAATGAGTACTTATATGATTAGGGTAAAAAATTCCACGATCAAGACCCTTTTATAGACTGGAACATAAATACTAAAGCTGGGATAAATAAAAATGAAATAAATTGGAAATACAATTCACTGAGATATTAGTCAAAGATGTAGATGAGATCACTTAGAACCTAAATCAAAGCTACAGATTTTTGGAAAGTGAGGGGAAGCGAATCCGATCAAATTAGATGTTTTCAGCCTTAATAGGTCACTTTTATTCATAACGTTCAAATCATCTACAAAATGTTTGCACTATGTTCAAAAACAGCAGGCATCTTGTGGAGCGAAACTATCCACTACAAGAAGATGAGTGATAACACTTCGTATTTTCAAAAGTGTCAAAAATTGTCTTTGATCATGAGTATCAAAAAGACACCTGATTTTTGTGTTCTTTTTCTGTTTTTCTCCCTTAGATTCCCTCTACTTTTGATGATAACCCCCAAATATTGATTTGTTATAGCCACAATCTGAAACTATTCATACACACACAGAGAAGAGCTTTATATTAAGAACTTTTTAAAAAATGCTACCTAACAAAGGAATTTTATTTTAGGAAGGAGAAAATGAGAAGATGGAAAAAGAAATTACAAAGGAAAGTATTTTTGAGTATGGAGGCAGAAATGACTCATGGCATACATCCTTCCTGACTGTTATTATTATTCTTTAGGATGACACTGTATAATGTGATTGGAGTTGAGACAGGAAAGTCTGTCAGAGATCTCATGCAGCCCTGTATGTGGCTCAGTGTGTTGGCAGAACCATCAGCCAGGTCTGTCCACCAGCATATAAAGATTCAGACAACTTTAAAAGGAACCAATCCAAAACCGTCCTTCAGCTTTAAAAGGAACCAATCCAAAACCATCTTTCAGAAGCTTTTCAGTTGTTTTGTGCCTCCATACCCACGTTCTTCACCCTCACTCTTATCAATACCGCCCTTGTCTTATACCCTTCCGCCCCTCCCCTCAGGCTTCCAGATCTACACACCCTGCTGACCTGCTGTTCAGTGGCCACTGCTCCCCAGTCCTGTTTACATTTCCTTCTGGCCTTGTTAACTTTAGAGTCTCTCTAAATCTTTCTACTTTGTCCCTCTTCTTGCCCACCTATACTGACTCCCAAAAATGAAGTCTTCATTCTCTTTTCACGGTTTAATTAAACACGATTTATAGCTCAGACGTGAACCTACTTCCCAAGATTTGAACTTGAAGATCTTCTTGTCTGCCAATATCTCCATCATTTAAAACAGGTTCCTTTGATACGCTTACCTTTAGCACATGTTAAGTCAATGTGCAGAGGCTCTAGATTTCTCAATGAAGGCACACACATTGTTTCACAACATAAAACACTCTATATTAATGAAGATCATAGGCTCCATCAGAGCTTTAGAAGTGAGGGACAGAACAGAGACACTGTGTGGACACTTGTTTTGCTTTAAAAAGCTACTTGAATTTTCTCATTTATGCAAGCACAAATGGAAGAATCAAGGGGTGGAAATGGGGACATCACTCACTCTGACTCCCGGTCATCTGCTAGGACACTTGCACTCTGACCTCAGGCCTGTGAGTATTGCTGGTCCAGAGGTCGGAGTTCCAGGGAAAGGAGTGCATCTAGGGGGTGACAAGAACCTCACTGAACAAAAAATTAAGATTATCACCCAGCCACGTTGTGCTCATCAGGTCTCGGAGCTCATATGTCAATATGCAAAAGCATTTAGAGCAGTTTGGACTGGCCTGTCCCAAGGGGAAACTAGACTACTAGTCCACAGTGGTGGTAAAAAAATCATGTATCTAGCATACAGGAGATCTCTAAGGCATCTCTCAGCATCTCCATGCCTAAGGCTAAGAGAAAACCATGGGAACTAGAGGAATAGCTAAGTGGTTACGGCACTTGTCTGGCAACCATAATGCCCTGAGTCCAATTCCCCTGCACCACATAAACCAGGCATAGTGGAATACTCCTATGATAGCAGCACTCTGAAGGCTGAGGCAGGAAGACTGCCATGTGTTCAAGGCTACCCTGTGTTACAGAATCAATTCAGGACTGGCCTAGATCGTACACAGAGATCCTTTCTCAAAAAAAGAAAAGAAAAAGAAAACTATAATAACACAGTCCAGAAAAACTATAAATGATTTATACTCTTCAGGAAGTAAGTTATACACTGAAGGCAAACTGAATGTAAAATGGATAGTAGAAGGTAATTATCAATATCTGCTACAGCGTATGATTAGTTACCCAGATCCGAAGTCTAATTGTCAAGAGTATCCCTTCCGTGTTTTGTTGTCTGCCTACGTTTCTAGATTAAGCAGATGTTCGTTTCCTTGCTGCTATTCCTTATCTGAATATAAGATGAAGCCTACTAGACAGTAACATCATCCAGAGACCTAACTGCTCGTTTGAAGTGGAATTTGTGTAGTTTATGTTGCACGTGAAGTAGCTGTATCTTGTGAGATGGAATTTCAACATTATTACTGTCTACGTCTGAATATTAAGTATGGGCTAAAAATGCATGTGGTTGTCACTCTGACAAGCAGTGAACTTGCCATAGTTAATTTCCATATCAACTTGACTAAGCTAAGTAATGTCCAGATAGCCCACAAAACGTTACTTCTGAGTGTGCCTGTGATAGCTTTTCCAGAAGATAGTATCATTTGATTTGATAAATTGAATAAAGATAAGGTCTGCTCTCAGCAATGTGTGTGGGCCTCATTCCATTAATTCAGGGATCGTAGAGGGACACAGAAGGAGGACGACTTCTCTCTCTCTCCTTTGAACACCCACAGTCTCCTGCTCTCGGCCATCATGGCTCTTGCTTCTGAGGTCTTCAAGGTCTGGGATTTACAACAACAGCCAATCCTGATTCTCCTGCCTTTGGACTCGGCCTGAGTTACGTCAGCAGCTCTCCTGGTTCTCCAGTTTATCACCGGTAGATCACAGAATTTCTTGGCCTTCATACTTGCAGAAGCCCAATAGGCCTCAACCATTCTTAGCATCAGAAAGCATTTTCTCAGAAGGTAATTTTTCCACAGACATGGATGGTGAGGGGTGATGTGAGGGCAAAGCTCTCTCAGATAATCAGGCATTGGATTTGGCAGACGGAAAGTGATTAAGGAGTGCACACCTGATACCTCACAAGCATAGCTCACAGTACAGTTTATACCCCTGTGAGAATCTGAACCTCTGGCTAATCTAGCAGAGGCAGAGCTCAGGTAGCAATGCCGTGGATGGAGCAGCGCTTCAAGGCAGAGGAAGCTTTGCTCTCCTGCCACCACTCACTTCCTGCTGTGCAGCACAGCTGGGGTTAGGGAGCCCTAAGGAAATCCCTATATGTCCTTTGGTCTGTTTCTCTGTAGAACCCTAAGTAACACAATACACCTAGCTAAATCCCTACTTTTAACATATCTTTTCTGATACACATGAATTCATTTTGACGTTAATAATAATCAACAGACAATAGTTATCTCTCAAAACAATAAAAACACACATCATCAGTCGATCGTGAAATATATTAATGAATAGAAAAAGGACAATTATTAAAATAGAATAGTTTCAGTAAATCTAGATTACAAATTTGCTATATTAAAATATATAGTTTCTGTTTGGCTCATTATCTGTTTTCACACTGATACGTTGAAAGATCTTTCGCTTTTCACATTGGTATGCATTTATTTCTACAGTTTCAGGACATAAGAAAGATAGTGCCTGTCAAGTCATGTCCATGAAATTGAATTATACTAACAGAGTTACAAGTTTTCTTCCTAATTATAAAAGCAACCAAAATTCAAAACAAGTCACACTTGCAATGCAATGTGTGTGTGTGTGTGTGTGTGTGTGTATATATATATATATATATATATATATATATATATATATATATGCAAACAATTTCTGTAGTAAATCATCATTGAGAACTACTGGAAATCTTAAAATTCCTAAAGTTTGAAATAAGAAAGGAATATTTAAGGACAGCATAAGTTTCATTTATTTTCATCCCAATACCCTGAATATTTTCCAGCAATGGGAGTAAAAGTAACTGGGTTTAAGAGGAGGAAAATGATCTCTATTTCTTAAGATTTTGTTATTTGGTCCTTGTCTTTAATATATTTGAACTGACAAATAATAACTGCACATATTTATATAAGATGACATTTTATTTGTGTGCACACTGTAAAATGATTAAAGATTGCTAATTAACATATTAATCACCATCCCTACTCAGCATTTGTGGTGAGACCAACTGAAATGGACTTTCTTTACATAATTTCAAAATACAGTAAAATGTCATGCTATGACTTGGACCTGGAGTGTCCCCAAAGCCCCATTTATTTGGATGTAGTGGCATAAATGTATAACCATGTGTTATTGGGAGGTAAGATCTGACTGGAAGGGGCAGATGCTTCGAGATCTGGAGGGTTTATGTTGATTTGTTGAGATGGTGGGGGGAGGGGCGCCTAGGGCAGAGCCCTCAGATGCATGTTGTCCTGTGGGCTAGGAAGTAAAGAAAGAACACCCATCCTAGGTTTGGGGGCCCTACTGGCAGCTTGAACTGAGAAAGGAAGTAAGAAGCAACATTCTTACAGCTTCTTCCTGTGAAAGCTCTGGCCCTGTCTGAGTTTCCTGAGAATAGCAGCTCTCCAGCCTGTGCCATATGCTTCCACCATTGCTGGATGCCCATAAATGGACTGTGTGAGACCTTCTGAAACTGAGGTAAAATAAAATAAATCTTTATTCACTTAAGCTACGGGTGTCAGTTACTTAGTCCCTCAGTTAATTAAGATGATACATTCTTAAAATACAATCTGAAGGTGATTTTGCTGTGTGGACATCTTTTACACAAGCCTAGCAGGTATGTCTACTATAGAAACATGGCCACTAGGCTATATATTGTCACATGTGGTCTGTCTTAGTTACTTGTGCACTGCTGTGACTCAATACCCGACACCCACAAACTTAGGAAAGGCAAGGTTTATTTTAGCTCATAGTCTCGAAGGTCACAGTCCATTCAGGGGTGGCTGGCAGCAATCGAAGTACATGGCAGAGAGACAGAGGTGGAGGCAACTTCCCCGGACAAACAGGAAGACAAGCTGAGGCTAGTTGAGACTAGTCCCAGTCCTCCAGGAAGGCAGGTGCAGCTTATGTATCCTTTCAGGTCTCCGCCCAGTAATCAGACCCTCCTGCATCCAGGTGTGGCCACTACACACCATTAATCCTAACTTAACTGCAATCCACCCCTCCAGGCCAGACCCCAACCCACCAACATCACATGGTTCCATTAAAATACATAAGACTTTTGGGGGACACTCCAGATCCTAACCACAACATGGTCTGACTGTACACAATATACAATTATTAACTTTAGTTACCATGCAATCTGATGCTGTGATCTTTATGCTAAACATTGCTTTCTTATAAAACTTTACCACTTTTTCATGCCAAAAACTGGTTCCTTAGTTCACACAGGTCCCGAGAGGAAAAGCTGTTTCCAATTAATATTTACACCTAATCTATAATAATATTTTACCTTGAGAAAAATATGACATGGTAGTTGCATCAGCTAGCTTCTGCTGCATAACAAAGTATTATAAAATAGCAGCTTATTAAAAAAAACTATTCAGCTCTTTATGTCTTGGGGTTTTGAGGCTTGGTTAAACTAGTTGGCTTACCTAGTTCACTTGATCTACAGTCAGCTGCTTGGGTAGTGATGCCAGTTTTGGCTGGGATTGAATGCAGAAGAGTTTAGGGTAAATATGATCTACTAATGGCTATGTCAGTTCACTTTTTAGCAATTCACACTATGGTCACACTAATGTTAAATATTTTTAATATTCATTTGCTGTTCAGAATATTTCAAAATATTTTGTTATAAACATATTTCTTATTATTTTCATCCATGAATTTACAACTAGTCTATCTGAATCTTTTAAAAATTAATTATTCCCAAAGAGCTTTCATTTTATTTGTTTTGAAACCAGATTTTGCTGTCTTTATTCAAATTTTCAAATGTGTGTATTAAACATTCAGATACTAGCTGCTAAACACAGATATATCAGTGTTATTTTATTTAAATAGCCTTAATTAAGACATTAAAATTGTTTAGCATGATATGCACTGAAATACTGTAGAATAGAAAGCATTCAAAAATTACAAATTACGTATATAAAAGACTAAATATTAATTGCTTTCCTCATTCATCTTATATAATGAGATTTTCAATGAACTCTTTTCTATGAATTCTCTTAAAATGAAAGCGTAATGATGCCAATAAATAGCAAATAGAAATTTTCTAAGCAAATTGATATGTCTCCTTTGTCTGCATGGGTACTCTCCAAAGTGTTCAGTATTTAAAATAATCTATCTAAATGAGAATGAGCTATGTCAACAAAGTCATTTATGAGGATGAAAAGTGGATCAATATGAGCAGATGCCTTATCTGGAAATTTCCAGAAATCAGAAAGTGGGGAAAAACCAAGACACCTGACCACTATTTCTAAGTTGCCAGGAGGTGATGTTTTCACCATGTTTTCCTTCCTATTTTTATTTGTCTAACCCCCAGTCAACTCAGCATCCAGCATTTTGTTCAGTGATGGCTTATGTACAAGGCATTTGAATATGAGGTCCTAATAAATACATGAGACAACAGGTGTAAGATCACATTAAAAATAGGAGGAGAGTATAAAAATTATAAAATATGATGAATATACAGCTGTTTTACTGATGAAAAGGTTGCCCAGGCTCAGAAGTTTGAAGGTGGAGGCCTTGTCTTATCTTTCTTCTCACCAAATCATAAAGGCTGAAGAACAAGAGCAAGCCCTGACTTCTACAGGAGACGATCAAGGGCTTCCTGAGCGGGTAGCACTCCTAACGCTGCGTCAGTGGCCCTCAGGATTACAACACAGTCCATGAGCATCAGCTCTGAAAATGCAAACTGCTAATGAACTAAATATTTTACATTATTATAACACAAAAGAATGCAATTCTTCTAAATGTAAATTCTGCTTTCTACTCACAAGTCACACTCAAAGCCGAAATTATGAGTATAAAATGTATTCTAGGAACTAGAAATTAATAGCTTCAGCTATATTTGATGACAAAAGCATACAGTGCTTTATACATATTAAGTTACCATTTATACACATGTCCTTTTCTTAACAACAATCTGACTAGTCATTTTATTCTGATAATTTAACACCAAGAACCAGTCAAATCCTGACATTTCTATTATGTGAGTTGAATCTTAGGATCAGATATTCTAGTCATGTCATATGTGTCCTTCTTAGCCAGGATGTGTTTATTTCCTGAAAAAGGAAGAGCCTTGGTTTGTTTGGTTGTTTCAATTTTTGTTCACAAAAAATAAAATTCATTTTGAATTTTAGAAAATTAATTTTAAACAGGTTCCAAACACACATGAAGAAAAGAACAAATGCACTGAAGATAAAAGAAAGAAAAAAATTCAGCAAGCACAAATCTCTAGAGAAATTACTAAAGAAATGTAGCATACCCAAACATGTGAGAATGAGAAAATAAATATTCTAACTTCAATTAAAAATAGAGTACTTAATGGACTGTAAAGGGAGGTGGGAATTAACTGGCTGATAGATTTCAAACTGCTGAGTTAAATCTATAATATCTGTTTGCCTTGGTATAATTTAGCATCTACAGTTGCCTGGAGGTCACCTTTAAGGAAGCAGAGAAAATCAATACATTTCACCATAAGTTAAGTAGTGTCATTTACCTCTATTAAACAAGGCTTTTTGTGAGTTAAAGAAAAAACACAAACAAAACACCTAAGGCCAGCAATGGATTTTTCCGTTCTGGGGAACAGTGATTCCTTGTAGAGTTCTTGCTAGTTATCAGGATCTTTCTGACATTCTCTGATGCGTTGTTAAAGGTGAAACTACCAGGGCTTCTAGACAGGGGACTAACATTAGGGTGAGGTTTTCAGGGGCAGGAAAGGTCATCAAAGCCTACGACTCCAAAGAACAAAAAGTCAAAGATGGATCTGAGGAATTTCTAAGGATAAGAAAGGAGGAAATCTAACAGGAACGCTGACAGAGCCCAAGAATGGAGACAGTATGAGTAATAAAAGACTAGGTGATTTAGCTGCTTTTTCATCACTGTGACTCAATACATCCACAACTTCAGGGAAAGAAAAGTTTATCTTAGCTCATGGTTTCTCAAGGCGATGGTCTCTTCATGGGTGGCAGCAACAATGGAAGAATGTGGCAGAGGCAGAGGGGAAGGCGGCTCCTCATGCGTTACAAACAAGAAGCCAAGCCAACTCAAGTCGAGTCCCAGAAGGAAAGCAGGAAGCAGCACATGTCCTTCTAGTGATCGACCTTCCAATGATCGACCCTCTCTGGATCCAGCCATACTGTTCTGTCCCTTCCAGGTTTAATCCCCCACCATACACCTGTAGTCCAATCCACACTCCTATAATCCAAACACACGCCTGCAATCCTCCGCTCCAGACCAGGCCCCAACCTCTCAATAGCACACGGTTCCATAGAAAATCTATAACATCCCAATACATGAGACTTTGGGTGATATTCCCAATCCAGACCACAATAGTAAATATGTGTGTGTGTGTGTGTGTGTGTGTGTGTGTGTGTGTGTGTGTGTAAACACTGATATTTCTGATGTTCCTGTTGATGTTTCCTTAGGTTTAAACATAACTATCACAATAAGACATACAAAAGCCTATGTTCCATTGAAAATAATGCATGAAGGATAGGACATTCCCCTGTAAATGTCTGGGGCCATGTGAAGAAGCTGCCCCAATGGCTTCTCAATCTTAGTCTCAGGAAAGTATCAAAAACATACACTACCTTCAGGAACACCATAAATTGCCTGTATGATTTTTGTAACATTATTTTATGGCTAAAAAACAAAATTAGTCTTCTCATCTCTGTTTCAAAAGAATACTCATCACTTATAATACCAGTAACATTCTAATGTCTTTACTTGAAATATTACAACAGTAAATATCTGTTTGAGTTTCTCCGTTTATATGTCAAAAACATGTATGTAAAAGAAGGGAATGTTTTCTTTCCTCTCAAAACATTGAATGGTTTCTCTGATATCAGAAACCCAGATCACAACTCTTATGAAACTTAAAAAGAAAAACAAACTGAAACAGGTGTGTGGGGCAGGGAGGGAGGGAGGGGTGAGTAGGGGGAGGGACAAAAGGAGAGTGGGAAAGTCCTTGTCACCTTGACAAGATACGTATGTGCGCAAAATGCTCAACTTCATTGTAAACCTTAAATTTTGCACTCAGACATATCAATAAAATGGGGGGAAATGTATATAACAAGTTCATTTGATAAAAGAATGACAAAAACTGTGTGGTGGCGCATGCCTATATTCCCAGCACTTAGGACGCTGAGATGGGAAGATGCCCTGTGTTTGAGGCCAGTCTGGAGTAGACAGTGAGTGAAGGACCAATCTGGACTACAGAGCAAAACCGTGTTTCAGAAAACAGACAGACAACAAAAAAAAGAAAAAACAGAGTGGTGAAGACAGGAAGTAGAGAAATATGTATTGCCTAAATGAGTATGTATTTTATTTGGACAGAAGAAAGTATTTTCAATAATTTTATTCTCACACTAAATTACAATATGTGTATATTTTGCAGTAAGTGTGATCAATTAATTTTGACCCCATCCCACACATAGTTAATTTCAAGTAAAAAAAAAAAAGTGTTTGCAAAAGAAAAACAAAATATGACACTCAGTGCCCTGAGAGTACTCCATTACAAAGATAATTAACTAGAAAAACAGTCCCAGCCAAGGGAAAAGGAAATATGGGGTATGATTCTTTGCTGAGGATTAGTCGGAAGTCTCAGGACACTTGCCTCCCCAAGGGGGTCACGCACAGTTCTCTGCAAGTGTTGTTCAGCAACGTCACACTCACAGACAGTAATTCTCCGTGTGGCATCATGTTTAATTTTACAGCAAATTTATTACTTGTAGCCACAGAGTAGTATCGTATTATTTGGGTGGGGAGACTGAATAATTAGTACCAAATCCTCACACTGCCAGATGGCAAGGACATCACCTGGTAGGTGTGGTGGGAAAGCCGGAAAAGATACCATACGCATTTTTTAAGTTGAGTCTGGAGAAACACAGTGATTCAAGGGTAAAAGATGTAGTAAATCAGCTCAATCTCACTGAACATGGACACAAGCAAAACATTATCCCTGTTCTTAATGTGCCACTGGAAAGAAGTGGTCAAACCTTAAAAGAAGTCCTAAGAGATTAAGAAACTAGTTTGCATCAGAGCCAATTAAAGAAACCAGTTTGTCTTATTGAGATGACTGATAAGTATGATGAATTAAAATGTCAGTTCAAAGACAATCAGCTAATGGGCAGAAGCATCCATGGATATTACAAAGGATACAAGGAACACCTTAGAAACAGATGAAAAATACCACCCATGCTGTAGAAAAACTGGGCAGTTCCAAAGAAAAGAAATGTTAAGTGTCTCTCAATCATAGGAAAAATTGCTCAAGTTTACTCATCGAGAGAGAAATGCAAATGAGTGCTGTGCTAAGATAGCTTTCCCCACCTATTGGATTGGCCCACTTCCAGGAGCCTGACGGCACTCTCCGTACCAAGGCTGCCGGGAAATAGACTTCTCGTACTTTGCTGATGAGAATGCAAAGCGCTAACACTCTTGGGGGAAGAAAATTTGGCAATACCCGAGAAAACATTACATATTCATTTACTATTTGATGAAACAATTACACTTCTAGGAACCCATCTCCACAAATACAGCGACACCATAATAAACAGAAAAATAAACAAAGCTATTAGCTACGGCACATGCATGGAGGATGCAGACTGGCATACCAGGTATTTTGCACCTGCAAGAAGAAATCACTGGCAAGCACGTGTGACTCAGAGCAACGACAGAGCATTAAGATGCACTGATACCTGAATGAGTCCACATATGTGTAGTATCCATACTGCTTTCACACATGCATGACCTTTACCTCAAGAAAAAGCGATGGAAGAATAAACCAAAGATTCAAGAGGGAAAAGATGGAGAAGAGGGAAAATAGAAACCGGAGTCTTATGTCTGTGTCTCACTAAATAAAGGGGGAAATGGAAGTAGATAGGCATTTTACATAAATAGCTCACAAAAATCAAAAACCAACTGATAAGAATTCAAAGTGAGATGACAATTGTGATCTCACTAGGTGTTCAGAGAGATCCCCACAGAACCACATAGGCAGGAGTTGCTAGAAACATCTTTAAAATTAAATTTAAATGTACATTTTAACTGATACATAAAAATGTGGAAAAGTGTATCTACAACAAAAGCAATACCTTGTTAGGGTTAGGATTATGTCAGGGTTGTATTATGTTAGAGTTAGGGTTTCTTTTCTTCTTATTTTGAGACAAAGTCTTGGCGTTTAGGCCAGCCTTGCCTCAAAGTCACCGTGGAGCCATGCTGGCCTCAAATTCATGATCCTCTTGCTTCAGCCTCGCATATGTGATGTTTCAATATATGTATATATTAATGTTTAAATCGGGTTAGAGATCTTTCTACTCACTTATCACTTTTTCTAAAGCTTTGTTTACATTTCTGTTTATTATGGAGTGACTGTATTTGGAGGGTTAGATGGCCGGAAGTGTAATTGTTTCATCAAACAGCATTTTAAAGTTTTAAAATGCTAATTTATTTGGACATCCCTAGTGGGATGTAATCTTCTGGATATAAAGAATTGCACATAAACTAGAAAAAACTCTGCCAACTCTTTTCAGCAACGATGTTTTTAGCAACATTGATGTTGCTATACAAAGACACACTGTGACGGAAGTGAAGCTTCGTCGTTACACACATTTTTTTTGTCATGCTCACATTGCAATCTGATGTAAGATGAAAAGGACTAAACTACTGATTTGATTTGGAAGTGTCAGTATGAACTCTTTATGTATTTTACCTTAAATTTCTATATATACTATCTTTGCGCATTGAAAAATCTTAATATCGATCAACTTAAAATACCAATAAGCAACCATGGGTTATCTAGACTATGATGTCACTACAATTTCCCACTAACATAAATCAGAATTTGAAGAAACACTGTTTATCAGTCTGAGGCACGAAATACAAGAGCTGAGCCTGGAACTGTGTGTCACATCTAAGAACAGGCAGGCTGTCTGAGGCTTGCTAGTGCCAGTCTAGATCTAATATCTGGCAACTGACAGGAAATATGAGGCTGAACTGTATACCACTGGCCTTTTGTTCATCAAAGTCCAGTCAAATAATAGTAATTTCATGTTAAGGCCAATACAGGGGATAGATAATCATATTAAGTAATACTATAGAAATGTAAGCAGTAAGTGAATGTGTTGTGAAAAAAATCTATTAAAAAGCAGACCAGTTTCTGTAACAAAAATCTGCAAGAACAACAGAATGAAGGAAGTGGTAGGAATAAAAGAGAATAAAGAATGTAGAGTACATCAAATAATTATAATAGATGGGCCTTACCAGGTAATGATGTAAATGAATAAATTTTTAAAAATCATGAAATGTGAACTTTGATGAGACACTGATTATAGTGTGTAGGAATAAGTCTTTTTTAAGTTTGATAATGTTACTACAATTATTTTTTCTTAAGAATTTCAGGTTTTTGAGAAACATACTAAAATATTTCTAAGAAATGATTTACTTCAAAGTGAACTAGAAGGCTGGGGATGTAGCTTGGTGGTTGAATGCTGCTCTAAGATGTACAAGGCCCTGAGTTCAACTCTTGGGAGTGGGAGAGAGAGACAGAGAGAGAGACAGACAGAGAGACAGAGAGAGAGAGAGAGAGAGAGAGAGAACAGGGGTAGAGATGTCAGATAAGATACACATGAAATAGGATAATATGAGCTACATAAGTTTTATTAGAATCTCTTCTCTAATTTTGCTCAAAATTCTTCACCCTTTTTTAAAAGTAACAACGAAGGCAGACTTCTGTTTTTGCCCACCTTTCTGTAGAGAAGCCAAAATGCTCCAGAGGTTCTAAGATTGTGCTGACTAGGACCTTTTGAGAATCCAGTAAGGATACAACAGTTTACTCATTCCCTATTATAAGTCAGACACCGTGTTTAGCAACTTGCATATGTTGGCTCCAGTTAGACACTATCACAATTTTATATTATTATATCAAGTTCATAAAGTAAAATTTGCATCAGTAAGAAATAAGATTATTCAATTTTACTCAATTTAAAATAATAATGATTATAAATTTACTTCTGGTACATGAGATATTAGATCTTTCACACACTTGGAAAATAGTAGGAAACAAAAATGCAACGTTAACTTCCACTGGGTCCAGGCCATGGGTCTAAAGTACAGGAGAACAAAGTAAGTACAATAAAACATTCCATTGGCAGGTGATGGGCATGAGAGGGCAAAGGCCGTTTCTCCCCTACTGGTCACACGGTTGATACATGGCTCGATCGTTCTTGCTGTGCAGATGACTGAGAAGTTGCTGAGTGGATTACCTTTCAGTACACCCACACATAAACTTCTAGTTTAATGTATTTAAATACTACAAAGGGAACGACCTTAACCTTGTTTCTACATTATCTCCACTGTAACCTTTCTGATGGCGTGATGGCAATATGTGGCTTTGTGAGAATTTGGTTTGTTATTTATTTTCTTTAAGTCACAGAAATCCCATCTATATTTCTTGACTATAAAATGCCAGTGAAGACTAGTGAGCTTAATGAATACAAGACTCTGGGTCTACAAAAATAGCATCTTCCAGGTTGGAGGAATAGCTCAGTGGTTAAAGCGCTTGTTTAGAAAGCTCAAGGCCCTGAGTTTGATTCCTCAGCACCTCATAAACTGAATGTGGCAATGCACTCCTATAATCCCAGCACCTGGGAAGCTGAGGCAGAAGGATTACTGTGTATTCAAGGCCAGCCTGGGTTTCATAGTGAGTTCAGTCCCAGCCTAGACTACGGAGTGAGACCCTGTATCAAAATTAATAATAATAATAATAAATAAATAAATAAATAAATAAAATAAAAATCTCCCAGGTAAACTGGCAGCAATTTTATACTTAGTAGATAGATTTCCTCTTAAAATTTGACTCTAGCATTTATGAGCTGGGAGCTCCGAAGTTACTTTCACACTCTCAGACTTAATTTCTCCAAGTAACAATTCCTACCTCACAAACTTGTTTGAAAGGCTTTAATGAGACCCCAATAAAAAAGGGCTTATTTTGATGCTTGGCAAGCATGCTCCAAAGTGTTGATTCACCTTTTATAGGCTTTCAATAGTAATATTTTACAATAATTATTATACATTACATAGATTTTCATATTCTGCTCTTTTCAACTAACGAGAGCAGTTACACTTACTATCCAACTACAGCTACTTCATAAATGTCTCTGTTAGTAGACAAAGTGCAATGCCACAGGTGGCTATGGCACGGGAGGACCATCTCCTGATGCACAGACACTACCCACGATTTGCAGGAGCAACATTTCCTAGGTGCTAAGAGAGGCTCTGTTCATCTTCTGTCAACCTTTCTTTCTAAGACTTCAAGTTGACCAGCCATAAAAATGCCTAAAATTAATGTACCACTTAATTTTGCTAAGTGCAGTGTATCCTTCCTGGGTTCATGTCTATGCATATGGAAAAGCTTCTGTCTCCTTGAACAATATTTCCATCAACGAGAGTTTCATTTTAGGGTATTCTGTTTTGTTTTGTTTTTACGACAAGGACAGATATGCTTGTGAGTGACAGTTAAATTTGTTGAAGGTATTAAATTGCTAATGCTAATGCATTTTACAATCTTCTGAACTGATTTCATATATTAGGCTGCCACTCAAAGTTCTAATAAACAATGCCACACTCTTAGTTGGAAATCTTTCTGTTAGATGTGGAGGCTTTCAAAAATGCCCACCTATGTTCAGAGTTTACAAACACGTTTTTTATTTCTCTGTGGGCTGCCCCACAGACCAGTGACATAAGTACTTCAATTTGCATCTCTTATCATAGTGTTTGGAATGAGTGTGAAGCGGTAATAAACACCTGGTGGGAAATTTCTGAGGCTGGGATATAACTCCTCTCTTACGGAGGCAAAAAATGTTATTCTGCCTAAAGAAAACACATCTAAAACTTATTATCAGCTAACTCCATGTGCTTTTCATGACTTCACATGTGCTTTGCAAGTCTGAATAGAGTGTAATAGGCGCACACCAGCAAAAGCAGAGAAAAGAAAATCAACCCTGCTTAATAGCTGCAACAGGATCAAGATATGATCATGATAAACATGTATATGCTATATATATATATATATATATATATATATATATATATATATAGTATAATATGCAATTTAAGACAAAGATGCCTATCAAGAGAAAGTGCTTGGGCTAAGCTTATTTCAATAATGATAATAATATTCCAATAAAATTGCATTTTAAAGTTTTTAAAATATTTTATGTATGCTATCTAATTTGATTTTCATGATGAACAGGGGAAAATAGGGCAGACAAGCAGTATCCCTTTTATAAATGACAAATAGGAATTCTAGAAACGAAAAATCATGGCACACCCAGGTATTATGTACCCATTATGTAGGAATACTACATAATATATTGCATAAGGACTATACAGAAATATGTAGTCAAATGCACTCAACGACTTTCTTATATTCGTTTAGAAAGAAACCTTCATAAGAACAGGTAAATTGGAAACTTGTTCAGGATAATGCAAATCTAAATAAACTTTAGCAAACCAGGTCAATTGTTTCCAAAAGTGGCTGCACATAATAAGGTAGAGGACAGAACACACAAAGAAAGGTTAAGGTTTGGCTCTTAGACAACTTACTTTCTGAAGTAAGAAGCAGACTACAAATAGTATTATCAACAACTATGTTATAGTTTGGATCTGGAATGTCTTCCAAAAGTCTCATATATTTGAATGTTGTTGTATGCTTATGAAACCATGTGCTGTTCAAAAGTGGGTCCTAGCCAGAAGGTGTAGAACACTGAGGCTTGGCCTGGAAGCAGTGGATCTCTAGGGTGTGAGCTGGAAGGGATGGAACACTGGGACATGACTGGGAAGGAGACACACTAGCTCCACCCTTCCTCCCTTACCTGGCTTCCTGTCTGCTACACCGTGAAGAGGTTATACCTCTGGCTATGCCTCTCCTACGTGCTTTCACCATTGCAATGCACCCATCAATTGACTGATACCTTCTGAAACTGTGGGCTAAAGTAAATCGTTCCTCCTTTAAGTTGTGGATGTTGAATATTCTGTCCCAGTAACAAAAATATAACTAAGAAAATCTAGTATTGTACTTTATAAAAAAGAATATTAAGCAAGGTCAGAAATAAGCCTTGCAAAAGGTACAGTGTCAGACAAAGAGAATTTTCTCTCTCTGGGAGGATAGGCAAGACAACTCAAGCCAGCCTGACCAATTCAGCACCACGGGTCAGGAAGTAGTAGAATCTACAGAAAATCAATTGTAAAAACAAGTAATAAACCAAATGGCTCAAAAGCTCATGTGAGACATACAAGAGCCGCATGGGGAGCTCAAAGTGGATAAAATCAAAGAAATAACAGATTTTGTAGGTAAAAAGCTTGAGGAGCATAAAGACACAAAGAAATAAGGAAGACAATGCTAAAAATGAAGGGACATTTTAGTAGAAACATAGAAAGAATTAAAGGATATTCTTTCAGGATGTGAAAAATTCACATGAGAGAAACAGCAAAGTCAGTTCTCAGCATAGCAGCCAGGAAGCCCAGTAAGGAAGAAAGGGTGGAACTAGTATATATCATTCCAGGTCATGTCCCAAGAACCTGCCCCTTCCGGGTGAAGCCCCACCCTTCCATCCCTTCTCCATCAAGCCCCAGTGATCCACCCTTTCCAGATGAGGCCCCACTGTTTCCCCTAGTCTGAACAGGCTCCACCTCTTAACATCACATTGCTCCATAAATAATCCACAACGTCCAAACACATGAGTCTTTCCAGAGACCTTCCAGACCCAAACTATGACAATACTTAATAGCTCCGCGCCCTAGTGTCTTCATCTAGAAAACGGAGTCTTACACAATACCTCATATTTTTGTTGAGAAAATAAAATAATGCACCAAGAGTTTAGGCAAACGTTTATAATATACAAATTTAATTATTGCTATATTACTTTTATTATTGATTCACTACTATTTGTCCCATAATTAAAACAGGAAACTGTCAGAATTACAACACAGAGGATGCTTATGACAGAGTCCTAACATACAAGGTAAACATTCACAACAAAAACACCTAGGTGCAACATGATAAATATTTATTTATTTGATTAAATTTTATTTGCTATTATCAGCAAAATTTCTAAATTCAATGACAAACTTGAAATTTTTATGTATTTCCTTAAATTGATCAATTTCAGTAAGTGGTGAATGGTTTTAGAGAGAGAAAGCAAAAGTTACATTTTAAAACATGTTAAATTTGCAGTGCTTAACAGACTAGATTGAATGAAGGCAGGAATGTAGAAGAAGGTTATTTAGGGAAGTATGGATTTGGAAGCCCTTAGTGCACAAATAAACAAAGCCTCTTGATTTTCTACAAAACAGACACTGTCAATCTTACTCCTTCTGGATATTGCTTGGGTAAGAGATGAAACGTGTCTTGTTTTCTGTGGAAACAAAGCATTTAGGGACATCTTATTTGAAGTTTTCTATCTCTCTCCTGAATATATTAATATATAGATAAAATCTATAAGGAAACAGCTTTCTCCTACATCCAAAGCAGGACACCTGAAGATGAACTGGAGCTTCAAACCCATGAAGAACAAGGCTAACGTGCTAGAAATGGTTGCATGCAAAGAGAAGAAAAAGCCAGTATCACTGAACATATCTTTGAGCAGTTAAACCCAGTGACAGAAACCGTCTACTTTGGGATTCTTGTTATGTGAGATGAATAAACCACCCTTTGTTTAGGCTACCTCAGGGTGAATTTTTATCTCACCGGCAGTCGGTATGTTTTCTACCTAATGTATCTAATGCAACATGTCGGAGAGCTGTTTTTCCTCAAGTGTGGGAACCAGAGAAAGGTAAAGTTGATCACAGACCTGGTTGGCAGCCCATAAGCTAAATACCTGGGACTTCTTAGCAAAACACACCTGTGACTTTCTTCTAATTTGATGGCTAGTTTATCATGCAAGAGATGAGAACTATGCCATGTTTATGAGAGCAGGAGTAGAAGGCGTACCTAAATAAGCTTCCTACAGTAAGAACAGGACTGTCGCGGTAGATATTTGACATTCCCTGTACAGTCTGAGAAATTGATAAAATCGTAAGTGTAAAAAAAATAAAAGACATGCCGAAGAGCCTATCCAGGGCTACTTCTCGCGTGCAGTTGGGCACACACGTCTCATTGCTCAGCACAAGCAGCAGAAGCAACGAACAAAAAGAAAAGAGCAATTTCCCCACCGTAAATTGGAAAGTCTGCCAACTAGCTAAGTGATCTACCATCAATCAGTGTTAAATTCTCCTTAGCCACAGAAAACTCAAGGGCTAACTATTACTGAGAGATTTCACACAGTGACTAATGGTATATGACAAACACATTTAAAATCTGCATAGACCAGCACCGGTTTAAAATGTAACATGAATAATAAATAATTTTAAAGAAATCCTAGCATGCAAAATAAGATATGATCTTTTCCGACATAAATTACACCAAGAAGATTATAGCTCTAGAAAGGCATTTACAAACGAACCAAAACAAAGTCAAAAGTGTAATTCATTCAGAAGGCAACTCTAGGTGATGATTTCGCACACAAACAGATTTTGAAAAGGTTAGGCAGATAAGCTATCAAGCAGCAGTCACTAGGGTATGACCAGAAAGAAATCTCAGGTCTCTGATCACTTAGGAAGGCCATCAGAGAGGGGATCCTTGACAGACACAAATGCGATGGGAGAGTCTTTCTAAGAAATACCCACAATCCTCAGTAATCATTACATAATACCCACAGTTCTAATAATATGAGCATTATTAAAATGCATTCTCCTTTTTAAAAAATCAAGCTTAGGAACAAACCATGAAGAAAGAAAAAATATGGTTGGTAATTGAGCACTAAATTTAAGTTTTCTGCAGTTTAGAGTACTATGGTATTCAGGGGAAAAAAAAGACAAAAGTACTGGATTCAAAAGAGGAGCATAAGTTTTCCTTCCTAAACTTACTACATCTCACTGTCCTTGTAGGTTTCATGTAAATATCACGACTAATCCCATAAAGACAGTTATGGTGGACAAATAAAGCACTGTGCACAATGCAGAAAGCATTATGCACAATGAAAAAAATTATTAGCCCATTTGCTATTTTCCTTTTATGTGGTTTAAATCGAGAGTTAAATGAGTGTTTCTGCGTCCAAATTTTCTTTGGACGTAGAAACACTCATTTAATCTAATGAAGACCTTAGATTCTTAGGAGGGGAGGAACCTGGGAAATTTTCTCCTGGGGTCACATCTGGTGTTTGTCTTAAATATAAAAATCTACATAAAAATAAGTCAATAAACAGGGCTGAGGTTGTAGCTCAATGGTGGAGTGCTTGCCCAGCAAGCACAATACCCCTGATTTTAATCTTGAGCACCATAGAAAAACCAGTGGCTGCGGCGAAGAAGCAGGGTATGCTTTGCCTGTTTCAAAAAATTCAGCAGTTTTCTATAAGGTATTTAGATAACCAAAATAGGCTTGCTTGAATCCGCTTGAGGTTTTTGGATCTTTGGCAGCTATATAAACAAGCAAGCAAGTAGACAGTTTTTAAATTATAAAAAATAAAACTGAATCTGGTTAATTCATTTACTAAATATTAACACATTTATCCTTCCATTAAGTCCCATTGGTTGCAGGTGTGCCAACATGAACTATTTTTCCTTGATTGGATTTTAATTGTTATTATAAAACAAGAGTTTAAGAAGTTTTTTGACGAAGTTGAAATTTCCATGTATCAGCATTATGCATATTTAATATAACACCTCGATCCCATTCTGAAGCAGTAGGAAGCAGTATACAACACCACTGAAGAGATAATTTGTCATTTAAATGGAAGTGAAGGCCCTTAGTAATTGTGACAACATAAAAAGAACTATTGATTTATGATAAGGTGTTAAAATTCCTCTGGCCTCCCATGGCAATCTTGAATTGGCTACTACTCACGCTGTCTTTTAAAAGCTGCAAAGACCAAGCATTGACACATTTTTGTAAATTTCCCTAGCAAGTCATATTGGCGGGACAAGAACTCATCTCCTTTCTCTAACCTGGACTATATTTTCATATCAAATTCAAGAATTTTAATAGTAATAAAGCAACCACTTCAATTTACTGAAAATAGCATAAATGGATTTAAAAGAAATTTTGAGCCCTTTTAAAGTGCAGTTTTACTTTTTAAAGTAACAAAAGTAACTAAACTTGGATTAACAGTCATCTGAAATTCAACTGTAACCTTACTTAAACTACACATATCTGTTACATGATTTTTTTTTTCAGAAATGTTAGGAACTTTAGCGTGCTAGAATCTGGATTTCTAAAATATCATTTTAGAAAAAACATGCTTGTATATTGAGTGTTTTATTAAACAGATGGAAAAGAGGTTCTGCAGTAGTAATAACCCTTCAATTTGAACAGCTTAAAGTTGAGTTTGTCATATGAAGACATGGAGATTTCAGGAGATCTCAGTCAACCCTTTAGGAGGCATCACACGTGTGCTGGTTTGGTGACCCTGGTTGCTTTTATCTGATTATCCCATAGCCATTATAGCAGGAGAAGAGCGGGATGGAGATTCCAGGACTGGCAAGTAAAAGCTCATGTAACTAATTAATTGGCCAGAGTGGGTTGTGGAAATCGTCAACCTCACAGCAGTTGTTATCGACTAAATTGTATCCTCCTAAAACTCAGATGCTGTAGCACTAATCCCTAATGTGATGGTATTTGGACATGGTGAGGCACTCACGATGGAGTTAGTCTCCTTAGAACAAAAGACACAGGAGCACCAGTGGCGTCTCAGTTTATTCGCCTGCCAGCCCACCTGCCCACCCTGCTTATTCTATCACTCTCCCCATCACTGAGCAAGAAGATGGCAGTAGGACATCCAGAGGATCCTGACATCGCCTGATCACACTGGTACTCAGATGCTGGGCTTCCAACCTCTATGCCAGTGAGAACAAATCATGTGGCACAAACTACCCCAACAGCAGTTTTCTGTCACAGCAGTGCAAGCTGACTAATACAGAATGAAGAAGTATTGTCCCCCAGTGTACTCCTACCAAACAGTAAACTGACAGCAATACTTATTACAGGCAAATATTACAGGTAAAATTTCCGCACACTAACAAGTTAGCTCAGTAAAACCCCTCAATAGTCCCCCAAACAGCAGCATCTTTTATCATATATCAACAAAGAATCAGTCTCAGACGAAGCAAGGGGATAGGTCACGAGGTTCTTCTCCACACCCACGCTGTCTACAGCTCTGTGGGTGACAGTGTCCCACATTTTAGAGATGAAGCCATTTCTAAAACTTAAGAGAGTGTGGTGTCACGATATTGTTACATTTTTAGATATTATGTTTTGGTACTAGGTACCAATAGCAAAAGGCAAAAGCCTGCAAGCGCAGTTTGGTGCACACATGGCTTATGGCATTCAGGAAAACAGACTCAGAGACCAGTGACAAGAGGAAATCCATCTATGAACCAAACATCTCCCAGTGGGAACAGAGGACAAAATAAAAGTCTAGAGAAGAGTTAGAAAACAGAACCAATGAAAAAGATCATATATACAAATACATATCGTATGTCCATGTGATCCATTAATATTTGTGTGTGCCTAAGTGTTACAGAAGTGTTTAAACATCTCCATCTATATACATAGAAATCTAGATACATAATTAATTTTTCATATGTATAAAGAAGTTTTAGTCTAATAAAAATGGAATTTTCTAAGGCCAGATAATAAGATGAATATGCTAAAGAAGTAAAAGTGCTATGCTACCTCAAAAAAGTTTTAAAATATTGGACACTTCGCAGTGTCGCTAAGAGCTCTCATTTATTGTCTTTACTATTGATGGGACCAAAAAAAGTAGTTGATATCTTATATTTAAGTTTTATGATGACCAAAATAAAACCACTGCTTTCAAATATAGGAAAACTGAGATAGGATTTTAACCAGACAATATTCATAAGGTAACTCCAAATCAAGTTTTTTTTTTAACTCAAAGTCAGATCCATTCTATTGTTCAATACTGAAAAACAGGTATGGCTTTGTAGTTTTTATTTTGTTCTTCATATTTTTCTCTTCCTACATATATGTATTATTTTATTTTTTCCATTCTAAAAATAGCACAACCTTAGGCACCAGAAATTCAACATCCCGTGTACTTTTGCATTTGAAAAGACAAATTTCCAACATGCAAATTTTGCTTGATGTCGTTGATAGCTACAAAATCAGATAATATGAGAAAGTAGCAAACTGCTGTAGCAAATTAAGAATTCCGTGTCTGAAATTAGCAGATGGCAGCCACTGTAACTTCCTCTTCAGCAACTCTGCCTGCAGCCACGGGGAGAGTTAGACTAGAATATTTCCATTAAGGAACACGACAGGAACAGTGTATTGGTCTGCTCTAATTGTTTCATGATTCAGCAGTGGAATCACTTAATGAGTCCCAAGTATACACCAAGTCATATAATTTTAAGAAGGGTCTAGCGTGTGGACCATCTGTTACAATAAATCCACTGTGCCATGAGACTTGGTAGGTAATGCTTATGCCGCCCCTTCTTGGGTAACTACGCTTCACTTTTACTGAAGGTGAAAAGCCTAGAAACACTCTGCTGGAGCTCAGTTTGGTGAGGATTACAGAGTTCACTTCGACTTGGTGGTGATACGTTCACAGCAACAAAAGAGCCATCTAACTAACCAACAACTGTAGTCAAGGTTTGGAAGTTTCATTTAAAAAATGTTCAGAACTTTAAAATGTATATAGCTTCGGATTGGAGGCATGCTGGTGTAGACGGCGAGTGGCTGAAATTTAACAGTCAGTGTGATAAGTTCAAGGAGTCAAACAACACAATCTCCCCAAGAATTTGAAAGAGATAGATAAACAGGACCAAAGGACCTTGCAGAGAGATCAAAAGATTGATACACAGCATTAGCACATCATGTAATAACTTCCTGCAAGGTGCAGGATACACAATTACGTCATGGAGGCTAGGACAGAGCTCATCACGGATTACTACTGAAGCTTAGAACCATGGAGGGGGCTGGAAAGATGAGGGCAATTGTCATCAGCGCTAAATCAAGAGATGACACAGCCTCAGTGGAGTCTGGAAGGATCTGTGGTTTTGCAATCCACAGAAGACATGCATTTTCTTACAGACAACTCCCAGTTTATTTGTCCTTTGATGACTAGCTCAAGACTCAACCTGTGAATGTCACTAAGTAATTTTGGAAAACAGAACCAGCTGAAGTCTCACGCACTGATCATGGGAATGCAATATGGAACAAGCCCTACGACTAAGATTTGGCAATATATAACAGAAATGGAACGTGAATTTACTCTTTGATCTAGAAATTCTACTGCTAGGTACTTGCTAAAAGAATCTTAAGTTAAAGATATTATATATATATTAGGCCATTTGCTTCTGCAATATCTGAGGAGACAAAAGACTCGGCAATTTGTCCACCAATAGAGGACACTTTCTAAAAACTGCTATGCAGTTACACATTGGCATGTCATGGAATTGAGCAGTGTAAGGCAGAAGAAATGCCCCCAAAAATGTAAAATGAAATAAAAGCAAAGAACAGTAGAGAGGGGAATATAATACAATGTCATTGTATTATAAGAGTGTTTCCTTTAAATGGAAGTACAGATCACATAATTAGATGAGGATCACCTGTGGGGAGGGGAGGAGCGAGGTCCAGGTGGACGGGTCCAGACCATCTTAAGCACACCTTGTTCAACAGATCTGACTGTGGACCACATAGATATTTCCCATAACCACAAAACATAGTTCTCAAAATCCTGGGAATAATCAGGAATGAACAGAAATAAATATGTTCCTGTATGTATGAAGTTTAGTAACATAGAAGAATTCTCCCAAAAGTATGTGAAACCAGAAATTTTTAGCAAAATGCTATAGAGTAGGTAACATTGTAACACTGCTGTGTAGGATCAAGAAAACAGGTATTTACGCAAACTCAGTGTTTTTCAAAATGGGATAAAGGATACACATACAGATTCAAAGTAAACAATACAAATCTCATAGTATTGAAATGGAATACAAAACCTCACTATGAACTGATGATGTATTTTGCCTTATAAATAAAATTAAATATATATTGTAACTCTCGAAACAGTGAATAACCCAGTGGTCATACGCATCTCTAAAACCTTAGCTTGCTGTGTAAGGACTACTCCTTATTACAAAGAACCAGCCTGGCCTAAAGTAGTAGCTCCTTTCAGATCTAGAATAAGAAACAGACAAGATAACCAAGCCTCAGAGAACATGTTTTCTTTAAAAAAATTTAAAAAATTTAAATTTAAAAAAAGATTCACGTGTGGTCACCTTGACAGAAGAGCCACAGCCAACAAGTAGGACAAATCCCACATAAGTTAATACAGTCAATGGGCCAAAAAACAAGGTGTTATAATTCAAAAAAAAAATAAAATTAAAAATAAAAAACCTTCATTGCTTTGGAAGGAATACCGGAAATCAAAATGATTTTTAAAAGTCACATCCAAAGGGGAATTTAACTACTTGGTATTCCTTACAATAGCAAAAGCCTTTTTTGATGGTAAGTGGTGTCTAGGACTCAGCTCTAAAAAATCGTGCTGATATAAACATGGATGTGCATGTGTTTTTATGATATGCTGACTTTATTTCTTTTTGGAACAGGCCCAGTTGAGCTGTAGCTGGATCAAATGGGACTTCTATTCTCAGTTTTCTAAGGAACCTCCAGACTGCTCTACATCATGGTTGAACCAGATTGCAGTCCCACCAGCGGTGTAGAAGTGTTCCTTTTTTTTTTTCCCCACAGCCTTGCTAAAAATTGTTTTTGAGTTCTTACTGTAGGCCATTGTCACTGGGGTGAGATGTGAGCTCATTTGCATGTCTCTGATGGTCACTGATGGCGAACTTTCTTCCATGTGCTTGCTGACCATTGTATATCCTCTTCTGAGAAGTTACCTTTCATTTCAGCTGCCTTCTTAATGGGGTTGTTTTAGGGAGTTTTTTTTTTTTTTTAGTTCTTTATATATTCTAGAAATCAATCAATCTATTTGCCTATCAACAGAAGAATGGATAAAGAAGATGTGGTATCTATACACAATGGAATACTATGCAGCCCTAAAGAAAACAGATATAAAGCATTTGAAAGAAAGTGGGACCACCCTAAGTCAATAATGTTCAGTGAAATAGACCAGACACGAAATACTAAGTATTGACTGGTGTCAATATGAAATTCAGACATTCATAGCCTATGAAATTCAGATAAATAATTGCATAAAAAGACCTTAACATGACAGAATGTAAGAAGAGCAGAGACAGACTGCTAGGAAAGGGATGAATCACTGAAAGTGAGAAAGGGGGAAGATGAAAAGGAAGTGTAAGAGGGAGGGACAAATGGCCAAAAGTGGCTTACAGAGTCACTGTCTCCCTAAACCGTATGTTCTCAACATGGTACTGAATCTGTACTTCATGCATGATAAAAATAAAAAATATATAAAAAATTAAAAGCTACAGATATACATGCATAAATATGTGTGCATATATGTACTACAAATGTCGATAAAATTATTAACTACTCATTCGAAGAGTTAAGATTCAAGACTACATAAACCATTAATTACACAGCCTGTTTGTCGTCTTCCGTTAGAACTGCAAATAAAGATCTGTGTGCGAGCCACCACTCAGGCGGCTCTCGGCCAGCAGGGTGCTTCCAGACCCTCTTCGCATGGTTCATAAAACTGTTCTCCAGACACATAAGCTCTCTAAAATGTGGGCGAATAAACAACACCTAGGAATGTAGAAATAAAATTCTCTAAGAGTAAAGGGTAAAAAAATAAAAATAATGGTGTCACTACCCTGATGATTAAGCATGATTTATTCGTGGTAGTAATAAAAACAAAAGGGAAAGTTGTAATGGTCTTTCAACATTCGGGTTGCCTAAGAGTTTGAGTTTCCATTTTTACGATTCTCTGTAAGAAAGACAACATTAGGGTTACAATATAGAATCTCTTTCTAAAATATCTAAGTAGTGTACAACGCAAGTTAGAAGGTGCAGAGATAGAGTGACAAAAGGAAGGCCAGGGAAGGACAATATGCTGACAATGCAGATCACAGTGGCTAGGACCGAATGTTTGCTTCTGAGCTTCCTGAAAATCAAGGAAAAAGGGAACACATGATTGTTTATAGCAGTGCTCTTTGTCAGAGTAGAGGAATACTTGAGTTGCTAATGCTTTCTCTACAATGGAATTCTTAAAGAAATTTCTGAAGCAGAATTTTTGAGGGGACACAAACCTGTAACAAAGAATACTACCTTGGATGTCAAACTTCCTGTAATTATTTCTTAATTTTAATTTAAATAATGCTTAAGCCTATGCATGTGTAATTATTTACCTTTAATTAAAATAATGGACAACGTGTGCATATGCACACACAGGTAATAAAGGAAGGAAGTGATGGTTATGATCCTCACCCAGAATGCAAAGTATTACTGAAGACAACAGCTTTTGGGGGGCGGGGGGCTTTTCCTTGGACAGTTTTCCTTTCCTGCCTCTTTCATGATTTGACCTACGCAAATGAATGTTATGAATGTTTTGTTCTCTGGCTACAAGTTGCCTTGGACACTCTAGAATTAGGCAGGGTTAAAAGGCAGACAAACAAGGATCTTCCTACCATCGTTTTTGGAAGGAAGAGCCTTGCCTTTTGCTTCTGAATGACCAAGGCAAGTGTTTATGTCTCCAGGCTGAGGGGGGAAAAAATAGAAAATTAATGAAATGAATTGAAACTGGAAAAGAAATGCCTGGAGTCTTTGAAATTGCACAGAACAAAGGGACAGCAAGAGCCATGAATAATAATGAGATTCCAACCACACTGACATCAGGAGGTATTCTTTCCTGTCCATTTAACCAAGTCCTCAAGTCACCTCTGTGCCCTGGTGAAAGAAACCCAATCTATTAAGTCTTTCCTGAAATTGAAACATTCCATTACATTGGAAATTCTGTCAGCAGCAATCTAGGTCTGATGTCTTATGTTATTAGGGTAGATACATACCCATTTTCAATGAAGGAATGGAGATATATATATCCAAACACACAAGATTGAAAACTATTCCTAATTTAAGATGTAAGAAATATATTGCAAAAGTAATCACCTACATTTGACCTCACTGTGAGAAATGTTATCTTTTTACAATCATAATCATTATTTTAATTCTTTCATAGGCACTGATTAGTCAGACCTTAGTAAGTGCTCAGGAAAGAGTAGTTGATAATCTATTCTTCATCTGATTCCAAGAGTAAATATAAAAGATGAATATTTCTGTTTCACAGGTAAGAGTAGTACACTGAGACACAGGGAGCCCACGCTGTTTGATCAGGGTCAAGCAGCTAAGAGCCACAGATATGGGGGCCAGAAAACTGAGTTTGCTCTATATGGTTACAAAGGCTGAGTTTTTAATCAACAGATTCTTTTATTTCTCAGGAGCACACCAGGTTTTTAGAGCTGAGTGTATAGATCAGGAGGAGAGTACTTGCTGAGCAAGGCCCAGCGTTCAATTAACAACACCAGAAATAGAAAAAAAAGGAAACCAGATGCACTCTGGATTTTAGGACACACAATAAAAATGGAATACTCAGGTGTGTCAAATATTGACTAAAACATCCACAAGAAAAGCATAATACAGCGATGTCGCCCACAATACAATTAATGGTATTGAAAATATTCATAAAATGTATTGAATTAACAATTATACACTACTGCTGTTGCTTATAAACACGTTGAAATTAAGGGTAGCATCATGATGTCGAAGGCCCAGGATGGTAGAGTTAGCTAGTGCAGGCTCAGGATAATCAGCATACCCTTAACTAAAATGTTCAATAGGAAAAAGAGTGTCCTTGGGTGAAACTCTTCTTGGAAATGAGTATGTGTCTGAATAATTTTCTCAATCTCGATGGTACGCTCAAGTTACAAGTAACCATTCTTATAATTTTAATTACCTGGCAATTCTTGTTTGTAAACTGATGCCAGTGTTCTTTTAAAGAAAATTACAACAGAGAAGTATATACGTGGGCACTACGGCAACATGCCATCAGTACCTCGGAACTGGGGACAGAAGAACGCGACAGTTCAAAGGCCATTTACCTATGGCTTTGCTCTGGGTTGTCAGCCTCACTGAAATCAAAATTATCAGTATCAAACAAAAGTCTATCATGATATCTGAATCCAAACAATCACAAGATATTAGGTGTGTGACTTAAAGATTATTTTTGTATATAAAATGGCATTATTGATTAGATAAGAGACTCGCCCTTACAAAGATGTTGTTGATTGCAGTACATATTTTCTCCCCCTCCGCCCACACTATACACACACATTTCAAGTCCCTCTAATAGAATGTGTCCAAAAGTGTGGCTTTCCAACAACTATCTTTTGAGTTTCTAATATGCTAGATCATGTGAATTAAAGACAGAGAGAGAGAGAGAGAGAGAGAGAGAGAGAGAGAGAGAGAGAGAAGAAAGACAGAGACTTTTCTTCCTTCTTGGACCTTAGAATCTACAGGGACACCTATATTTGTGAGAATCACACTACAAAATACTGAAATGTGCCTCAGTTACTTTTACACTGCTGAAACACAGTATCTGATACCCACAGCTTAAAGTAGGAATGAGTTATTTTATCTTGCAGTTTTAGGAGGTCTCAATTCATTCACATGCAGCTGGTAATGGTGGGAATGGTCTGGCAGAGGACAGCTGCTCGTGCACGGCAAGAGGAAGGATGAAGGATTGGCGAGGAGATGCAGCAAGCATCACCTTCCAGACCACACCCTCAGGGATCCACCACACCCTGAGTAAAACCTGTACTCCAGCACATGAAATCCATAGAGAAGCCACAACATACAAACACATGAGGCTTTAGATTTGGAGTGATGTTCCAGATCTAAACCACAACATCCCACCCCAGCCCCAAAAGACTCATGTCCACCTCCACAGCAAAATTCCTTTAGTCTGTCTCTAAGTATTGTGGAAATCTTAACAGTTGTAGCATTGCTAAAAAGTCTAAGTTCAAAGTCTGCTTTGTAACTGCAGCCAAATTTTTTCTTGAAAACTCCTATGAGAATCAAAGAAAAAGTTAAATACTTGGAACATGCAATGGTATTTGTTAAACTGTCCCCTTTCAAAAATAAGGACCAAAGGCAATCAGACCTCAACCCATCAGGGACAAAATTAAATCCCGTAACTCCACGCCCAGCACTTGGCATAAGCTGGGTGAGGAGTTCCAAGGGCCTTCGGTGGCCCAGCTCTTACGACATTGCACGGTGTAAATGTGGTGGCCTCTCTCTTGAGGTGACTTTGCTCTCAGCCTGAGGCCTTCCAAAGTAGATTATTCTTATTCACAGTGTCTCCAAATTTCTGGGGTCTCCACTGCACTTTCAGCTTCACCTGCACAATTTTAGGCTCTTCCCTCTCGGGGGCACAATGCCTAGTCTCCAAGGCCTTTACCTGAAAACTGGGTGGGAGCTTTCCTGACCTACAGCTCTTGCATATTTTGTGCCTATAAAACCCACAGATGCCGAAGTCCACCAATGACTCGAGCAGTAGTCCGGTTCCCTTGAGCCATTTTCTCAGAGGCTTCTGAGTTCTCAGATGGCTGAACTCCTTGGGGACTCACCTTCCTAGGCTTCCCTGAAGGATGCCCTGGGGCTCTCTTTCCAAAGCAAAGCCTTTTGCTTTGTACCCCCGGAGGACAGGGTCTTGCTTAGCCTGAGATGCCATCAATACATCTTTCCTATAGTCCTGATTCCAAATGTTTGGCTTCTTTTCAAGGTCAATCTCTTCAATAACCATGTGCTCTTTTCTCCTGTCTTTGCAGTCATTTTCTTCTGGCAAAACTACAAACACTTCAAATCTTTTGGCTTTGCTGGTTTTTTTCCCCTATGTTTTAATGTAGAGTTGGCTCAAGGCAATAAACAGAACCCATGTGAGAGCCTGAACTTTGGGATAAAACAACATTGTCTCTGTCAGATTAACTAGCCCACTGCCCAGAATCTCATTTTCAGGCAAAGTCTCAAGACAGAGGGACAAGGCCAACACACTTCTTTCCAGAGTGTAGCATGTGTGATTTCTAGACCAGTCACCTTATGAGTCCTCCTTCCTGTCCAAAACCTGCATAGCATGCGCTTCAATCAGTATTCTGGTCTTCTGACCTCAGAATGGAATCTCCCTTTAAGCGCAGCTTACTACATTCTAAGTCTTCTCTAGATGGCATCTCTATACCTTTCCAAACTCCTCCCACAAGCCAGTTCCAAGAGCTTCTAATCCATATTGTTGAGTAAAGTCACAGCAATGCCCCTATTTCTCTGGTACCAACTTATGTCTTAGTAACTCTTTTTTCACTGGGACACAACATATGACATCCACAACTAAGAGGAGGAGAGATTTATTTTATCTCACAGATTCAGGAGGCCTCAGTCTATTCATGGTTGACTGGCAATGATGGAAAGGCAGCTGTTCGTGGGATGGCAAGAGGAAGTGTCATACTTAAGAGGAAGCCCTAAGAGATCCACCACAACCTCAAGGATCCACCACACCCTCAGGGATCTGCCCCTCATGACCAGGCTCCACCTCCTAAGAGCAAGTAAAATCCATAGATAATCCACACCACCCGAACTCATGAGGCTTTTGGGAAATATTTCAGATTCAAACCACAACAAGTACCCTTTTTTCAATAAAAGGCTTTGTCTCATGCCTGTATCCTCAGTGACCTGCACAGGCTTGGAGCATGAGCATGGTGCTAACGACAACCCTTCTGACACCATGTGGTAAGTTCAGTAATGGAGATAAAAGTCAAATACAGCAGAGGAAGGACTGCAGTGGGAGTCATCAGCTCCCACGTAAGGCATGACTGTTAAGGATTCAGGTTTAAGAGCATGGATGGACTTGCATTTCAATCCTGTCAAAGACACTTACAAGTATGTTAGCACTGGTTAAGATTGTCTGAGTAGCTGCATTTGACGTACCATAGAGTACCTCATAAAATATAATGATGGTTGTAAAGATTAACTTACAAACGTTAAATCAAAGTGCTTAGCCAAGTATCTAAGGAGTATTTACCAGTACTCAATGATAATTTTTGTTTGGTTTTGTTTCAGTAATCATTATTTTTACTATTACCTAGAAGGGGGAATAAATGGTCTTGATTAGTAAGGATGTCAACAAGTAGACAGTAGAAATCATGTGACCTACGAAGATCAGAAAACAAAATGTGTGAAAAAGACTTGATTTTCCTCTTTTATTGATATATGTTTGTGATGTATAATACAATTGTTTTAAGGAACTGATGCATGTGTGTATCATATCTTGAGATCGTTTTTGATATTTCAATTATCAAAGAAAGCACATATTATGTAGTTGACAGGGACAGAGGCACAACCCAGTAAATCCATGATAAGATAAAAATATCACAAGTTTCTTACGTCTAAACTATAAAATATTACAGCTTAGCTAAATCTGCATATTTTAAATGTACTCAGAACACTTACACTAACATACATTTGGGCAAAATCGTCCAACACAAGCCTATCATATTTTCTTTAAAAAAGAACTAAACATTTCATATAATTTATTGAATATCTGTGTCTTAAAACACCGGCAAATCAATACACTGGAGTATGAGTGGTTTTCCTCTCGTGACCCGGAAACTAAACAGAAGCTGTGACTCTGATGCTGCCTAGCATTGTGAGAAAGAGTCATAGAGCGTTTCCAAGCTGAAAAGGGTTGAGTGTCTCCTGAATGTGGGTGGCTTCCCTACCACCACAAAGATGGAAAGTCATTAGGTTGAACCATCCTAAGTCACAGACTAATTGCAAATTATAATATTTGAAGAAGTTAAAGACATTCTAATAAATTTAAAGGAACTTGCTAATCAGTTACCAAAGCTTATAACTTCCCAAGTTTTAAAAATACTAAGAGGACATGGAAAAGTGGCTGAATCCCAAATCAGAGTCCACATCTGACACTCACTCCCACCATTCAGCCACTGTTATCTGCTTTTTCTTTCTGAACTTTCTACCTGTCCCTACCTTGCGCTCCAGAGGTCTGAAGCAGCGACGACCTCTCTAGCATTTTCAGACTGTTTCTATCATGCCACTCTGGCACTGCTCCTTGCCCTGGAGGAGTAGGACCCAGGGCGGAAATCCTCCAGAACACGTGACGACTTAACTCTCAGCAACTCAACAAAACTGCCTTTTCCTGGAAATGATATTTGGGTAAAAAGCGTGACAGCCCCAACCAAATATATACTAGCTTTCTAGGTATAACACCCTGCCCCTGCGGATTTACAACGAAGGTCCCCAGGTCGAGATGGGTAAGAACCGAATGCAGTGTCCCAGATCCTTGAGGTCGAACAGAGGGGAATAAAAAATGCTAACTTCATCTTTATTTCGTGTCTGGTTGTTTGGATCCAGTTGGGGGAAATTTCCAGTTACGAGGTCCAAGAGAAAGGAGAGCATTTTCCACAATTTGATCTATCCAGTCTTCTAATTCCAAGAACAAAGAATAATTTATAATAAAGAACACAAATTAGTGCTGGATTTTTAAAAATGATAAAACATTTTACATCACTATTTTAGAATTCTGCAACTGTGCTCACAACCAAATAAACCAAGCAGTTAAAAAAAAAGATTTGTGTCATCTCCTAAGGACCTAAATAGTTACTTATTGCAAACACAATAACTTCGAGTCAGAATGTGTTGCTTAATTTTCCCTACAGTGGCTGTAGTTAAGACTGCTGCTTTTTATATGGAAGTGTGACTTCACTTGCAGTTTTGTGGTTTTTTTTCCTATAAAGACTTCATAAAAGCTTAAGGGGCTAATATTTTGGGGTGTGTGTGTGTGTGTGTGTGTGTGTGTGTGTGTGTGTGTGTGTTAAATATTAATGGCAACTTGTTCTGAGATTCTGCCTTCCCCACAGAGCCTTTAAAAGCTGAATTATACCAAAAGTTATGACATTACACAAGAGGAGCAGCAATCTTCTCCGTAATGAAGTCATTTGTTCATCAGTCTTAAAATATTCAGTGTCTGGGTTATGCCTCCCCTTCCTCCCCTCCTTCCAAAGCAAGGCAGTATTAGCAATGCAAATGAGCCACCCAGTCATCACTTAGCACTTATTTTGGCTACGGTCCACTCATCTTCCCCAAAGATACTTGATTGTTCAACATAATTACATTAGGAAGAAAAAACATGCCCCCCCCTTTTTTTTAAAATAAGCTAATTCCCCAGTAGCAATTGGTGAGAGAAGATCTTTGATTTTAATACTGGAAATAACGATTTAGGAGCTAGGTACTTGTAGTGTAGCTGGGCATCGTTTTGGCTCTGTCTGGGTAGGATAAGAAGAAGAAGTGTTGGGGATGCCCACACATCAAGCTCTTGGGCTTTTGGAATGACTTACTCTCTGTCCTGAAGAATTCAGCATTTGTAAGTACTACAAAAAGTGTAATAAGCATTGCAGATTTGTAAGCATTTACTGAAAATCACTGTCTTCTGAGGAAAGTACTCTGAGCTAGAAAAATAAATATGGATAAAGCACTGGTATTATCCTCAGAATCTACCATCCACAAAGAAGACTTAGGTGCAATGTACCAAGAAAAAAGAATCCACCTAATTTAGGAATTACCTGAGCTTCCGTTACTGGTAATTCTAAAGCCTATCTATAGAGAGTAATTACCCCTGCTTGATGGCTCTACCGAAAACCTTGGGTTATAGTAGGGAGGACACGGGTAGGAAGGCTTAGACAATGTGCCCAGCGTTCAAGCAAATCCTTCCAGTGTGAAGATTGACAGTCCCACCACGGGAACACGGAACAAGCAAGTACTCATTTTAGAGGGAAAATCAAGGTGCTGTGAGCAAAATGGAGAAGAAAACCATTGGATAGTTCCAAATAACAATATTCAATTTTGCTTGGAAGAAAAGATTTCCTTAAATTCAGGCAGATGAGTTAGAACAGTTGATGCCCACTAATGAGTTACTCCTTTGTACAAGACTTCTACTTTGCAGAGCACACACACTTGTGGTATAGAAGCCAATACTTGGAAAACTCTGAAGTTCAAACAAATGAATAAATATATTTATTGCATTACTAGAAATCAAGCCCAGGCCCTTCACACTGAGCTCTTCCTACACCCCCCACCCCCCTTTTTGAGACAGTCTCATTAAGTTGCCCAAGCTGGACCTGAACCTGTGAGCCTCCTGCCTCAGACTCCCAGACTGCTAGGATATCAGGCCTGCCAGAGCTGTACTGGAAATTCCAATTTAATACAGGATACAAGCAAGTCATATATTCAAGACCACGAAAATAAATATTCTAAATTTTTAGCTTATGCTTTAGTATATACTTGGTTCAAGGAGACAAAGTGAAGATTTTAATATACTTAACACTTCCGGGTCTCTGTTTCCTCATCAGTAAAGTGCAATACTACAAAGGCAGATAAAATAACTCCATGAAGTTAGACATTAGTGCTTTGTCAATGCATTACATATATAAAGTTAAGTTCTCAGTAAAATGTTTTCCAATCATTGAACAGACCAACAGGCTTAGGTTACTCACAGCATTTCTTTTTCTTCCCTTTTAAATGCATCATATTCATCTTAAATTACTGGTACTATTTTCTTATCTTGTCTATCCTTGATGAATGGAAAAAAACACACAAATGAGTGAATAAAATTTTACTTTAATACAGTACCATTCACATAGCTTTGTAACTAAACAGTGTTTAGTAAAATTAGAGATCTGAATTAGAAATGCCTTAGACATCGATATCTAAAAGCCTTATACATGTTAGGAGATCAACTCCCAGAATATTTAAGAAAGATCATCTATCAGAACCATGTAAAATTTACCCATTAAAGACAAGATTGGTTCTGTATTCCAAAACCAATAATTATAAGTCAACATTAATAACAAAAAGAGAAAATTATGTGACGATATTAACAGATAAAGAAAACCATTTAATGCCCTTCAACACCCACTCTTAAAGGGTAAGGAAAACTTCTTAGCAATCCACAAATATAGAATAAAGTTTCACCAGCTTCCAAAAGCACATTATTAGGGTTTGTGTCTGAAATGTCCCCCCAAATCCCATATGCTATAAGCTTATCCCCCACCCTGTGGTTATTTTGGAAGGTGGTAGAACCTTTAGGACTTGGGAACTAATGAAAAAAAAAAAAAATGGGTAGCCCCAGCACCATTTGTTTTCCAGCTAAATTATTTGGAAAATATACTAAATACTTTGAGATTCAGGTTTTCTTTTCCCAGTCTCTCACTCTAGAACTGGAAAGAACTACCTGTCTAGACTCGCTACAGCTCATACAACTGAACTGGTTTTAGACAGTTCTTCTACACTTTCCTTTATGTTTATGGAAGCATAAGCATATTACAACCTTTGATAATGAAAAAATATCTACACATTTGCTCTAGTCTGAATTTTAAGTGTTTCCCAAAAGTCCATGTAGTGGAGTCTTGGCCCCCAGTTTTATACAATTTGGAAATCGTGCAAACGTTAAGAGCCGGAACCCGAGGGAAGGTCTTCAGGTCATTAGAGGCATGCCCTTCAAGAAAACTGTGAGAATCGACAGCTTCCTCTGTGTCTTTCCTGCTCCTTGGTCATGAGGTATTGCATCATCAAATTCTCCCACTGTGACAAGCCACTACAGGCCCAAAGCAAATAACCTTGGATATAGTTTCCAAAATTGTGAGCCAAACTAGCCCTTTTCCCTATATAAGTTAAGTAACTCTACTACTGGTTACAGTAATGGAAAGCTAACACTATGTTCTCTCTCTCTCTCTCTCTCTCTCTCTCTCTCTCTCTGTGTGTGTGTGTGCGTGTGTGTGTGTGTGTGTGTGCATGTGTGTGTGTGTGTGTAATGCTTTCATGTTTTTTCCATTATTCCCACACTAAAAAATTTCTGAAATGATGTTTTAAATTAAAGAGAAAGTGAACAAAATCATTCACTCGTATGAACATTCTAGCATTGATGCTACCGATTCTGGTTCCTAAAAAGAGGAACTGCTACCCGGGGAGCTCCATATTTATTACAAGTATTTCCGAAGTATTACATGAAGAAGTTTGTTTCAGTTTTGCACCCACAGCACCTTGTGATGCTTCACAGCACCTTAGTCATTTTGTAGTAATGATTTCCATTTTTTTCCTCACTACTGGAGATTAAACCCAGACCCTTCACTGAGCTGTATCCTCAGTCCCTTTTTATTCTTTTTATTTTATGATGGGATTTTCCTAAATTGCTAAGTGGCCCCTGATGGTTTCCATCCTAAAGAAATACCTACAGTTACACCCGCTGTGCCCCCGAGACTCCCAATCTACTGCCTATCTGACCTCCTTTGCCCTAGGCAAGTGTGCTACCATTCCCTCCTGCACCAGCCTGGGCTCTGAGCAGACAGCGTATGTGCCACCGAGTGGGCCTGGGACACCGCAGGCTTTTCCTCCACTCTAGCAGCTCGTGTATTTACTCTTTCCACATGCCTGAGCTAATGACTGTGCTGATCTGGGGCAGAGGATTACACTAAGCCACTCTTTGTGATGCTCGCTTGACTGAGGATGACTCGGGATGAAACGATGTTTGTAATGTGTTTTCAGGGATTGCAAGCCATGGCGTTTGTCAATTATTTATATCAGGCAACTATGAGGTACCTTCACAGTCTGTCTCTGTTCCATATCTTTCTATTCAACCCTGCTCTTTTCTTACACAGTTTGCAATGAGTTCAAAGATATAGGAAAGAATATAATGTGGACAGAATGTGATCTCACTCAGAAGTATGGAACCGTATTCTAACCGATTGAGTCTACTTGGTTTGCTTTCAGTCCTTTCAGAAAAGGTCATAGAGAAAGTAAAAATGTTCCCTCTTCCTTCAGAATCTACTCTTTTCACTCCCTCAGAGAACCAGACTTAACCTGGAAGCTATTAGGTACATACAGTTGAGTTTATTAGGATTCATACAGATTCCATTCTGTAACAGTAGTAGTTGATAAATAAGTGAAGAACATCTTTAAAACTCTACTATGCCAGTAAGAATCATCCTACATAAAAACCAAAAGCTGCTGTTCTGAAATGTCCTTGTCCGTTAGAAATAAGGATGGGAAGACAAGAAGTCAGGGAAGAAAGTAGAAAGTCCCATCATTCCACATTTCGATAAGCAAGTGGTAGTCCTGGGGCTAGCCACCAGTTACTGATATAAAATGTCTGATGTAAGATGCTGGTGAGGTTGTGGGGGGAGAGGAGCCCTCTTACATTGCTGGTGCAACGCTAAACCAGTACAGCCTCCATGGAAGATGGTATCGAGATTCCTCAAAGAACTGAAATAGACATTCCATTCGACCCAGCAACACTTCTTCTGGGCATGTTTTCAAAAGAGTTAAAAACATGAAACAGAGATAGATGCATACCCATGCTCACAGCAGCACAACTAACAATAGTTCAATTGTGGAAGATGCCAAAACATCTATCAATAGACCAATGATTCTAAAAAAAAATGTGTTATATGTATACAATGGAGTACTATGATGCCATAGACAGATAGATCTGAGTCATTTGTAGGTAAATGGACACAACTTGAGACCATTATCCTTAGCGGAGTCATACTCAGAATATTAAATACTGCATCATTTCTCTAATATGAAAAATCCAGAATATAAATAAATAAATAATAGAGTCAAAGGGTTGGGATTATGGAAATTAGGAAGGGTGAGGGAGGTGAAGGGAGGGCCAAAATGGGGACGGGAGTATGAAGTTGACATGAAATACATGTGTGCAAGATTCTCTAGCTCAATGTCACCACTGTGTATCACATATATACACTAATAAAACTGGGGTTGATTAACTTTAAAAAAGGGTTTGGTTAGACTAACATTTCTGGAATTCCTAGTCCAAGGCTGAGTGTTCTCTTAGATTTGGGCACCTGGAAAGGGTGGCGCATCGTGGTGGGAACATGAGACGGAGTAGACAACCCACCTAATGAATCAGAACTCAGAGACAATAAAGGGCCACAGTGCTGCAAACCCCTCCAAGGAGTTGCCCTTGGTGACTTAAAGACCTCCTGCTAGACCCCAGCTCCTCAAGGGCCACAGAACTGCTCAACAGCGCCACCTGGGGAATCAAACATTACAAGTGCACCCAACCTGCAGCCCACTCTTTATTTTTCCTGCCCTTGATTTTTAAAAATATTATAATGAAAAACTTTAAAAAAAAATGTTAGTAGTTTATGTATGCATCACCTAGGCTACACATTTTATATGTGTCCCAAGACAGTTGCTCTTTGCTCAAAAAAACAAGGGGGAAGAAAAACAGTGGGCCAGAGGTAGGGCATGCCTATGTGTGAAACTCTGAAAGACAATAACCATATTCAAGTCGCACTCTATAATCTAAACAACCATTATAAGATGAGAAATATGTTCATAAAATCTTGAAGTGGACAAGGTTGGAGAGTAGGAATGAGTGACGTGATCCGAGAAAAAAAAATTGTGTACTTCACCTGGTGACATGGATTCAAGAAGTTTTCATACCGGGGAAGGTCATCAGGGACGATTCAGACAAGACAAGAACAAAACATCCCCCCAAGTCAGGTGGTTATAAGTGTAACCATTTGAGACCAGTGCCACCATGCAAATCTGAATTATAATAATTAAATTTTGAAGTTAGAATTGAAAAGCTAATGTCCAGAAAGATTACAATGGAAGAAACCAGAGGATATATTGTTAAGATGATCATGAGTATTTTTTTCCAGTGTGTCATTATTTCACGTTTTTAGCTCAAGACCCAGTGCACACACTGAATCTCGGTGGTTCCAAAGGTCTCTGCACACAAAGGAGAATGATGGGTAATTTACTGAGGGAAGCAAGTCACTTGGGACATGCTCACAGCATAGCATCCTAGGGATTGTTATTTCTGACCCTGTGGACAGTGACTCTACAGATGTCAGTATAGGCATAACCAGTCCTTCCAGCTCAAAACCTGCAAGGCAATATCTTCATAATGATCAGGGCCCAGTGAGCCCTTGATCCCTTGGCTACTTAGGAAGGTGCCTGAGGCCAGGTCTGCTAAACTGGGCCCTCTTTGTCCTGAGTATACAGAGCAAGGTCATGACAGGTGACAGGTCCAATTGCCATTAATGCCAATAAAAGGATACATCTCACTTTCCTGACAATAGGCCCCTCTTTTTACATGGCATTGGGAATATAATAAAAACAATAACAAGGGTAAAATAAGGAAAATATACAAAGTAAAGAAACACTCATCTGCAAAAAGAAAACTTGCCAGAACATATTTGTACAATAGATATATAAACAAATAGAAAATTTTGTTTGTAAAAAAAAATCAGGTATAAAGTCAACATTTTATCCCAGGTAATAAAAATGACAGGCAACAGGATTCATTATAAAATACTGCTGGTTGGACAAGCTCACGCTAATTCATGGGGGGAAAATATATTATGGACCATTTTTAACTCATGTTCAAGTTATAACTGTCAATGTATAAATTGGAGACAAAGAGTTTGGAAGGGGGATGTGTCTAAGCAGCTCTAGATTCATGGATTGAGTCCTTGGGACTGCTGCGGTACTCCTCTCTCAAATTCCTGCAAAATCAGGCTTCATCTTCTCCTCAGCCTGCCTAGAGGTCGATCATTCATTTTTCTTCCTATTTTACTCAGTGTTGTATGTGTGTGCAGACGTGACCCTGTGATCCAGCAGCGAGGTATCTGAGCATATGTGTGACTCTACAGATACTGGGGAGGCAATGAGAAAGTTTCCAGTACTAGAAATGGAACACGCAAGCTAATCAAGCCTTTGATAAATTAAGGTAGGCTACTTCTTCACAACACTCCAATATACCACTATACTGAGATATTTTTCTTCCCTTGTCTTAAGCCTCACTATCATGTGACACTTAGGCTGACCCCGTTTCCATGTGCCAAGACTCAGAGTCATGTGGGTTTAGACTAAGCCACTAGAATGGAGAGGATGCACAAGATTATCTCCACGTTCAACCAATTACCTGAACAAAATGTAAAAAAAATTAGAATACCATTAGTTTTTATACTTTCCAGTGCAAAAACAAATTCATGTATTGAAGTCTACCTTCGTTCTTTTTCTATGTTCCTTCTGATCCAGCAGTCTCTTGTGCCAGATCTAATGTTCCTTCCCCTACTGACTGACTGGGCGTGGTTAAACATGGATGATGGGTTCTTAATGATCTTGCTGACTAGTAAAATCAAAATCACATTTGCATAGATGGCTTTAGCACCATGTTAGTAGGTAAAAAAAATAATTCCAGTTCAATTTAAATCACAGAATTTAGAGTAAGGGGGAAAAGAAACTTGAGGCAGGCCCAAGTGTGCCATACTATTTCATTTGTGTCATTGATAAACAACGTCAAAACTTGGTAGCAAGACCAGGATAAGAAACAATCAAGATTTCTTTATTCCACACAGATCTTAATTCTCCCATGTTCATTATTCTCATCCATGCCTTGGAAGGGTGCTTAACTTATCACACTGTATATAATATAGCAAGCAATATAAAATAAAATGTGAATATAACGGCCAGTAAGGGAAGGATCCTTGTCTTAAGAAATTCAGTTCTCTGTTAAGAACATGAAACTAACATTTATCATCTATCATGGCGAGAGAGTCATGTCAATCCCTTGTTTTCTATACTGTACCTGTACTACAGAAAATTTTCCCCAAGGAGTACACAGAGATCAATTCATAACCAAAACACACGAAAAACAATAAATGCACACTCTTGATTTATTATGCTCCAGGGCAAAGCAAAGCCAACCCAAATCATTAATGTCAAGAGATTCCACATGTTTTCTAAAAACTGAGGAGTAAATATATCTGCAAGTACTTATTAACAGTATTTTTAACTTGAGGGAGTCATTTTATTTGCACAGGGCAGAGTCGTTGGCATGATGTCTACAGTAGGCAGAATGACAACCCCCAGATATTCATATCCCAATTCCTGGGAGCTATGAATTTGTTATGTGATGTTAAAAGAGAATTAAGGCTCCCAGCAAAGTGTAGATTGTTACAGAATGACCTTAAGACAGCGAGATTGCTCTGGATTGTCCTTGGGCAGACCCGGCGGAATATAAAGTGTTCTTAAATGCAAAGGAAGCAGACAGAACAGCTGGCATCAGTGTGACGAGAAATGAGACCTGACCATACACTGCCTGCTCTGCAAATGGAAGGAAGTAAAGTAAACGAAGAAAATGACTGAAGGAACGCAGAGCCTCTCGACAGAGGAAATAGGCAAGGAAGTGGGTACTCTCGAGCCTCCGGAAGGACCTCAGCCCTGCAGACACCTTGGCTTTCACCTAGGAATAGTGCTCTGGAATGTGTGGCTTTCAGAAATGTGAGATACTAATGTTATATTATTTTATGTCATCAAGCTCATGGTAATTTTTCACTGTGACAACAGGAAACCCAGAGTACACAGTGATTTTACAAGCCTGTGATGGCAGATGTCCCCAAACTGACTGTCTCTCTCTCTCTCCTCTCTCCTTCCTTCCCCTTGGGAAATCTTACAAAACTCCACCCATGCCACTTGCCTAATTTCATACGCTTCTCTCACCTCTTTTGCTCATCTCAGGGCTCCTTTCTTTCTGTTCTAACTTAATATTATTTTTATTTCAATAGAAATCAATGAAATTCATTTCGGCTCCTCTCAATTTTCTCTCTAATCTATAAATTAAATAAGATGATAAGGTCTCTAAGCCAAAACAGAAACAAACCATGTTCAAACATCTCTTAGCAGGGGAATGCAAGAAATTATGAATATCAATATTTATTTACTTAAATACTTATTTTTATTATGATGATGAATATTCTGACAAAACTAGTTTAAGGATAATCAGGACTACTTCACCAGAACTATGTAAGGTTGGTACCAATTTATAAATAATCGCTAATAAAGGATATGTTGAAAATGTAAGTTAATAACACTATTAATTTCAATTCAGATCCAATGCACTGAAACTGACCTAGTGAACCATTATCAGCATTCCTACTCACCACACAAGATATGCACTGAAAAATAAAAAGAAAAACACATATAAAAGGACTCCAAATGTCTTTTTGCTTTTGTAAATAATGCATTTTGAATATACTTGAATTAGCTCTTCACTTGAATTCATCAAAATGCAGTATTCAGTTAAGCTGAAAATCCCGTTTCAAACATGGCTCAATGTGCATTAAAGAGAAAAGCGATGACTTGGAGTACGTGGAAGCCCATCTGACTAGGCATTCAATATAAACTAATAGCAGCTGGGGAAACAAGAAGCTTTTCATGCAGACAGGCAAGTGTTCTACAGAAAACATTTCATCCCTTTTTAATAAAATTTTTCTCACTTTTAATACAGACATAATCAAGAAACATTTAAAGAATTCGTTGCAAAGTGTGTTCTCAGAAAATCCTATCGGGTTTCAAAACCCCTCTCCTCATATGTGTCTTCCCACCAAAGACAGATATATGGAGAGAGAGTAGTTTAGGTTGCAAAAGTTTATTTCAAGTAGTCATTTGAGACGCAAAATGCGGTTCCCCGTGACTTGAATTCTCAGCTGGCAAAGAGTATATTTAATCAACAATATGCAAAACCAAGAGATTTTATCTGAGGAAATAAAAAAAAGACTGTTATTCCCTGCGCTCCTTCCAACCACTCCTCCAGCTCAGCATGAAGTTAATCCATAGCCTGATGTTTAACACCACGAATGAGTTTTGTTTGCTTTTGAAATGTGTGTGAATGAAATGACACAGCCTATACTCTTTTTATACCTGGATTCCTTCACATTCTTATATTTGGAAACAATCCTTGAAGATAAAATAATAAACGATAAATACATAGTACATTTAAATGAATTTTTAAATGGATAAGATAAAAAGACCAAACAGTTCTGTCTCCCAGTTTTTCATTTTTCTGTTCCAGACATAACCAATATTATCAATTCTTATTCTTTTGATACTGAAAATTGAGCCAGGGCCTTTATACTAACTATAACCTCAGGTTTTCTTTCTTCTTTTTTTTTTTCAATAGGGCTTCTAACAGTTTTGTTAAACTGCCCAGGCTACAGTGGAAATTTTGATCTTCCATATCTTAGCTTCCCAGGGTGCAGTTTTAAGGTAATGTGTCATTGTGGCCAGTTTGTTATTAATTTTCTGATTATATTTGGAGACACATTTTAAACTGAGTATGTTACTTTTTTCATAAAGGGTGATGCACATTACATACAGAGGAATAGTTAGAACACCATTTTGCTAATATGATATTTCCTGAGCCAGACAATGTTATATATATATCCCTATTGTCATTACTCAATCCCCTGCTAAAGGTAAGGGGCTATTACCTGACAGGGCTGTCATTTATTTTGGGTTTGTCTTATGTTTCATTCTAATTATTGGCAACATTTTTGGCAGTAATTCAACAAAACACACATTCTGTCCTCAGTGCATTATTTTAGAAGACATCTCATGCTGGTTTACGACATTATGGGTGAACTAAGTTTACATTACTCGGTTAAAGTAGAGTCGGGCAGGTTCTCCAACTGGTGGTTAATACATAATCCATGGGGAGGTTCTCTGAGACTATGTTGAATCTTGGTCTTAATCAAGTTTTTGTTTAAAAGTTCTAATGTCCACTGATAATTTCAGTTTGAATTATTGTAACTGTAATGATCAAAATCTGACATCCGTGATACTGACTTCTAGTGTCCCCAAGGCCAGCTGAGCCCTGGAGCCAGGCAATGACAGTAAGGCTATAGGATGTCTCCTGTACCTGCCTCTGCCTGCCGAAGTCTTGCCTATCCCTTGCAGAAGGCTCAGCTTGCAGTGTCAGTAGGCAACATTATCAGAAAAAATAAAAATTCCCAGGCTTATGAAAGCAAATACCATGAATTTTTCTTTATATCTACTTTTGACCCAAAGTGGAGAATGAGGTAAAATCAACAAACAGTTTTTAGAATAAGTACTACCAATGGTCAATAAACATATGAGAAACTGTTCAGCATATTTAGCTATTATAGAATCACAAATCAAAAAAAACATCCACTAAGAACACATTTTAGGCTAGAAAAAATGGACACTATCAAGAACTCAAAAAAAAAAAAACCCCAAAATACTAGAGAGGCTGTAGAGAAAAGGGAACACTTATATACTGTTGATGGGCCTATAAACTGGTACAACCGTCCTAGAAATCATTATGAAAAGGCCTGAAAAAAATATATGCCATTTGACCCAACTCTATTTCTTCTGGGTATCTTTCCAAAAGAGTTAGAGACATTATTTAACAGTGATAAATGTATATCCAGGTTTATAGCGGCACAAATTGTAACAGGTAAATCCTGAAAGCAACCAGTATGTCTTCCAACAGTTAATGTATAAAGAAAATGTGGTATATGTGCACAACCGAATACTCCTCTGCCATAAGAAAAGATGAATCTGTATCCTCGGTAGGAAAATGGACACACCATGAGACCATTACGCTTAGTGAAATAAATCAGACACAGAGCTTAAATGTTACACATTACTGTAATATGAGAAATCTAACGTATAAATAAGTTAAAGAACTAAATAAAAGAGTGATAGTAGCAAATACCTTTATGGTGAGGGAAAGGGAATGTGGGACCAAGAGGGTGAGAAAGAGAAAGGAAGGAAAATGGGAAAGATACAATATGTGTATGCGCTCATTCCTTGAGTTGAACGTCACTATTATGTGTCACAAAAACTAATAACAAGAAAAAAATCAGGGGAAAAGATTAAAAAATAGAAAAGAAGAAACACTTGTTATCAAGGTTGGTAGCACCATGGTCACTCTTGTTTGGACCTTGAAAGTCTCGTGTATTTGGATGCTATGGATTATCTATGGAACCATGGCTGTAAAGGCATGGGGTCCTGGTCTGGAGGGGTGGATTATGGGAGTGTGGTACATTATACGTGCATGAGGGAAGATGGCCATGTGGTAGAATATAGATTACAAACATGAGGTCAATTAGAGGTTTAAATTTAGAAGGGGAGAAACACTGAGGCTATGCCCAGAAATGGCAGGTCACAGGAACAGGACTTGAACACAGGTATGTGCTCTGTTCTCCCTTCCTTCAGGGACTTGGCTTTCTGTCTGCAATGCCATGTGCAGCTGACTCTACCTCTACCTCTGCCATGTCCTTCTACTGTTGCCAGCCATCCATGACCTTTTGCAACTGAGAGAAAAAAATAAACTTTTCCCTCCCAATTTGTGTATGTTCGGTATTCTATCACAGCAACAACGGGAACAAAGGTAATTGTGTCGCTTCCTTACGTTGAACAATCTTATTTCAGAGATTTTGTCCCTGGTGTTCTCTTTGTTCTAAAAATCTGATTATCAAAATCTTTTCTTTCCCTCTGGATATGGCAACCTATATCTTTGATTTTAAAGTATTATTTGTCCTCTGGACTCTGGAAGCCCATTTTCTTCAGGAAGCTGTTCTCACGAACCAACCCAAGGGCAAAGAGCTGTTCACAAATGCGTTGGTGAGAATGCGTTACAAAAAGGAAGTGGAGATACAAGAAGCTACCTGACCTCTGTATTTGGAGTTATTTCCTCAGAGGGACCTTGGCCCTGGCTGATCCTTGAACTTCCCCAGGTTCTAGTTTTTAATCCAGAATGGACGCCTCACTCCTCATTCTGAAACCAACTTTGGGTCTAGACTCATCAGTATCGACTCATGAAGCAAGTTTTCCTTTTATCAAAGGAAAAGCATAACCGGTGTAAAACACTGAGTTGAAGGAAGATCTGCGGTTGAACTTCTGAGATTTTTGGTTTCACACCTATGGTTTATTGTCACATTCTTATTTGGGGACTTACCCACTACTCTTGCACACTGGAAGAGAATCTTGGTGTTTAACATGTACCCAGGAGAATTCATGCTCATTCGCCACCTGCATGCAGAGTTATGCGTCGGTACAAGGAACTGAGCCTGAAGAATATGTATGAAGGAAGGTTAACTTTCTTGGGAGTGAGCTGGAATGTCAGAGAAGGACTTATTAGGCTCACATGAAAATTGTCAATTTAGCAAGAACACGATTTAGAAAGGAGCAAGCCTAGCTCTGCTCACTGACGCGTGTGCGAGATGAGATGCTGGCAGTGGCATTGTATGTTTACGATAATTTTGTTGTTGCGGGGCAGGGAGGCCATCTACCAGGGAATTGCAGTAATTAGATGAGGAAAGTGATGGTTCCATAAAACTCAGCTAAAATGTTACAGTGGAGCAGAGAGAGATGAAGAATAAAGAGTATTTCCCAAATCAGAAAAGATTGTTTTATTGTCTATTTTACAAGCATAGTTAGGATGTTAGATTGCAAGCAAATCTAGATGGAAAGCAATAACATACCAGATTTGGCCATCAAATTAATTCTGCTGTAATGGAATGTGAAATTTGACGGAAATGAAGAGGAATTGGATTTAGGCTGCCTATGCTGGTGCCTTTCAATTATAACAAAACATAATCCACATCCTTTTGTTAAACATAAAAATAAATGCTGAGCAAACAGAGGCAGCTCCTGAACAAGAAACATAAAAGGAGCTGCCAATGCAGAGATTTCCAACGCTTACCTGGGAGGTCATTTGGAAAACGAGGGGATCAGCATAGATAATTTCAACCATTCTAACGGCTCTGGCATAAATGTCTGTAGCCATAAATTTAAGGCTTATGAAAACGCAGTGTGTCATGACATGCCATGAAGTATCAAAGTTGAACAACATTGTATTTCTTTATCAGTTAAATGGCTTCAGAAGCATCTCCTGTAACAATGTCTTATTTCCTGTCTTCAGGTGGAAAGAACGTGGTGAAATTATAATTGGTGCTTTACTGATCTGTACAAACAGGGACACTTCTGGGCATCATCAGGCTCACATTCTATTTTAGCCTCAGGACATAAGACAAGAAACTTCAATCACGGTTTTTCAGTTTTTCCTCCATCCCTTCCTCAGACTCTTTCTCAAGAGAGAAGAAATGGCCACACCTGTTCTCTTCTGAATCCTCTGCCCAGGAGACAGGCTATCAAATTTCATCCGAAGGATGGGCCATTCCTTGAACTCAGTACAAAGAGAAAAAACAGTTATGATTTCTGTTACATATACTTATGCATAAAACTTTAAACACTTTTTATAGTGATCGTGAAAATGATAATATTTTGGGTAAGTTGAGCTATGTAAAATACATTGAAATTAATTTTACTAACCTGAGCCTATCCTCCTTGAAATGGTATTTTGTCACTCACATAAGAACAATCAAGAGGCCTCAAAAATACCAGTGATGTGTAGTCCATGTGCCTTATGAAGCTTGGAGCACAATTTATCATTTGTACCACGAAAAACATTATTTAGATTTAGATTCTGACAGCACAAAATCTATGAGTCAAAAGAAGGAAGGTAAGACTTATTCTTTGCCTTACTTTCAGACTATAAGTAAAATCAGAACAGAAACTGGGTCCCTTTTAATTATTTGTATTTCTCTATTGCTTAGTAAATATTAATCAGTTCTGAGCCCTGGTGATTGTTCTATATAACCCCAATTCTTCAGTAATTCTCTATTAGCCCATGGATAAAAATATTTGTAACACTCTTCCTGAACTCTGACTTGAACTCTGTATTTGTAAACACAACTGCCTAGGTGACATTTCTTTTGAATATTTGACAGGTTTCTATTGGGCAAATGGATGGACAAACACCTTCCAGATAGGATGTTGAGGGTCCTGGATAAATACTACATGGTACGTACTCAACAAAGTAAAAAAAAAAAAAATGAATATAGCTTTTGCTCAAGAAGTATAAAACTGTGTTAAGAATGCAATATAAGCACATCTCAGACAAAATAGCTCATGTCTTAAGAAGGAACTACCTTCTAAAAAGGAATCTAGTCCTAATCTAAGAACTTTGCCATCTAAGGTACATTCTGAACAGCTGGGAAGAGGCCATGTGTGAGTAAGTTTTTCTGTGTGCATGTGCACACACGTGTGTGTGTTGTGCAGTGCTTCATCAGTGTCAAGAGTAAGAAATAATATGTGGAATTGGCAATTAGACGTAGCATTTAGAATCTAATTTAAAGACTATTTCCCTGAAATTGAGCATGTTAAAAGTGAAATGAACTCTTTGGGAAGGCACAGCATTTCCAGTATTTTAAGATATATACTTCATTTGTGGGGATATGGAATGTCTTTTTCCTTGTTCATCTTGTTGAGCATAGCTAAAAAACTGGGCATTGTAAATAAACACAGCATGTTGCCACTGAAGGAAACGAGGTACCCTGTGCACACGATCTCTCTGCTCCACTTCTTATCGCTTTCTGTGATTCTACAAGTATCTGAAAATGTGTTTAATTTAAAATGCTTAAAGAGAACCCAGATCAACAAAAATCAAGGTTCTGAGAGAGGAGTTTAGGGCCACGGGCTGAAAGGCCTCCAGTGATCCACTAAATAAACATTAAGTTTCTACATGACAATCCATTCAGGAGTATTCAGCTCAGAGAATTATTTGAAGAATCAAAAGAAATCATTCTTTATCCTTATATTTGAAATAGTAGAATCTCTATAAATATATATTAAATGAAGACATTTGCAGATTTCATTTTATCAATTCGAAAGGACTACACATTTCTATAGGAAAATCATTTTAAGTAACAAATTAATAATCATAATTTAAATCCACGGGAACATATAACAACATAAGCAACATATTACAATTTTCTTAAAAGCCTCAAGATCTTATGAAAACAAAATTTGAACTGTTTTTCCATTTGGCATTCATCACCCTAATTTCCATGTTGTTTCTTACAACAAAAAAAAAAGAAAAAAATCTAGGAGAATTGATCGGTAAAATTACTGGGTTTGTACACTGATCAAATGGAGTATTGGGTAATGCTCCATCTTCCCGTCAGGTCGAGGCAGGCCCCGTACATTAGACATCCGCTGTATCCCTTTAAAACTCTGCACCAGCCCGCGTGGTCTTGTGAAGAATTCTGATTTGTCTTGGGAAATATCACAGTTGTGATTCTTACTTGGAAGTGTCTTTTGCACTTAATCAAAAAGAGTAAAAATGAAGAGGAACTCTCCTTCCCTGATAGTATTTTGTCAGATTTTATTATCAGGGCTTAAAAACAAACAATAAAAATGTGCTTTATTTACATTGACCTCGCTAGGAAGGATTGGATTAGTTACATATTTCAAAACTTCTAGAACAAACATTAGGCACAACGGACCTGCCAGCTATTCTCATTGTGTACTTCTATCTTAGGGACAATAAATTACTCCCGTGCAACGTAGAGTTTAAATAAAAACAATGGGAATCTAAACATCTAAGGTGCAATGTGACAAATATAATTTATCAATTCAGAATCTTTGCCAGATTAGTGTATTTTAGCTGCTCTCAGCTTACTGAGCAAAAATGGGTAACTGAGATTATGGATATGTTCATAGAATCATTTTAATTATTATGATAATGTATCTTATAACAGTATGATATACACTGTAAAATCATTTTAAAAGATCATATTAAATGTGATTAAATAAAATCATATTAAATAAATAATTGCATGATAGGAAAGAAGATAACTCCAGAATCCTTTCAAAATTACTATTTATTCCATCAAAACAACCTTTATAGTCAGATTCTGCCAGGGCTTCTTCCACTGAGTAAAGGTAAAGAAACACTTTCAGTGTCAGAAATTAAACCAAGGGCGATTTTTAAATATTCAGTTAATGTTAGGCTCAGTAAAAAAACTAAAATATCTGTTCAGGAGAAAAGCAACACTAACAGCTATGGCTTGCAGCTGATTACGTGGGAGGTAGGTGGCAGCTGACTTGCACACATTCCTGACTACAGTCCACACCACAATTCGTTTATCATCACCCACAGATACAACCTTATATGCTCATCAAAGACATAGGTCACTACATTTAATTCTATGGATGTGTATTGTAATAAACCTTGTCGCAGCATCTTGATTAGTTGCTTTATGCAAAATTCCTTCATGCAATTTCCAGGGATGCCCTTGGCAGCACCTTGATAGCTTAGCGAAATACAAAAGCTCTAAAAGTTTAAGTATGTCTCCCAGGCCAATGCAATCTTCTAAGCTGAACTCTGAATGCAAGCCTGGGCTATTCTTGCCATATCCAACAGAGAAGGGCAATGGCAATTTAGTATGAAATGCCCATTACAATCCAGTAAGGCTGTGAGGATCCTTAGTAACAGGAGAACAGAATCACAAAAGTCCTCCTGGTGGGCACGCTGGTAAGAGTAGAGACAGGTAAATAAGTAGAACAGGACAAAGAAGCATGTGAAGACAATGTCTGTATTGTGTGGATGGGCGAGAACATCTGTACGAATGCTCATAAGGCCGCAGGGAGAAGGGCCTACGTCAAGAACTCAACAGCAGATCCATGTTTATAGCAGCACAATTCTTAATAACCAAATCTTGGAAAAAACCTACCTACCCATCCCTACAGGAATGGTTAAAGAAGATACAGTTCCTATACACAATGGAATAGTATGCAGCCATAAAAAGACAGATAGGGACCATTTGTATGAAAATAGGCTACCTAGAATCGATAATGCTCAGTGAAATGGACCAAGCACAAAAGACTGACTATAGATGGGTGTCCCTCTTATGCACAAAAACATTCATACAAAAGGCCCTCAACATGAATGGCAGGGTAGAAAGAGGCAGTGATCAGATGGGGAAAGGGTGAACCTTTGAAAAAGGGATGGATATAGACACTCGCTAATTCCCCAATCCCATGGTTCTAATGTGTTACAGAATTTGGAATTCATGTATCTGCAAAAAAGTTAAATTTTATGTCATGTGAATTTTATACTAAAATAAAATTTAAAAATAAAAAACAAAGCAAATAAAAAATTAAACAAGAAAAAAAACAATTATTGATAAAGTCTAGTAATTGGTTCCAATATCTCAAATAACTTAATTCCAGTTCTGATTTCTTCTGAGTGCGAAGAATCTCAAGCAGAACCTACTGTTCACCCCAGAAATCTACCTCCTCCATATTCTTTATTTCTTTTCATTTCTCCACTATTTATCAATTTGTTTGCACTAGAAAACATGAAGCTATCCTTGATACGTCCCCCTTCACAATACCACAGCCAGTCAATTTCTAAGTTCTATAGATGTTACCTTGAAAAAAAATCACAGTTCCCTCCTCTTATGTATAGACTCTCTTATCCCCTCTCCTCCAGGGTTGGGAGAACCATGATGCAAGAGTGTGTTGCTTTACTCTTCAATTGATTTCTATATACTATAGACTGCACCCAATAAACTTTTTGCCTTTTTTACTGAAATTTAAAACATTGGAGTATATGTTTCCATTTTAGTAGTACACATATGTGATACACAATGGTTCGTTGAGCCTGAGAATTTTGTGCACACATTTATCAAGTCAACTTACAATCCTTTCTCCACTACAGTCCTTCGATCTACTCTCTGATCCCCTGACTCCCAATATCTCACTCATTTGATTCTATAAAATATAACATGGTTTCTATCACATGAGACACTCAGAATACAGGTCATTCATAGAACAGTATGTTATTTATCTACAGTTCAAGCCTGGCACATAGCCAGCAGATGTTCAACCACACTGATGCACAATTATGGAACTGTTGTTACAGTGGTTACCACACATATAAAATATTTTCTCCCCTAATTCTAATGTGAAGATTAGAAATCTTCATGGAAATGAAGACACTGAGGTACACATGAAATTTTCGCCCATGTGACAGAGGTGGAATTTCAACTCAGGCAGGCTTACCTTAGAATCAGTGCTTTGACCCTCAATCTGAGTGCCTGCTTTGCTCTACTTCACCATCTTCCCAGGCTACACGGAGGGAGTATTTAGTGGCATCGAAGTGCCCAAGACTCTCTGACTCTGTCCTCTCAGGACTTTGACTCTAACTTGACATCAACTCAAATAAGCACATTCATCTTGGCTTTGAGAGGCATCAGTCAACCTGTATAACCCAATAAAGTAGTCTGTGGCTTACAGTAATCAATACTTTGGCAGTTATGAAACCTTGCTGCTCGGTTCTCCAGCTATAAGGATCAAAGGGGACTGACTGCCCAAAGTGAAATTCTCGGAGTCCGTGGTGTTGTTTACATAACTTGTCAAAAGTCAAGAAGACAATAAGCAATAAAATAGTTTGACTTCACAATGCAAAGTCAAGGTCAGCATGAGGCAAGTGAGAGAACTGGGGTCCCAAAATTAGTGATGCGGCTGTTCTCAAGCTTATGCACAAAATGATACTACATCTGTACAATCCAGAGGACAGATTCCATCTCAAATTGCCCATAGTTGCCTCTGTGCCTTTGTCCTGGCCTTACCATAATCTTTACTGCAGAAAGGAGAATCAAACTTTTAATAATGGTTACACCATTCCTTACAAGAGTTCCAGTAGTGTGTGGAATCACAAAACATGGGGCCACTATGATACTTTTCTCAGAACTTCAGGAAATCCTTCAAATTTGGAGCTTCCTCAACTCCTCTCCGCCTCTTTAGTTTCGCCTTCCTTTCCTTTTTCAGTTTTTGTGAAGCTGAGATGGTGACTGAATCAAGCCTATCTGAAATACGGGCAGGTCACAAAGGGAATCAGCACATTCTTTGCCAATGCTGTTAGAAATCAGAGGTACAGACCTAACAGCAGTGATCTTCTCAATCGTTGAAGTAAATTACCCAACTCTACTATGACTGACATTTTCAAAGGATCCAGGTCAGCGGCACCCCAATGTCCACCTTAACTACAGAGTTCATCACACAACTGGAAAAATAATTATTTGATGATCTTGTTACCTATGCAATAGTTACATAACCTCCCGTATTTTAAATGACTACCTCAGAGTGAGACTGCAAGGCTAGAGACAGAAACTGGTGTCTCAACATGCTCTTTCCAGATGGTTATCATTCTTTTTAACCAATAAAATGACTTGTAAAAGAAGGGTTTACTTAGGTACATGATGTTGCATAAATCACAGTGGGAAATTTAAGGTTCACGAAGCCACCCTTCCATTCCTTGCCCCCAGCTTAATACCAAATGTCCTCAGTTAGATGCTTTTATTATTAAAGTCTTTCTCTTTTGAAAATTGCAATTCTGAAAGGCTTATGGTACATTTTTATGGCCTAGCAGTTTTACTCAACGATATAACATCACGGCTTAATATTTAGCATAGAATATAGAAAAACACCAGAGGGGATAATTAAGTTCACCAAATGGGACACTGAATTCCTTCATGAGCCAATGATAAGATGAAGGCTACATTATTAAACTTATATAACAAAAGTTCCAGTTTCTAACTCTAACTATTTGAACATGTTGGTTCCTCTTGGTCATATTTTATTCTTTGAAAGGAAACAGCCATGAAGTTGGTAAAATGTAAAGAATAAAACTTTAAATAATAGAAGTAAGAGAATTCACTCAGATCTTGTCTCATCATGCAGCCTTATTAACACAATCACTGGGGGAGCAAGAGTATTTATATACAATTAATATGTTAAAATCCACTACACTATCATGAATTTCACACACCTCTGAGTATAATCACCAAAATCTCTTATGTCAGTGAGATCAGTTAGGAGTTACCTTTGATCCTCTAAATCAGGCCTATCATTTTTTCCTATCAGGAAGGAGGTCCAAAACCTGATCAGAAAAATTTAAATTCCTTTCACAGTCATAGTCCAATATCAATTACTGAACTGATTTCATTGTGAATTTAGAGTGGCCAAGACTTTTCCTTTTTTTTTTAACTTCTTTTATATCCACAATAATTTCTATTCATTTTCAAAGTGCCAGGCCTGAAAGTGGGCATATCACACCTGCCTTTTTTATTTTATTTTCCTCTTATTTTTAACACTAACTTTTCTCCTTCATTTCCTACTTGCTCCACTGGGATCCTTAAAATACAATTTATAGTTGCTGCAGACCCACAGTATTGCCTTCCAATCACCTCATGTTGCTGCTTGGGGATTCACAACTTATGCCTCTTCTTCAAAAATTTTAAAAAATATCTTATGAGATGTGATATGTTTCCATAGAGACTTGGTGATATAAATCATTTTGTACACATCCCAGGTCATTATGATACTCTTTGGAAAGAAGCTATAATTTTACTAGACTGTAATGTTTTCGTATAATACAGTTTATAAGAAGGTAGAAACTACAGTAATAATATAGGCTTTCAGTGATATCTAGAGAATTATGAAGAAGCAAATGATAAAAAAACCTTCTAGACCCAGAAACTTTGTCATTTAAAAAAAAATCTAATAAACACACACATACACACACAAACACACATACACATAAAACAAAGATTGACATGATTCAAATAATTCAAGCACAAGAATCATGTCACTCTTCTCACACATATATTCTCTATGCCCAGTGTACATATAACCATGCATTCATTTAACAAGTGTTTCCTGGGCAGCTAGACATCTCAGAAATGACACAAGTCAACTGTCTTTCTTCACAGTGCCTTCAGAAACATGGCCATCTGCTGCATCCTGGGAACTTTGTTAGTTTAGATTTCACCCAGCATTTAAGCTCTCCATGTCTTCAGCCATGACCGAATGACACCAACTCTAAACTTTTCGGACTAAGCTAGTTTTGCTGGAATGATCTTCCTTTAATTGTAAACACGACTGGAAGAATAAAGGAATGGGGGGTAAAAAGGACTCTGATGCCCTCCTGGAGATGCTGAGCAGACCCTTCCCCCCAATGGGAAGAGACTGGGTCAAGTGAAAGTGTGTTTGCTGAGGGCCCTCATAGGGTACATTCCATGCTGAGTCTCCCAGGGATTTCAGAAGAAATGCTTTCATTTGATAATATCTTTCTTCACAAGGAAGTACAGTCCTTCCTCAGGATCCAAGGGGAGCTTTTTCAGAACTTCTGCAGATACAAAGAGCTGCAGACACTCCTTGAATAAAATAAGCTTTACGTAAAACTGGCAAGTTTGCATTTAACCTACACACATTTGTCTGTATTCATAAATTGTTTACTTGTTTACTTGTAACACCTAGCACAATATAAACGCTGTGTAGATAGATTTATGCTGTGTTGCTCAGAGGGACAATGGCAAGAAGAGGAAAAACTGTGTATGCCCAGAACGGGTGCGAACATCAGAGGCCAATCTACAGCTCACACGTCAGCAGGAGCATAAGTGTTTTCTATCTGTAACTGGGTGGCTCTTTGGATGCTAAACCCACACAACGAAGGGCTGACTCTACGTAGGTAATTTTGGGAGTAGTGGTAAATATATAATAAAGCCTTTAGCTGGTAAGGATCCCATCTTCTGTGAAGGTGAGAGAAGCGGATCTTTAGAGGTTCTCTTCAAGCCCCAGTTTGAGTAGGTGAAACATGGGCAGTTGAAACCAATGCAGCTGTTTGACACTGTTAGTTTTGATGTCACCAGGAGGTATTAGAAGGTGCAATTTAACCAAGGTTGGATTGAGGTTTCAGTACCGAGTCTAGGAAAGTCAGATTTAGGGTTGAGACAAGCTCTTCGTTTTCTTTCTTCGGAAAGACCAAGATCCATTCTAGGTGAACAGTTTTTCTCTAGTGTCGCCACAGTTCTATGAGTAAGCTCTGTTCCAGTCAGTCCACACACGAAAGAAAACAGGAAGAATGTCAGTTTCTGGAAAATGACCTGGTGGGTGCTCTATCAGATAGAGGAGGGCCTTGTTTCTAGTTTGATTTTCTTTCTCAACCTCTAGGATCCAGTTTGGCAACTCCAGTCTCTTTTCTATTGTCAGTCTCAGTCGTATTCTTAGTTCCTTTAGCTGACGCCAACATTTCCATTCCAAGTCTTAAGCCCTTACTGCATGCTTCACGCCGCCACGTGAGGTGACATTAAAATGCATAAATGAAACTGACAGTTCTTTCCCTTTAGAATTTACTTCTCACTATCAGCAGTAAGTTAGTCACAAACATAAAAGCAAATAGAAGTCACATACATATCAAGGCAGTACAGTCAGGCAAAGAGATGTTCCAAAATGATACAGAATCTGAGGCCAGTAATGCAGAATCAAAAGAAAACAACAGGAAGCTGTAACTGCCCATCGAAGCCTTCCATCAGGATCATTATTTGAATGTGACAAGATTTCTCCCTTAAAGGAAATAGGCGGGATGACAGAGCTGTGAGTGTGTGGGGTCACCCAGCGTCACGAGTGCTTTTTCCCCCTCTCTCTTTCTTGCTCTTCACAGCTGAAATTCCTTCACAGGGCACATATTTCAAGAGCTATGCAAACAAAGTCAAAGTAAAGTGTCTAATTGAATCTTCAGTACTAAGTCAATTTGTGAAATATCTCACAATTGGCCTTCAATCTGTATCCGAAGTCTTGTCAGAAGGTGCTAAGAGTGAGGACTCTATTGCAGAAGGCATTCAGCTGTCACAATTTAAAAGCCTCTCATTCCTGACATCGTCTAATACAAGGCAAAAACGAGGTTGCCCTTTCAAGGCTGTGAACGTTGCCTTTCTCATTGCTCTTTTATTATGCAAGGGAAACACGCTGCAGTGACTGTGCTAAATGAAACGCAAAGTCAAAAATCTCCAGCTCCCACGTTCCGCAGAGAGCTGGACTCATCTTCAGGACGGCTGACTCGACTCCTCGCGGAGAAATAACAAAGTCTGAATATCAATATTGAGACGCTAGTTTGGCAACTAAATTTAAGAAAAGGAATGGCTCACTAAGATTCCAAAGTCTCAGGAGAGATTTCTGAACACTCCACTTAACACTTTAGAATTTTACATTGTCAAAAAATAACGATCCAAAGCCTTACCCGGGCAGTTTCATCTTACTCCCGACTACGGAAAAAAAGTGTTATTTAGCTGAATAATTTGGAGGCCTTTATCTGTTTGTTTACTGACACTGAGAGAACGGCGGCGATGTTTCATCCCATATTTTGATTCAATGACATCGACTAGCGACTACCTGTTCTGTGTTCAGTTAGGTAGATCTGGTTTGTGATTAAAATAGATAATAATGAGATCATACTCTAGTTGTCCCATAATTCAACTAGTCCAATTTGAATATAGCATATGGGATAATAATTTAACCAAAATGCCTAAGACTTTACTCTTTTATGCACAGTTTCTCAAAGCTCCTCTTTCTTCTCTTATAATCAGGACACTTACATTTATATACCAGGTGGTTACAGACGTTAACAGATAAGTAGAATAAAGCACTTGGCATTGTAACTGAGTGCATTGTAGGTGTCCCAATTACTGTTGTTCCCTTTCTTCCCTATTAACATCTTTAAATTTTTACAGTTCTGTTTTTCAATGCAAATAAATTGTTTTGGCTTTTGTCCTCATCATTGTTATCATCATTATCATTACCTAAATTTACATTTTCTGAAGCATTTTACATTTATTATCTCATCAAATATTACCTCTTGACTACTTCCAATAATAATGCAAGCAGCTAAGACATTATCATTCACGGACTGACAGGTAAGGTTACAAGATAGTTACTCCTTGCACTGAACAGATACACCTACCACCCTGTAAGTTTTGTTCCGTTGCCCCAGGCCTTTCTTGAGTCTGATACCCCTTCTACACAGAGGTTCTTTTGAACCCTGATTGTAGTTGTTATTGTTCTATCTTCCAAGCCTTTTTTTTAACTATATAACATCACTGGAATTTTCTTATGATTCTTATTTAAACATTCAGACCTCTAGACATAGCTTTATAGAAGCAGCAATCTGACTTTTTTGAACACAATCCCCAAGTCCTTATGTAATCTCAAAGCCACACCCTACAAGAAACAGTTTCTTAGATATCAATCATTTACTTCTACAGGCTTATCCCCCTGCCCCCCACTTCCCCACCCTGCTATGTGGCCTTTCGGAACAAATACGGGCTATGTCAATGACTCTTGGCTTCCTTTGGGGTCACACGACTGGAAGCACCCACAACAGATCAGAGCAAAAGAAAAAAGCTGGATAACTATGAAATCTGTCATCTACCTTCTTGAGGGACTCTCCAGGTGAGCCAAGGACAGCTCCCTTCAGGGGTCCAGCTTTCAGTGACCACTTCAAGTTTCCAACAATCACCTCTTACAGCTGAACCTCCAACCTTCCCAAAAATACAAAAGAAGACTTCTTGTTCTTACGAGTCCCAGAAAGCCAGCCACTGTGTCCCTAGCAATTTCCCTACATCCTCCTCCATATTTGGAAAGACTCACCTCCAAAGTACTCAGTTAGTACTAACTATGGATACATGCAACATGGATGCATCTCAAAATAATTAGTATGGGAAGGAACACTCACACAAATGCAATATGTACCTGATGACACCATGTATATAAAATACTAGAAAACAATAACGAATATATAATTGACAGAAAGGTAAAGAGTGGTTGTAATAGGGTGGGAAAATGAGAAAGGCGAGAGGAAAATGCTTACCAAGGGATATTTCAGGTATGAAGCATATATCTATTTTCTGTGTGGTGGTGAATATATATGTCAAAACATACATAAGGGCACATTTTAAATAGAGGTAGTTCACTGCATGTCCATTGGGCCTTCAAGTTCTTATATAAATACATAAGGATTCAATTCACGCAAAACTAAGGAAAATAGTTTTAAATGGCTTTGATATAAGTTAGAAATAAACCTATATCTTGTTTGAGTTTTAAAAAACAAACACAGAGCATGAATTACTTGTGCTACTTCCTCCGTGCTAGGTGCCTGGGTGATATTCTTATTTAGACACGGAGGGTTCAGATCTGTACTCTTAGAAAAGTGATGGTCTTGGAGCCTCAGCTTCCTTTCTCTGAAATAGAATTATAAAAATATGTTCATAGCTTCTAGAAGAATTACAAGCATTAAATACATTTGGATCCTGGCACACAGTAAACACTTAGATGAAATTCAGCTATAAATGTTGCCATTCTTTTCCAGCCTCAATTAATAACTCCCAAGGCTTTAAGCCCAGTCAGGTAACAGACAATGTATGTACAAAATTGTCAAGAAATAGTTATATCAAAGGACAAAATATATAATTACAAGGTAAATAAAAATTTTAAAGGAGATTTGAAATGAATTAGCTTTAAACCTATTCTTCATTTTCAGCTAAAGACATTTCCAAAGCTATAGAAATCCTTTCAAAGTAAATATCTGATGAGAATTTAGGAACACATTTCATTAAGAGGAGTTAAGATTCTAAATTAGAAATATAACAAGCTTTAGCTGATGTTTCAAAAAGTCCATTTAGGTAAAAAGAGCCTCGATACTAGTCATATTCATTGATTTAGTTTGATGAAAGTCGAAGATAAAAATGTGGGAAAAATAAGGATTAGACCAAATCCTATATAATCTTTCCAGTAGGATTACTTACGTCTGAGGGTTTTTTCTTGTCTTAAGATAGCACCTTGAAAATTCTGAGCTTACTGGGAACAAGAAGATACCATGAATCATTTCTAATTTATTTAATTTTTTAAAAATAACTCACATTGGTTACATGGGAAAAAGGCTTAGTCGGAGAATAAAACCTGGGGCAATATTCAGACCCACATTCATTGTAGTCTGTGCTCACACCACATCATTCCTTTAGGTTCAAAGCAAAATCAATAGCAAATCATTTGACTTTGTAATAGCAGAGTTGCAAGGCACCATCAAATTAATCAAAGAAAGTTACCTGAAAGGATGTAGCTACACGTGCCACATGAAAAGGACTATGGGTATCAGGTATAAGAACTGCTTGAAATCTAGCTCTCATATGAGCATATACATACATGTATGCATGCCCATAAACACATGTATGCACATATACTCTCACATTAATGTATATAAACCTATATGTGTATATACGTATTCACATAGATATAAATGTATATATATATATATATATATATATATATATATATATATATATATATATAATTTATGGTAGGTGAATGTCTTGACATAATGCTAACAAATTATCTCTTCTAGAGATCACGAAAGTTTCTGACTTTTAAAATTTTATCAAAGTTCAAAAGAATAACATCTGTCTGCCAAGCAAGCTGCTATGTAATCCCCTAAAGTAAAAAAAGGGACTTCTGTCTGCAGGACCATCACACATATGAGTAGAGATGGGCCCAGTGGCTGATTACTTCAACCACTTCTAGTCAGTTCACTCATGATTCAAAAGAAGGGGGAGTTAGCTATGGGTCGGAATTGGTACTTGCCCCTAGATAACATTAAAAAAATACAAAAAAAAAAAATCTGAAGGCAACAGTTAATACCTGCTTTCTCATTCCCCATACTAATTCCTATTTAAAAAATACAAACCACAACACAGATGATAAGAACAGAACAGACCTCCCCTCATAGCCAGTAAGACCAGGAGACAAGGAGAGGCAATGTGTATGTAGGAGAGATCTCTGGAAAACATACTATTATTCATCTCTGGAAAATGACGAATTATGTGAACTTTAAGAAACTCAAGACAACATGCAATTTGACCTTCTTCAAGGTGAGTAGTCCAGGGAGGTGCCTCACTTACTAAAAGACTTACATTTGTTTTTAAAAATAATTAAAGCATTTGATTCATCTGATTTATTTTTCTTCATTTTGACTGCTCTTTAACTCCTCTGATGTACCTGAAAATGATGGCGCTATGTATACGTGGCTGATAGGATTGTTGAAAGAATTAAATGACATTGTGTATGTGAAGACACTGGCACAGAGCCAAAGTACAAGTTCAGTAAATGGTAGAGCTCTTCCTATTGCTTTTATTAAATGTTACATCAGATAATAACTTAAAGGCAAACAGACTTTTAACCGCCTAATAAAGCATAGAATACAGCAATAAAAGCACAAAGGGAAAAAGTGAGTAATTCTTTCAGAAACTGCCAAGGGACATGGAAGAAGATTAAGCGAAATAGAAAAGGAAAAGATTATCTGCTCCAGGAAGAAGAATGTAAACACGACAGATTTGAGAGAACTGGAAGAAAAGTCCAGGGGAAAAAATTAAGTTAGACACTTGATAAGGATTAGGATCCAATATCTACAAGGTCAACGGTAATTATAAAGAAAACACAAAGGTATATCAAATAAGCTTTCTAACACATGGTAAATTTATTCTTTAAGCAATGTGCCTTTTTTTCTAGATGTATTAGTGTACTGCACCCTTATGTCTTAGAAAAGGGAGAATGAAAAGTAGCAAACTAATTTTGAAAAAATCTAGATTTATACAGAAGAATTCTGAGTAAGGAGTTTATAATCTAGTATGTTAAAATAATGTGACAATAATTTGATTAAATTGATATTTTCTCTTTTTTTCCTATTTTGAAATTTTTTTAACTTAGCTACCACCATCTTTTTCTTGTTCTTCCTCTTTTTTTAAAAATCTCCAGAACATTGGCAAAGGTAAAACAAAAGCAACCTAGAGTCAACATTTTGGGGGATGTGGCTTTATACTATAGTGTAAGTCCAGATCCCAGCACCAATACAATGGGATGTTCAAACTTGGTCACTGATAAGCGTCAAATGAAGACCTCTTACCAATATATGGGCAGAGTTCATCTAAAAGAACCATGGTAGCTCAACACATCAAGACTAGCAGAAATATGGAACTTGGTGTAGTCTTTGGCCTGAAAGAAACAGAATAGAACCTAGGAGGAGGACTGCTTCGCAACTCAGCAAAAGAGAACTGACGAGATGAACACTAACCCACTCCCCCCAACACCCCACACTCTAATCTCCTGCTGCAAATCTCATTGCTCACAACTGACAGCCAGAAAACCGAACATTATTCAACACTAACCACCTTCATCAGGTGTGGGTTTCCAGCCCACAAAGGAAGGTAAATGGTATTTTTAAGGAGAGCTGCAGGAACTATGAAAGATATCTACTACAGGCAGAAAAACAGTCCAGCACACTGAAAGAGAGAGAGAGAGGAAAAAAATCCTTTAGATTCTTTCTGGTCCCTGGCAGGGCCTCAGAGATACCAAAAGACTTCAGAGTGAGCGTCCGACTTCTCAACCTTGGCTACTTAGATCTTGGGTACAAGGATCAGACTCACGTGTTCTAGAGTCCTTGATCTAGAGGAACAAGACTTTCGGGCTTATATAGGGGAATGGAAAGTGAGAACATTGTTTCTCACACTGAGGTCCAGAAAAGACATACCTTCTGCTCAGTATAGCATCTTTTGCTTAAATTAATCAGAATATGATTTTTCCGAAAGTTAAGGTTTATTTGAGAATTAACCCTTCTGCCTTGACTTTTCTCTTGACAAAATATTTTATAATCCTTTACTTAGCCTGTTTTGCTGATCAGCAGAAGACTAAAGATACTGAGACATTTAGGTAAATGAGAAAAGCAGATTCTGCTCTTTCAATACAATCACCCTTGTCATCAAAAGACACATGTGTGACAAAAAAGTGGGTAAATTATATATTTTCTTCCTAACAAGGTTATTCATTTGCATGTTCTAACTTCCTAAATGGTAAAAAAAAAAAAAATTCAAAGTACTCTTGGTAGTTGGATTAACAGAGAGAGTCTCAGGGTTGAGATGTAATTAAACTTTACCAGAATAAAGAACAGTTTGCTCAAGAGAAGTTTAGGCTAGCAAATAAGCCTTTCCTTTTAGAAACAAGTGTCAAATATTTGGAAAGGAAAAAGAGATCATTGGGTATCTCTTCTGAAATGTGGAGGACATCTGGGGACTGTCTCATGTCATAGAAGAAACATCTTTTATTCTACTGACTTGTCTACATTTTAACTGAAAATGGGGTAAAAGTGTAACTGTAGAAAACTAAATATCCTGTAAATGAAGTTTGCCCATTACAGTAAAACTGAGCACCGTCTGTTGAGTACAGAATTGGTTTTCTAAGCTGTAGACAAGTTGCCAAAACGTGTATTATGGGCCCTTAGGAAATGAACCACTTCTGTGTCTATTATAATATTAACTTCAGCATTTCTGGGTGTCTGATCATTTTGCCTTTAAAATCACCTTTGAGCTCAGTTTTAGCATCTTAATGGTTACCCCATTAAATAATGCTTCATCTTTAATAGGTTATCACTTTATAGACATGTAATTGTTATGGTTTAAGCATATTAAAAATTTTACGTTAGAACTTTATATCATTTTTTTTTAATTTTGCTTACTGATTCTGAAATAGTATTTATGTATCCACCACTAGGAGGTGTTCACTGAGTGCTCATTCTGTCCTGAAAGTGTGAGACACTGGGGCCCAGTGAAGAGAGAGGTAGAAACTACCTTAGACTTAATGAAGGTCTTAGTCTAGGACAGATGGCAGAAACTAGGATTTATGTGTCTCTCTGTGCATTGTCAAAAGACAATATTACAACGTAGTTTAAAGATCTAATCGAGTAGAGGAGATCGGTTGTATAGGCAGAAAAAGGCTAAAGAAAGCAAAATAAAGGAAAAGTCAGATTAATCATTTCTGTTATTTTTCTTACAGTGATAAAACTGACAGAAATTCCTTATGCTGAGTTGGGTTGTGTAGAATCTCTTGTGTTTATATAAAGATTCTGGTTTCAAAGTTCAGTTTAAGCATCACTTAGCACACGTGACACTATCTCCGTTTGGTCCGGTTGGCTGGGAGGTCAGTGCAGAAGACTAGTTTTTAAGAGTGACCTCTGATAAACATTTTTTTCTACAACGCACACATACAGCTGGAACAGATGGTACAGGCCAAAATTCCTAGCACCGGGAGAGAGAAGCAGAAGACCTCAAGTTCAAACCCAATATGGATAACTTAGCACAAGTTTGTCTGGACATCAAAAATAAAAATGGGCTGGAGATGTGGCTCACTGTCAAGGCCCTGGACCAATCCTCAGCATCACACACCAAAAAGGGAAAACAAAATGATGCACACATGTAAACACATTTGTAAAAATTCTGGTATATTTTATGAAGGAAATAAATATTTACCTTTGAGAGCAAGTAATATAACTGAACCTGGTAAGACAATTCTACAAGATGCTCCACGTATTTGAGCTGAAAACTAGAAAAAGTTACCAGGCCATTATGAGCTAATGGTGAACTTAGGAAAGACTTTGCACAGAAAGGAATTAACTCATGAAAAGAATTGAATGTGGAGAAGAAAAGGCAATTTTGAGGAGACAGCCAAGAATAATATGGTTGCAGATGAGGAGGGACTATTGCACACCCTTGCAGTCCATGTTATATATTTTGATGATATAAGTACAAAATGTAAATGCTTAAGAGTCTATAATATGTTCTCATTGCTATGATTAAAACTAAATCTTTCTTCAATACGAGGAGGAGGGAAATAACAAGTGTGCAGAATGTGACTTTGTGTGATTTTTATTTTATGAGAGTAATAGATTTGATTTTACAACAGATAAATAAAAGATGCTTGAGATTTTCAATTAAACATTAATATAGGTAGGTTACAGTGGGTTGCCCATATTCGTGGGTTTTACATTTATCAATTGTATCAACTGTAAATCAAAAATACTTGACAACAAAATTGTTTCAGCCAGGCCTGATGAAACAGGCCTGTAATCCCAGCAATCTGGAAGCCTGAGGCAGTAGGATCCCAAGTTCAAGCTGAGTTCGGGCAACTAAACAACTCAGGAAGACCCCATCTCAAAATATTAAGCCAAAAAAAAAAAGGATAAAGATGGAGTTCAGTGCAAAGATCCTGGGTTCAGTCCTCATTACCATAAACAAGTAAATAAATTGTTTGTACTGAACATGTACAAACGTTGTGTCACTAATTCCTGAACAATATATTACAATACTGACTTGTATAGCATTTACTCTGTATCAAATTGTATAAGCAATCTAGAAAAAGATTTAGAAATACAGGAAGGTGTGCAAAAGGTGTACCATTAATGCTATGTCATTTTATATAAGAAATCTGAGCATCCGTGAATTTTGGTATCCAGAGAGGTCTTGAAACCATCCTCCAAAGATACAGAGGAAAGACGCTGCACATAAAGTTCAGCCCAGTAGAACGAGCTGAAGAGTATAGTAAACATAAAGAAAAGAAGGAAGCAAGTATAAGGCCTTCAGGATTCCTGCCAACCTCAAGATTAGCTCTCTAAAACTCACAGTCAATAAATTCTTCACGTATTTGAGAGATGGATCAATAGAACTTAATTGTGTAATTACTCAGTGGTACACAAAGCACAGGTCGGAAGAGAGAACACAGCAGCAGGGAAGCCTCTGTACCACAGATGTCCTAAGAGGCACAGAGGGGACAGGACCAGGCAAGCAGTGTGGACAGGGCACACATCACTGAGGCCATTCTAATACAGATATGTGATCACCCAGTCAAGATGTTACGGAAGTACCTACGGGCTTATCATGAGCTGCAGCATTCTTCCTTCACTTCAAAGAAATGCGAATTCTTCCCTCCTCTAGCTCTTTATAACTCGATTTTCTAAAATATAAAAAGTTTCAAAAAGTGACTTAGGTTGCACAAGCTGTTCGTAGGCAAATTTTTATACATCTTAGAGTAATAACATTCACCTTGGTCGTCATAAGCAGAGATATACTCCTACATGTTATCAGTAGGAAGAAGCTCTGAGTAATCTGCTGGCATTGTTCACACACCAATACCAGGAACAACACTGTCCTTTGGGGAAAAACAGCTGGAGTTAAGTTCTCTCTCAATTTCTTTTTCAGATAAATGTATGCTAGTTGTAGCAAAGAGGAATGAGTACCACTTAACCCAAATTCCATCATTTCCCTTAAATATGAAGAGGGAAAGCCAAAGTGGTTTTTCAACTTGTACAAAGTGCTTTGTTTTAAAAAAAAAAATGCAATATGTTAAAATATAGCAATGATCACTGAAGCTATTGGAATGATACTACTAGATGTGTGTTAGACATTAGTCTAGATTTCATTTTTATTTACTTAGGTATTTATTCTACTTGTCTTACTCATAACAAAATTTTACTAATTTGTCAACAGGTTTACTGTCATTAATTCCATATGGCAGGCATCCCTGTAGGTTCTGACAATTATGAGGGGGAAATGGAACTTCGGACTGTATACATTTTAAAACTGTAAAGTCACATTCCAGTTGATCAAAAAAAATCTGTCTAGAAACAGGTAGGTCAGCAGTATCATCAAACATTTCTTAGACTATAACACAGAAATTTACAGTCTTCTAGGAATTTCAGTAAGGATGCCAGATAATCTTTCCTTCTGTTCACTGATATAAGCCAACTTACAATAAATCATCCAAATAATTAAAAAGAAAAGAAATAAGGAGAAAGCAGATTCAGATTATTCTCTGAACAACATGCTGAATATATTTAAAGCTTTTGACACAGACATGATCTGACTAAAGGGGAAGAAACAGAATTTCAAAAAGGTTGCTCCTTGCTTGAGCCCATGGTGCTTGTTAACACAAAGGCTGGAACGTGAGTCCTGTGTTCTCAGAGCGCCTTTTTCCATATGGCCTTATGTTAGTCTGAAATTACTTTTTAGGGTTGCTTTGAGGAAGATCATTGTAAAATCAACAAACACCTTAATAAAAGTAACCAGGCACTTGTCCTGATCTTGTGTGCCATCTTCTTTCAGGTATAGCAGTACCGGTATTTCCTGAAGTTTCTGAACAAATACTACAACTGTTCCTAAAATAAATCATGTTAGAAAGATTGGCCTGCTTAAGAAAACTGATCAGATATTTTCCTTAACAACAGAAACAACAACAAAAGCATGCACACAATCATGGAAGACACCATCTCTACAGCGAGCAGCAGGGTCTGTAGAAGCGAGTGCTAGTTGTTTAAAGTACAGCATTAATGTGCAGACATAATTCACCAAACCCTCTCATTTCCTCTATGTCCTTCCTGCATACGCACATTTTATATCATGTTACATGACTTTCTACTTTAGTCTTTCTCTGTCTCTCTCATACACACACACACGCGCACACACACATAGACATCAATATAAGGTATTCCTGTAGGCCATTCTTTATACTCATTTTTTTTTACTTTTCTTTAAAGTCATATTGTTTTACATTCTGCTTGATTCTGTGGGAAAGACAGGTTTTTTGAAATCCACTAGATCAGAAATTGTACCTTGCTTCCCGACTTTTTTAAAAGCGTAACACATTCAGTAAGTGTTAGCTGAATTAATGAATGTATTCTTGCAGATAGGGTAACGTGCACTGCCAAATTGCCAAGCAATTTAATCAGGGGCAGCATAATTTGATTTATATTTTAAATTATATTCTATTTTTAATTTGTTTGAATGGGTAGCATAGGTGGTAAAGTAATGATGCAGAGAAACACTCCAATAGTTCAGATGGGGCAACAAAGAAAACAATTCTTTTTATATATGAAATTCATTGTTTTATGAAGGTTTTAGATTTTATTATCTAAAGTGATATACCTGAATATATCTTCATGAATAATAAGAACATTTTATGGCAGATAGCTGCATCCTCATTTTGCAAAAGACATAACTGAACATTTAATTTCTAAATAACTGGTTCAACATCTCACAAATACATCTCTAATCAAATTCTGCCTCAGCTTCTTTCCTTTGGTTTGTCAAGGGTATTAAAGACCCTACACGGATGACAAGGGGATGCCACTGAAACAGGCAGAAGATTGGGGGCAGTGTTAGGATCCTGTTCACATAATGGTTCATTTTTTATTTACTCTATAAATACATAAGACTACATAAATAAAATCATTGTTAAATTTCTGACATTAACTTACAAAATAGGTGAGCCAGCCCTATGCCATCTTTTAATGTCAAAACAATTTAGCATTTTTGATTTGCCTTTATTCTAAGGTTATCTTAGGGGACTTCCTCACATTATTTTCACCCAGGGCTGGTCAGGATGGAGTTGAACAGACTAATGTTCAGGGGTTATTTTTCCCTCATTTTTCTAAGCAGAACAATGGTTTCTGAGATGTGTCTGTATCTGCCACAACCCATCACGGCACCCCACCCTGCCCAACCTGTTAAAATGATTATGCTGAATCAAACGACAAGTCCTCTTGATAACAAATACAAACAACTGCTGGCATAGCTAAATAGTGGCTTCATTCCGAAGGTGACTGGAACGGATAAAGGGGATTCTACAATAGAGAGAATGCTCTGACAGTAACCGTAAGGACCCCAAAGGTCAAGGAGAAAAGGATTTTTCCTTATACTGAAAGGTAAACAAGTTTGTTAATCATGTCTCTTTGGTCTACATTTTAGACGCTTTGAAATCTTGAGCCCTTGCTTAACTGGGAACCTTGGAAGAACTGATCTTCTCAAGACTACCAAACTCCTAGAGACAGCAGACCACTCGTCTGCTAGGAAGTGCACATTCCATGTGCTAACCAAGCAATCTAGAGCCCATGCTTCAATCACTTCTTCTATTAGGTTTTCATGGGGTCTTTATGCAAGGAGTTGAGGGGTTTTACTATTCCCCTGCCTTACTATTCCCATGGCCCAGTCCTCTACAACTAGGAACAGCCATATGCCCAAGTAAGCCTCACCCATCCTCTCCTTTGAAAGCCATAATAAAGGCTCTTGCCCACGTTCTCCTCACTTCATCTACTTCCTGATGTGGCCCAATCCTCCCTGTGTGACCCTAAAGGCCACTGGGCCTCCTGCCTCTACAGGTCTGAGAGTGTATAAGCCATCTTTCAATTACAATCACCTCATTTCTGTGAATCTTGCCATAGCCAATTAAAACAAATAGCCAGTAGCTTCTTAAAACCACAAGACTAGAAAGAACCAGGTATGGAGTGGTGGTATGTACATGAATGGACAGGTAATAAAGGATGTGGTTCCCTGGTGTCATCTGCAGCTCACGAGGAGCCATTAAACAAAGTCATTCCCTGTTCCAGTGTTCAAGGTGAGACCCAAATTGAGGGGGTCTGTGTTAAAAGGATAAGGCTGATTATTGAAGCTTACCAGCTAACTAAGAATGCTCTCTAGTGGACTAGATCAGCTAATAAAAAAAAAAAAGAAGTTCATCAAATCATTTATGAGACAAAGAGTGAGAATGTGAAGGTCTCTGTTGAGCCTTGTGGGTACAAAGAATCATCTTTGAATCTTATCAAGTCATGTGGAGAATGGTAACTTTGCTGGTTTGGTTCCTGCCATTTCCAGTACCATGAAAGTAAAAGAGATAAATTTTGACTTTCCCTGTTGTTCCTGGTTTTCACAGGAACATACAGCCAAGTAAAGTTCAACATTGCCACTGACCTTTATGGACTAGAAATCTTATTATGGAAGTCATATTATTTAACTCCACCTTTTAATGTTTCTGCTCTACCCTGAGCACATTAACAGTACCTTTGCTGCAAGATAAAATTAAATTCCAGAGCAAATTATATTATTTGCGAGATTCCATTAGGCTCAAAATCAACTTTACTGAAATGAATTTATGGTTAAAACAGAATAAAATAAGAAATTCCTTCTTGAGGGGATTATTATACTCTGTCTCAAATCACTTGTGGGGCATTGGCCCACTCTATGTGTTATTAGACTGGGCTTCCAAACTTAAGGTAACATGGTTCATTCTTGAGATAATCTTCTAAGTCTAATACAGATGATCTGAAGACAAGCATGCCTGTGAGTTTCTGAGTCTTCTACTCCTTAAATGCCACCATGGTCTGTGTCTGCTAAAACACTCTACCTCACACACTGCCTTACTGATTAAGGCTAGTTGATAGGAAGAGAAAGCATGGGGGAAAAAATGTGCAAAGAATTAACTTTAATGTATGAATTTTCCACCCATGGGGTCTCAATCACAGAACAGAGAAGAAATCACAACCTAACGAAATTGCAACTCATGCATATTCACTCAGGAGGGATATTATTTAATACTAATAATATCCCAAGTCATCATGATTTAGCTAATAAGCCAGCAAACAGCAAAACATATTGGGATTGCTTGACTTTCTGTCAAATAGCTACATTCTTGTATATGCAGAAAGAATGGAATAAACAACTTAACTCAGAATTAATGAATTGGAAAATACCTGAAAATCTTTGTCTATGATCTCCATTCCTGGAAGAATTCCAAGCATTAGTCTTGATTTTGATTAATATTACAATTTACCCTGTTAAAGAAGTACCTCATAAATACTCATGAAGCATTTTATTAGATGATTGTAAATACTTAAAATCTTATTTTGCAGTCCTTTTCATCACAAGGAAGAAGGTGGCTGTGAGCTGTATGTCATTGAGGCTTGTTCATTGCTAACCAAAGTCATGTCATGTTTCAGCTGTACAAATTAAGTTCTTACAGACCTGTACAGAACTGATGCAATGACCTAGTCTCCCCTAACCTTCCATGGCACAACTTCCCTAGGGCTAGCACAATAAAGTGTGCAAGACCATTAGCATCTACTTAGAATAACCTGGATAACAACTGATGCCATCAGTTAACTCAGATGGAGAAGTACTAAAATTAATATCTCAAAACTATATCAGAAAAAGACAGTTCGTAAACCTTTTAAAATGTTTCTACTCCTGCACTTCGCCACATTACAATACACAACCTTGGTCTTCCAACCACCACGGATGCCCTTTTGATTTCTTCCTTCCATAATTCTTATCATGAGAGTACTCATCCTAAAATAAAAAACACTGACGAAGCCAAACAAATAACACTAGCACTGGCCAATCGAAGGGAAAATGAGTGGTGATTTCTAAGTCTAATAGAAATAATACAGATACAGTGACTGGTCCTTATGCAGGACAGGTGAACCTTTGATATGCCAAGACTTGCAGATTCAACTTCCAATCACAACCCCCCTTTAAGTTCAAGGTGGTACATCCATTTCTGTGCCTGTGATATTTCAGTCTCAAATATCCAAACAAGCATAAAGCAGTTGAAATTCAATCGAAACCTCTTTCTTCAAAGGAAATTGAAACACTTTCATCCTTGACTCAAGTTTCTCTGTGCCTTTCTGTCTTCCTTTCTCCTCTGTTTTCAAACAAATATCGGGAAGATCTCTCATTTGGGAGCTCAGCTTAATCCTTTCAGTCTTACTACAATGGAACTTTCCATACAAGCCCATCTGATGAATTGGGAGGTGCTAGCACTCTGTACTTTGAAATTATCCAGAATATTCTTTCATTCCTAATTTGGCCAAATTTGCTTTATCATAATCATTACTTGGAAGTACTTCTTAAAAATATAAATTTCAACATCTACTCACAACTCAGTAAATCAGCCCACAAAGGAAGATTCAGGATACGAACAACCTTTCTACCTAACTTGCCATAGGCAAGTTTGACAAAATCCTACAAAGCTACATTTACTCTTGCCCAAGTGAGTCCTTCTTTGGTTATTGTTCTGAACTGGAACATTGTACTCAAAAGTTACCTTGGATGTCATCATCTTTGAACAATAAACCCATGGGGATCTACTTCTTGGTCTTTGAATCCAACACTTCTTTCAAGATTCAATCCCTGGCATTTGCCCTGGGCACAGAAGTTAATAAAATTACCATGGACTGTGACTGTTGGAGAGATTGTGTTGACTTGAGGCAATTAGGAACCATGCCTAGATTAGGGTTTAAGATCCACACCTAGATTAGGCAATTAGGAAACAGGCTGGAGTAGACTGGGAGTGATTTGTGGGCCAGCACATGAGGGAAGAACACCCACCTGATGTGGGAGGTCCAACTGGGAGCTCAAACTGTATGAAAGAAAGAAAGGAAGAAAGACTATTATATTCTTTTCCTCTGGGGAGAGACTGGACTTGACAGAACTTAGCTTCTTGTTTGTGATGTCCTGAGGAGCTGCCTCCACCTCTGCCTCTGCCATGTACTCCATTGCTGCCTGCCACCCCTGTGTGGAATGTGACCTTCTGAAACTCTGAGTTAAAATAAACCTTTCCATCCCTAAATTTGTGGATGTTGGGTATTGAGTCACAGCAAAGAAAAAGCAGCTAAGACAGGACAATATACTCTTCCTCCGGTTTTTCTCTCTGGGAAAAGCCATTAACAACTTCCAGGCACCAAGACTGATAAACAGGGTAGTGTTTCTTCCTTTTCCAAAAATTATCCTGTGATATCATTATCCTGTGCCTTGTCTTGTCATGATGGTCATACTCAACAAAATATGATTTCTTATATTATTTATTAGATAATGTTGTAAAACTCATTTTGTTCAGCATTTTCCAAATGTTTTTGGTCTCATGGAAATTAAATACACAAAATTTACTGAACTCCAAAGAAATTTTGTCTATATGGGTTAATTTTGTTGCTATGTAGCGTATAACTTAATTTTGGGGGATACTGAGGATTGAGCCCAGGACATTCGTGCTGAACTACATTTCCAGCCCACTTTTATTTTTGATTTGCAACAATCTCATTAAAAAACTCTAAGTTTCCCAGGTTGGCTCAAATTAAATCCTCCTGCCTCACTCTCCCAGATTACTGAGATAATAGGCCTGTGTCAGTCAATCTGGATTTTAATGTATAATTTCCAAATGAGAAATTTTTCTTTATCGATTCATTTAAAAATAACAATAAATCCACTAAGTGTTGTAACAGTTAAGCTGGATTGTCAACTTGACTGACTTGAGAGCTGGCTTTATGGGTCAGGAAGGTATGCTTCCAGGCTGTGTCTTGGTGGGTCCTGAAAGCGTGACCATGAGTACAGCATCTGGTCCTGAGTCCTCTCCTCTGTCGGTTCCATTTCCATTCTTTCTTTCCTGGTAGCCATGAATGAAGTAGCTTTGATGCCCACTGCTCTTTCACCACGAAGCTTCTACCTCATAGCCAAGCATGGACTGCATCCTCTGAAATGGTGAGCAAAATGGAGACTCTCCTCTTTTAAGTCACAGGGGTCAGGTATTTTGTCCAGTAATGGAAAAATTGACTAATACAGTTCTCTTAGTCCATTCCAGTTGCTATCACCAAACACCACAAAATGGTTGATTTATAAAGAAACTTAGCTTCTCCACAGTCCAAGATGACAGTACTAGCATGGTCTGGTTCTGAGAAGAACCACTTTCTCAGAGACAACCTCACTCTAACCTCACAGAGGGACTTCAAAAGGTCTCATGCATAAAGGTTCTTCCTGGGTGACTTAATCAGTGCTTTAAAGTCGAGCTAATACCATTACCTGAGAGGTAAGGATTTCAACATTTAAATTTGGGGCAGAGGGTTAGATCAATAGCATAACACTTTTTTAAAAAAAGGCCAAGAAAGGTAGCATTATTTTACGTTTTTTTCCAATCTCCTTCATGTCTCAAGAAAAGACAGTTGTACTCTTGCATTACTCCTGCATTCAGTCTGCTGCCTAAATCATTCTGGCTGAAATAAAGAGCATGTGGCCTTGGAGAGGTAGGTAGTGAGCTGTAAGGGAAGGAAACTAATTCACCTCCTAGAAAGGTCTCAGAAAATCCCAAATTTCCTCAGACTACTCTTCAATAATCTCCACTCTGAGAAAAACTAGAGGTACACTAATAAGTAACTGGAAAATCCTGTGTTAAAAAGAGACAAACTAAGAAAACCTGTCCAGCATCTCTTAACCCAGCCTTTATCAAAATCACTAGAACCACAAAGGTTACTGGCCTGAGGGCACACTGTGTTGGGTTTGAATTTCAAAATCTTAATTAAGGTTTCTTTGCCTTTGTCACTGTTTCTTCAGTGGTTTTTCTCCTGTAAACTTGTTTGCCCCTGAGCTGGGGCAAACTTCCTTAACTGCTTTTTAGAAAAATATCTCCCGTGCCTCCTCCAAATCTACCTTCCAGAGAAGGTAAGTCTAAAGGAGAATTAGTGCTGCTAATGATCTTTCTCCCCATCTTCTCTGCACTCTGGATGGTTCTCTCCATTTCAGTGTACTCTTGCCATCCATTTTCTCTCCCTTCAGAATACACTTCAGCTAAAATTTAAGCAAAAGCCTGATAAAACAAAGAAAATGCCGTTCGTAGCTGCACTTATTTGGCATTCTCATAAATACAAATAACTCCCAGCTCTATCCTTTTCACATCAACTTTCCTTGACCATTCTTTCTACAACACATTTAACTCAAAAGTAGTAACTATAAATTTTATTTTTAAATAAAAAATACCTATGTTCAGTGAAGTAGGGGGAGTTACCCAAACCGTTACCTGACACTTTGTGAATATCTTTTGCAGTGCAGTTTAGACAACCTCGTTCCAATCTACACCCTTCTAAAAACCTTTAAGAAGCTGCTGGCCTCCTACAGGCTGTGTACAGCTGAAGTCTTCTCATTAGTAAGACCTAACATATCACACTAGATTTCTACTTTTTGTAAAAAAACATAGCAATCTACTCTAAACGTATAGTGCGTAAAAATAACGCTACCAAGAAAACACATAGGTGACACAGAGTAGAATGTTCTCGGCTCCCTGACAAATTGCTAAATCAAGTCACTTTGGTAACTCATTACAAAATGTCTTCTCTCAATTTTTCTCAGCTTCTGATAACATGTTTAAACAATAAGTGAAAAAATAATTAACAAAACTAGAAAAAGTGCTGAATTCTCAGAAAAATCATTCAAGAAAAAAATGTTTCACTTTTCGCTGTGAAAATGTTTTTAGATAGAAACATTTAAATAACATATCCAAACAAATACCTACAGGGAACAAGTGAGTAAACTATGATCAGTTCGACTATAGACTGATATTATCTAGGGCACTGTTTCAGTCACATTGAGCAAAATATGCTTTGATCCGTGACCACATTGAGTTTATGCTCTAGTAAGAACACCTGACTTTTGCCAAACTGGACTACTATTACAGCAAATATTAAAATAATTTTGAATATATGTTGAAAGAGGAAAAAATAAATCATTCAGTAAGAGCTATGATATAATTTATAAGGACAGTGACATTCAACCTTTATATATATATATATATATATATATATATATATATATATATATATATATATATATATATGGTACTACTGTTGGACAAGTGGAGTTTCCAAGTTAAAAAATAATAACTGGATGGGATTTAATAATAATAATAATAGATCTTAAAATTAAAATGGTAATGTAAGAAAATATAGTGTAAGTTTAGGCATTTGGGGGGAAATTTCTGCTTCAGAGATTCGTTGATAATGCCTATGTATTTTCCCTTATGAACAGTATTCAGTCAGAATTAGATTAAGGACTTTATAGGCCAGAAGTCATTCGAACTCAATACGGATGAGCAGTTGTCAAAAGTTAATAACTTGCACTGATTATTTATGATCCCATTGAAGTTTCTTTAATTAAGCTGGCTTTCATAATCCATTTCTAATGCCTTATCAACTTGATTCCTATCTGTGTAAGTGCTGGCTGCTGAAGACCGGGGGTCTGTTATGAGACTCAGGATGATACAAAAAAAAAAAAGTCAAACATAAATGAACAATTGATTAGCTAGCTACCCACTAAGCAGGAACTCCAGCAAGGGTACATCACTTTGATTGAAGCCCTCTAACCTTAGATTCTGGTACATAGTGCTCCACTCCAGAAATTGGATCAGCTGTGCCAATGTCATCAGATGTCCAAGGACATCCCCAAAAGAAAAATGGAGACTCCACACTCACTTCATCTATGGTATAGGTTACAGGTTCATTAGCTTTCATCATGAAAAAACAATTTTCAGGCCACTTCAGTTAAGAGGTATGAAGGAATTTACTGAGCAGAACTTTAAAAGTACATGCACAAAGAAATCGAGTAGGGGCCTCAGAGGGGAAAAAAAAAAGAATGGGTGTACAATACTTGGAAGCTGAGAACATGTATGTTTTCAGTCGAATAGAAATCAATGAATTTTGTATATCTGTAGAAAGTCTAGATTCGATCCCACCCACAGAAAGAAAAATAATGGGTCACCTTACAAATGAAAGGATAGTCTACTTTACTACTTTACAGAAAAAAGGCATGGCCCATATTTTGCTCCACCCTGTCTATTCCTTATTTTAAATGAGTGACCTTGGGTGTTTTGCATAAATACATTCTTTGACATCCCTGAGTCTGTTTCTTTACCTTGAGACCAGGTTTCTTTACTTCACAAATTTAGCTAACTTATGAACTCACCTATTATTATCTCTAAGTACTTTTAGGTGTGACAGGCTCACTACACCCACAGACAGGAAGAAAATACCATAGACTAGCTTAGGTAAACTGACTGTGTACTGAAGCTGCAATTTCATTAAAAGAACAATTTGTTTTTAAATTTTTAGTTTTCCTTGTCCCTGCCCTACCTTTCTTTATTCTATCCTCCCTTTTACTCTTAGACAATCCTTTTCCACTTCTGATCAGCTGATTAAAGCCAATTTTTCAAAGCCTCCTTCACAGGCTGCCAGCCCCATATCAACAAGGCCACACATTGTGGTATACAGAAAGAGGGTTGATTCAAAGCTAGCTTTGGGTGAGATGGTAAAAATTTCCCCAAAATCGCTGTGCTTCTTCTCTGTGAATCATGGACACTGTTTTTGGGATGTGTAAGAGGGAAAGAGAAATTACAGCCTTAAGGTTAAAACATAAACTTTACAATCTACTGTTGGATAGGATGGTCCATACTTGGTTAGCTTTGACCTAAGCGACTGAAGCCTGGTGTGGTATCCTTGACCTGACAAGAAATCGCTTTCCCTTCTTAGGCAGGCAACTGCATATCTATACTTCTGGTGTTTTTTCTGCTCTATTGTTCTTTTTTCCCATCCAGATCCAGCTTCCAAGGGAGGGGAGAAAGTGGACCATCACTGCAAAAAAAAAATAAAATAAAATAAAATAAAATAAAATAAAATAAAAATAAATGCTATCCTGCCTATATCAAGATGTCCAATGTCTTAGGAGAAATCAAGCTAGACTTCCGGCTGCTATCAAGCCATCAACTTGACATGTATTTTTAGTCTTCTTGGTATACTCTTTACAAAGGGCCAATTTTGCTATCTGTCATACAATTACTATGGTCCAGCAACCTTTTCTTGTAAAGAAACACAAAATAAATATTTAGGTTTTCTGGTCCATTACAGTCTATACTGCAATGGCTTACCTCTACCAGAGTAGCAAGAAAACAGCAAAGCCAACATATCTATATATGGGGGTGGCCAGATTTGGCCTGAGGGTCATAGTTTCCTTATCTCTGCCCCTTAATGAAATCACAGTGATGCGAATTAAGAGAGGACAGGGAAAGAATGCTGAACGTACAAAGAGAAAGAAGGAAGAAGTTGTGGGAGTCAGCTATGGACAGACTCCCCGGCCTGCCAGCGCAGGAAGATGGCGCTTAGCATTGACCCCCATTGTGGCGCAGCAGAGAATGTAGGAAGAAGTTGGCTCTGTGTCGGCTTGTGTGGCGCAGTTAAAATTAACACGCAGGAAGTGGCGTTGATTGGCCACCGAGATGCGCAAGCAGTGGTGTGATGCTATGACTTAGCTGCTTGTCCAATTGGCTGTTGCTATGCTAATTGTGTGGTTTTGCCCTATAAAAGTGCGGGGTGGGATATAATAAAAAGAGGAAGCTTCTGGAGATACCGGAGAAAGCGTACATGTGGTTTCTTCGCCGGTCGAAGACACTACAGAAATCATAGCCTCGAAGCACTTGGCAACAAGACTGAAAGCAAACGGGAAAGTAACAGGCAACAGAAACAAAAGACATAAAGTCATCACGCCTCACGATCTCCACCTGAATATCTAAAATAAACGTTTGTCAAGCACGCCTCATTATAGGTCTAGCTAGGAGTCTCTTACTGTCCCTTTAAATTGGAAACAAGCTCACATTTTTAGTTATACCCTGCTTTCATATCCCCTGCTTTTGCGTCTCCCCTCCTCAATCCCTCCCTCTTTCTCTGTTATGTGTTGTATGATTAAATCATACATAACACCAAAAATATCAATTCAGAGGTTGAGATCTTATGGAAAGATGGTTCTCAAGCAAATGTAATCTCAATCAATATATTTTAAAAGAACTGGTAGGGCTAGAGGTGTTACTTGGTGCTATAGTATTTTTCCAGGAGACACCAGGTCCTAGGTTCAATCCCTTACAACACAAAAAATAACCAATTGGTTAAAAAGCAGCAACACACTCGGAACTAATGGAAAACTTTCCCCAATCTGATACCTTCCCACCAAAGTGAAAGCAGGTGCTATTTTAAGCCAATTCTACTCTTAGGGACAAACTTCAATACAAACTGGGCACAGATTTACTTGCTCTTTGTCCTAGAGACAGTTCTTAGAAGTGACTTTGTTTGCTTTGATTTCAATAGCTTCGAATGATTCCCTCATAAGGAGATGGCTTTGCGGGCGTTTGTTGTTTCTTGGTTAATCCCCTAAGACTTCTGAATTCTATTAAGTAATTTTTATCTTCCCGGTCTCTTTTGCTCAACCATTTTTCTCTGCTGGACTCTGAGATTTATGCAAATCTCATCAGAAGTGGCCTGTCCTGCTTAAGAATAATGCTCTTTTTTTTTCTACTTCTGTTTCAACCTGAATTTCTTGATCCACTCATTTTTTGCTCCAGAACCTCAAGTTCATCTTGAAGAAAAGTTATTTATTTCTCAGGGGATATGATTATATCATTTTTTCCTCTCTTCAAATGACTTATTGAAATAGATTTCTGGGGACTAATTTACATTAATTCCAAAGTATGACTCTGAGGGCATGAACATTAATTGAAAGACTATTTTTATCACCTTATGCTCTCCTTAAAAAATAAATGACATTTTTCCTACATTTAATTCAACTTTTACTTTTGACTGGGGTATTAAATGTCAGGAATTATACTTCTGTGTATGGATATCTGTTTAATAATTCTCCAAGAAATGCAGCTGGTCTTAAGACTACAGAACTATGTGTCTTTGTGTCTCTGAATTTTGCAAAATAAAACAGTCATTTCTGCTGAGGCTTTAAAGTTCACAGCAAGTACTTTAGCCTTATACTCACAAACACACCTACGTCTAAAAAGTAGCCTGGGTATGCAAACCTTTGATTTAAATTTATAGCTTACTGCACTGATACACGTAAAAACTATAATCAACATGTAAACCTCAAGCATCAACCAAGCAAGTAATAAGTTATAACATTTGTTGAGTTTTTTGAAGTGCTGAGCATGGATCCTGGGTTAACTTTAACCATCACAATGACCCAAAACACATACTCTTATTACTGTCATTTTGTATAAACTAGACAAAATCAAAACATCTACCAAGTGGTAGACCCAGTAATTCAAGAATTTCAACTGCAAAACCTCTACTAAAGGTAGATACCCACTGTGACCTGGGTATCTTAAAGAATTTTTATAATACAAAATATTGGTTTTTTGAAACCTCACATCCTCTCCACAATGTTAAATGTGTTTGCCTGTTCTGAGGATGGTGTCCAGACCAGATTAAGGTTTGTCAGATTTGAACATGTTTAGGGAAAGTTTCACACCTCACAAGGAATGAGGATTTGGTCAGTTCAGTGTATTATTAAGACTCAGTTTACCTGCAGACTACCCTGTTGGCTACCAGCTCATCTTCCTTGAGTTCTTCATTCAAAACACTCAATTAATTCAACAAACATTTATTCAGGAATTACAAAAAAATGAATTCATGAATCGAACCAATGACCTCCAAAATAAAAATACGTCTAAAATTGATATATGTAAATCAGTTAATTGGAGAAGCAATTCCTCAGTAAAATGTATGTGTTTCTACCTTAAAATGAATAATATTCACTCATTTTACATGACGAGAGCTCTTTTTTACTGAGCTTTGTATTCATATGCACACATGGTAACACACCCTACACATCTGGCTACACAGCAAAAGCTACTTCACCTTAGACACGCTATTCTACAGAGAATTGGGGCACGTCAAGTGCCACTGTAGGGCATGTGTCCTGTACAAGGCACACTTCTGGTATGTAACTATGTACATTGCCTGTGTGAGAATTTCTATCACCTCCTGACAGCTAAGAGCATCAGTGGGAGACTCTGTGATGAACTCAAGGGCAGAAGGCCATTTCCATCTCCTATTTTTAAACTGAAAGTGCATGTATCAATTGCTCTTCCAAAGATTTATTGATGTATAATTAATAATACATAAAATGAACTTATTTGATGCACATATTTTAATTGATTTTGTAATGCCCATATACCCATAATACTCTTATCACAACCAAGGTGTAAAACATGTTCATCATCTCTAAATTTTTCCTGTGTTGTGTGTGTGTGTGTGTTAGGCGAAATCACAAGAGATCTATCTTCTTAACATATTTTAAAGTGCACAATAATATACTGTTAAATATAAATACTATATAGCATATGTCTAGAACTTACTTTATATCCACAAAAAAAAAGATTCTTTTCCACCATCCCAGGACCTGCCAATCATCATCAATTCCCTGCCTCTGTGACTGATGTAGACATCTCACAAATACAGAATTATGCAGTATCACTCTTTCTGTGATTGACTTGCTTTATTCAGCATGAGTCCTGATTCATTCACACTGCAAAAACTGACATAATCTTCTAAATTTTTATTTCATATGTAGATGAATAATATTCTCTATATAGCTATATATATATATATATATATATATATATATATATATATATATGTACCATTTTCTTTAACTTTTCATCTGTTGTGAACATTTGAGGTGCTTTTATGTCTTGGCTATTATTAAGTCACACTGCAATGAGCAAGGAGTATCAATATCTCTGAAAATATTGTTTGAAATCTCTGACGTTTAATGCATTATCCTGATAAGTGCTAGAATTATAATAAAATGGTTTTTTAGAATGCAGAAAAATATCACAGAAAAACATAATATTACTCTACAGCTGAAGAGAGTTAGAAATATGTTCAACATATCATGATGGTTTCATATATGTAATATACATACATAACACATATATGTTAGCATTAAAAGCATCTGAGAGAAGTTTTCTAATGTTAACAATCAATTGGTACCATTAATCAGAAACAATTACTCATGTTCCTGTACTCAAGACTTGCTGTGGAACATATCCTGTAGATAGATCCAAGTCAACCAAACTCACATCGAGGTCAAGGACTACTTCAAATGAGTTAGAGGGAAAATGTTGCCATCTGTTTTCGTATATTATTCATGTAACATATTCAGAGGACTGCAGATGTGCACTGAGGACATCAGACTGGAGAAAAGGCCTCCCATGCATATTCAATGTACCCTTCATGCATCAGAGCAGGGGACTCGGTGAAGAGATTATGGTGAACAAGAGGACGCTGGCAGAACCTGCCATCTGAAACTAAGGAGCTGGGTCACTGCAGCATTTTCAAGGTCTCGTAATGACACTGAGCACCACACACACCAAATCTCCCCAAAAGGTTCTCTCATATATGTTAAACTATGTTCTAAATTGTATGTTAGTCTACTCTTAAAATGTGCCAAATAGTGGCGTCATTTTTTTCCATAGTGCTAGACTTTGAAGAGAGCTTATATTTGGAAAACATGTTTCTGTTATATATTATTTTAAATTCAATTATACCTCACATCAGGTTAACAGAATAAAGAAGACTCTAGAGTTCAAGAGATCTCTGAGATGTGTTTGGGATACATGTGTAGGTACACTTATACACCTGCATATATACATATGAGTATGTGTGTGTGTATTATGTGTGTATATATATATTCCGTTTACATGGGAGCATATAATAAATAAGTATTACAAATTCAATATATTCTTATGCAGAATAATATTTAGGTACTCCTTTCATAAATCAGCTGATCTTATATAAAATAATTAAATTAAGATATATATTAAACAGTCATCAGTGCAAAAAATACATTTGCTACTGATGAAATTATAATGAATATAGAATTTTTTAAATTGCCTGTTTAAACAATGAAATTGTTGTCTTAGTTTGTTCTCTAACGTAAGTGTCTTTCTTGATGGTGTCCTTGTAAAGTTTTCCGAGCATAAGGCTTGTACTTCTTCTCTAAAAAGAAACATCATCTGTAAAATCATTCCAGGTCAAAGTGATTTCTTTTCTCACTTTCCTTACCAAATATCAGCTTTCTTCTCTCAACAAAGTGTTTTTGCCATATTTTATTTATTGGAACAAATTTACAGCTACAGATGCACAAAAAGTAAAGAAATAAATCAAGCTTCAAAGATGTAAAGGGTTGTCCTATATTCGGTATAGATGATCTCTCTGACACATACAGAAGCTTACAACGTGTCCCATTCTTTGGGTCAGTAGGGCACCAGTGGCCATGGATGTAGGCAGCCAAGAGCACCAGGAAACTAGCACTGTCTATTATTCTGGGTTTATTAAGGATAGGAGCAAATCCACTCTACTCAAAAGGCAGCACTGCAGGTGTCCTGAATTACAGAAGCAGAATTGGTAACTGGTGCCTCCAGTCTGCAAGCCACTAGCACAATTCAGGACTTGTGGTCACTTAATGTTCACGTAATCCCAGCCTATAGACTAGTAACTAGAGGCAGGTCTGAAGGTAAAAGCCTGGAATCCCAGCACAATGAGAGCCCGAGGCAGGAAGACTGCCAGTTCAAACTGCCCAGCCTGGGAATCTTAGGGACCTAATAAGACATTGTTTCAAAAGCAAAACAAAATGACTGGAATGTAGCTTAGTGTAAAGACCTACAATAAAAGCAGAATGGTAAGTGGTAATTAACTTACTTAGCAAAAACTTATTGACCCCAAGGTACAAAAAACTCCATTAAGTAAATTTTGCCCATGAAGGCACTGAAAGTGCATTTTTGCATGTAGATGTACATATTCACATATGCATGTGTATGAACACACGTATAAGTTTACACACATGTGTTGTGTTTACATATATATGCTTTGGGAATATGCCTACTCTTCAATGCTAAATGTATTTCACTGCATAAAATATAAGGGAAAATAAACATGTTTCCTGAAGAAAATATTTTGTTTGTTCTTTCAGGCATTTTGCTAATCCACTGTGATGACCACAGAATCGCCAACAAACTCTTATGCTAACATTATCCATTAATATCAATTAAGTTTATTTCCTCAATTTTGATTACCCTGCTGATCAATAACCTCTCTGTGGTACGTCTAGCTGGTAATGTTTCTCATAATGACTTCTCCTTTACATTTTCCCCTTTCGTGACTTTAGAATAGCAGTACCAATGATCTCTGAGTGGGATACACTTTGTACACGATTGTTCATATCTGTGACTATAAATCTTGATAGCAACATCTGGTCCTGTAGCTTCCTTGGGACCCATTCCCCTGGCTTCTGGCCTGTACTGACTGTTGACAATTAACCCATGTGTGATCTATGTTGGATGATTTCTACACACATTTTATTCCTATAAATTAAAATATACTTGCTTATTTCTTCCTAGAAAGATTTATCTTGAAGGCGACATCACTTCTACAAAAGATCCATGTGCTCAGGATGCTCCTTTCTGCTCAAAAAGAAAAAAAAATTAACACCAAACCATGGTGTACCATTATTTATCACCTCACACAGAATTTGAGACTAACATTTCCTAGCCAGTATCTAAATTTCCAGTCAAAGGTGATACAGCCATGTGTTTAACCAACTTCAGTAATGAAGCAATCTTCTTTTATTCTCAGGAGGCACTCAATTAAAATATCTCCAAAGATAAAACTATTAGGTTGTGATTCTTTAATCAAGTAAGAATGTGACTTGCTTTCTGACTCAGGTTTTACAATCTAGGTCCACACAAAAATAACTCCTAGCTCTCATTTAAGCACGACCTTTACTCAGAAATAGACGTAGAACATCCTCCAGGCTAGACCTCACCAGATACCTCACCAACGACACAGGAACACGAGTTAGCACTTAAGTAACAATTCAGTTATGTCATTAGTGATTCAGACAATTGCTTATCTGTTAGAACTTAGAGAAGAGCTCCCGTATGAAAAGTATATACTAGAAACTCAAGATATTTCATTAACTCATCTGTCACAGACATTTCCTTTGCCAAGCGCTTAAATTAGATTGAGGAAAAAAATAAAAAGATACATCACCAAGGTGGGCTGTATCAGGCCTATTTATGAATCTGCCCAAATTCCATATGTTAAGTTATTGGTTCTTCTCAACTCTAATTGTTTCAAGTGCTTATTTCAAGCAGTCAAAGACGGTATCAGCAATTCAAAGTCTATGACTCCAGCAAAACTACTCTCTCCCTTTTTGTCTCATTATAACCTTGTCTTGAAGGACTCTAAATAGCCCAAGCACAAGACATGGCTCTGATGGACCTGCCCAGCATACTTAAAGTTCTTAAAAAAGGAAAAACAAATGTACACTACTCCACCTTGATCCATTATATGTGTATGCAAAATTTTAGAGTAAATAAATCACCAATTTAAAAAAGAGCACCATTCAAGTTCCATATAGTCCCAACCTGTGGCTTTGCTGAGACAGTGAGCAAAGTAAAACTTCCATTTTCTTCTCAGAATGGTTGACCATGGAGGGCAGCTTGACACTAACATAAGCCATACTGCATTTTCATCTCATATATGAAAATATACAAATCGTATTACCTGTACCTGAGAGACTGCATTCAATGATGTGAGTGAAGAAATAGGGGGATTTTCAAGAGTGAAAGAGAGGGAAGGTCACAAAGTAGTAAAAATTCAGGATTATTCAAGTGCAAAAGCAAGACGTTGGAGGTAACTACAGAGAGATTGAACAAAACAACAAAACACCTGTGTGATATTAGGGCATTGTATGAGTAATGACAAAGCTGGCCTCTACGGGAGGTCCTGTATTCTTAACACAATTACTCTATGTCCCTCCATACACTTTCACTACATACTTGACTTTTAATCTATGAAAAGTCATTTTTATTCACATATTACACTCTATTAGAATACACAAAATTAATTCCAGGTATTCGGGAGTTAAGCTAGTCTCAGTAACCACCAGTAACTAATGCAATAACCAGCCCACAGCAGACACTCATAAACGTGAAATCTGAAGACTAAGAGACAAGTTTGAATGTCCTGCCTGTTTTTGATTATCCATTTCAAAACTAAGTTTCTATGTAGCAAATAAACCCATGAAATGTGTATCAGTTCTCTTTCACTCTTTTCATTTAGATTTTGCTCTAGAAATAAGAGCCTGCAAATTTGTGAAAGTTAATTCTAATGCCTCTGTGCAACCTTGTTTAATGTTTCAAAGAATTTCTGCATTACGTCACTTCTTCAAAACAATCCTATTCCTGTAGTAGAGACTGCAGCCATTTTTTTCCCCAGAGAATGGAAGAGGTTCACTATAGAGCCTTAGGAAAATTGTGCTCTGTGTTTCAGTGATTCAGCTGGTACCTTTTGACTCTCATTCTCATTTTTGCTAGGGAAGAGCACTCAAATGTTGTTTCTGCATAAAAGACACAGAAAGATACAGTTAAGAGAGAAAAAAACTCTGTAAAACCTGTGCCAAACATGAACACAAAAAAGAATGCCTAATTAAGTAAAGTTTACTGCTTAATTTAAAAGCCTTTCTATTGTACAGGATCTTTTAATTACTGCTGTGAACCGCATCTCCTGTGATCTTTCATGTATACCGCCATCTGTTTTTAAAACATCTTATGATCTTGAAATAACATTACACGTATTCCACGGTCTTTTATTCAGTCTACTGAGACAATGTGAAAGACCCCACACAGTGTGACTGCAAATCTCACTGCTTCCTATGAAAGAAAGAAAACAAAGTCAACAACAAAAAGCTACTATGTTTTCAAATTTCATCTGGAACACAGCCTCTGGTTTAATAAAGTGTAAGAAAAAGTTCTGCCACTAATTAGCTGCATGACATTAAGTAAGTTACTGTATCCTGCTGATTTCAAGTTTTCTAACTTGTGGGAATGAGGTACAGACTACATGAGAATGAAGGACTTTTTAGGTCTAAGACATGTATGGACCAAGGACTCCAAAACTGAGTTAGGTGAAGTTCAGTATTGTGAAGGATCATATACCCATCCCCAGAGGTTCTTTCTGTGGCTACACAAAACACACATACTCACAATATTAAATCAAGGTTTTGAGATCATCCCAAAATAAAATGACTGCTGAACAGTCCATGCCATGTTTAATTTTGTAGTACCCAGGCTTTATTTGTTAATGAAAAAATTATCTAGTCACATAATGTGAACGGTGGTAATTTTAATTATTTTAAAAATACCCACATTTGTTATACATTACATTACTATATATAGTATTGAGAATGACTAGAGCATTTAGCACCTGTGCCATTGTGGGCAAGTCTCTTGACAGGTCAAGTCAATGGGGTACTGTATTCAAATATGGATCCAAATAAACAGATAAGAATTATCTGAGGGAGACTGGGGATTTAGCTTCAGGGTATAGGAAGTAAACATGAGTCCTTGGGTTCAGACCCCAGTACCAAATTTAAAAAAAAAAAAATCAGAAAGACACTGGTGCTAATCACAGACCATAGACAATGCCTTCCTGTCCACATGCTAAGTACACTGGCCCTTAAAATGTCACACCCTAGAACAAAAAGAGCTAGTGAAATCACTGCAATGTGGCTTAATCCACAAATATCTTCTAAATTATCCTACTGCTGAATAGTTCATCTAACTGGCAGCCATTATATCTGCCCAGTGACCCTGTTGTTAGGGATGTGTCCCTCATGGATTTGTGGAGACGAACTGCTGTTGAGGATGAAGTCCTTATAGGCCCATGTGTGCTTTGTGTAGACCTTCCTTCATTATTTCATTACAATCAACTCTATCCCTGCCTTTAGTTGCCTTGACACGGCCTATCCCTCATAAGCCATCCCTGGGCATGTCTGCTCCTGTCTCTTGGCAGCACACTCCACTTCCCCAGCACGCCCAGGGCATAAGGGAGAGACATGTTAGTGAAAAAGGACATGACAGAGCACAGACATGTCTTAGCAACAACTACAGCGACTGAACTGTATTAAGACTCCACAAAATAAAGGAAGTTGGTCTGATTCGTCTTTATGTCTTATTAGAGCTTAGCTTAAAGACATCCCTTGTACATAGATACTACTAAAACACTGCAGTTGTATGACTCCACAGTGGTAATAACTGAGTGTGAGAGGTACCAAACACTTGTTAAGAGTGCAGATGGCTCAATAGCGAACACCCAGCAAAATTAAACTTTTCGTTAATTCACTTATTTGATCAAAAAATGTATTGAAAATCATCTTTAAGTGGATCAGATTTTTATTTTTGAAATTATATCATAAATATTTTATAGAAATAATTTTTAAAATGTAAAAGACATTTATGTGTAAGAATGGTCTAGAATGTTTCTCTGTTATACACTGCTTTTAACTCTTTTGGAAAGATACCCAATAGAGGAATTGCTGGATAAAATGGAATATTTATTTCAGCTTTTTGAGGAATCTCCATGTTTAACTCAGCACAACTAACAATAGCCAAATGGAAGAAGACGTCAAAATTCTCATCACAAGACCAATGGACACGATAACTGCGGCAAATGTACACAATGCTATTCTCTTTTTTTCAATATGAGTAGGCAACTGTTTACTGTATTAACCAAAGCTTGGTTAATTTATATACTATATATCATAAAAATGTATAATATAATAATAAGCATAATACTTAATTTTTTAATATTAAAATTGCTATAATGGCTGTTCAAACAATGGGCAGATTCCAATTCTTTATATAAATTAGAATTTTTCCATAAAATTTAAAAAGGAACTTTTGCCCAACTCATCTATTGCACGGCTAGGCTTCAATTTTGGTGATGCTACTTACCCAGTATTGCCAGCGTTTTGACACCTCACACTATCTTTCACTTCCTTTCAATAAAATGAAAGCAAAGGCTCCATAAAATGAAAACAAATCAAAGAAATGCGCAAGCCAAGTGGAGCGAGCTTATTAGCAAACAGCACTGAATCTTGTAGCAACACAGACTGAAGCATCATTTTTGCAGCCCCCACGGCCTTATCCGTAGTCTCATTTTCTCAGAGTCAGTTAGCCCCATTCAACCACAGTGCAAAAATATTACACGAGCTGTTTCAAAAATAAGTAATTCACAAGAGTTAAATTGTGCCTTGTTCTGAGGGCTACTTGAACAAAGATTCCATGACAATTGATCTAATCATACAGATTGTGACTGGATGGCTCACAGTTTGATAGCCTATATGGCATACACATGTTGGACAAAGGGACATCTCACATCTCGGTAAGGATAGAGAGGAAAAGCCCTACATTTCACCTTGCTACTCAGAACTGTTTCTCTAGGAAAATGCAAACGTTAACTAACCGCCTGCTGCCACATTGCAACGCCTCCACCCTTCACCTCCCTGCATCTCATGACGCACATGTTGCATCATCTCATACACTCATAAGGATGAAGATAATACAGCAAGTCTGAGAGAAAAAGCAACCAATTCACACCTTTTTATCACAGTATAATGCCACAATGGTTTTATTGTGTCATTTCTAATCCTTCAATCCCTGTTAATCTCTTATTATGCCTTTTAAATTCAGCATTAGAAGTACATATGTAAGGAAAAATTATACATAGGTATAGATACAGACTCACACATGTGCTGTGTATAGACATATAGGGATTGGTCCTGACATCTTAGGCACCCCCTGGGGATCTTGGAATGTGCCTCTCCTATGGATAAAGGAAGACTGCTATACACAAGCAGACTCTCCTTCATTAGAAGACTATTGCAAAAAATACCAACACAAATACCTTAAAGAATAAAAATTTGTAGCACAAAATATGGATGATTGAGACTAGATATAAAGAGAAAGGGAAGCCAAAGGCACTGACGAGAATGTGGCCAATCAGAAAGTGTGACCTCCAGGGGTCCATACAGTCTCTATAACTCTTGCCATTCGGAAACAGGTTCAGTACTACAAACCAATGATTAGAAATCGATATGTTTTTAGAGAAGCTCGTAGTGTTGACCACCATGCCATTAATTTTTTGTAGATTGCTATTTTAAACACCCTGATGGCTATCATTTTCTATACTGTATTGCAAGATTTGATGACAAAATTTTAACCCTTTGCCTGCCTGGAGCATGGAAGGTGGTAAAGTGCACATACAGCACAAATCAGAGTCCCAAGGGAAACAGGCAGTCCTGTCAGAAGTCAGAGCTGAGGAAAACTTCCTTATAAAGCTACAGAGAGACACACAGGAACAACAAGGGATGATGAAGGCAAGAAACAGGACAAGTACAAGAAGGAATGTTTTCTTCAGACTAGACGCAGAGAAACTTGAAGACAAGATTGCTTTGACCAAAGTGAGGATTTTCAAATGAGGAAGCATACATTCTCAAAGAACAGAACAGGCCAAGGAGGCAGGTTCTGCCTACCTCTGGCAAGAGCTTCCCATTGGCCAGGCCCAAAGCCAGCCCAGTGAAGTAAAAATAAATAAATAAATAAATAAATAAATAAATAGCAAGAGAGTCCAGAGGGCCATGTGAGAATCTGTGGCACAAATCCTAAATTGCTGCTTAGAAACAGGAGTTAAAACAAGAGTGTATTTCAACGTGACTTTGCACCTTTCACACAGCCTGTTATTTCTCATCTCTCGTGGGTTATTTACTACCAAATATAATCATTTTGCCAAAGTGTAACCAAAGATAAATTAATGTATGACTTTATACACCACAATCTAACAGGCTGTTTAACAGCATGATCGAATTAAAGGTCCTGAAAATGGCATAACTAATGGTACTGTCTTGGAAAAAAAAATAGTGCTAACGTGGAGGTTCATGAAATGTGTATGAACCGTATAACATATTCATGCCCTATTACCGAGGATTTCAAAGTATCTCACTGCTCAGGATAATAGGCCTTGATTCAATTCAGTCTGATGTGGCATGAATTCCATGTGCTAATTAGTAAAGCATTTCTTAATGATTAAGGGGAAAAATCAGATAACATTTGATTGGAAACCCAACTGTCAGAGATAAAACACAGCTACAACAGAGGTTAGAATGAATGCCATTCATTTTGTATTCAGGTGTCTTAATTATGATAATTAATGATTGTATTCTCTCTATAAATGAATTCAACCAACACGATAAGCATATGGTAATTAAAGTGCTTTTTTAGAGTAGGAAATTTAAACAAATGCCATCAATAATAATCGTGTCCTTTTTTGTATTTAACCTTAATTTGTATCAAGGTCTGTTTTCTCTTTTAGTTACTTCTGAGTTTTATACCCTGTGACTATTTTAATAACATATTTCTGGGAATTGATACCTATTGACACAGGATTTCTGAAAATACATGAGTTATTTTCTATTTACTGAAGCCACAAAATTACTAATCTTGCTCCGTATCAGCGCTTTGAACGTTTAAAAAAACAAGTGTTGAATTTATTGAAATCCAGTGCCCAGAGTTAATAAAAATAAGTAACTGACCCAGTAGATAAAGGTTAACATGAATAGCATTGCATAAGAATGATTGCATAAAATTTGATAGGTCATTTAAATTCTGAATATTCTGAGTGTAATCTAATCACAGGAGATGGGTTTTAAAGGCTCCCATATTACAAGGTTGTTCATACTGACACGTACTGATTTGGTCTCCCTCACCCCTTGCCTGGCCTTCTGCAGCACAGCCGTCTCTCCCCTACCTGGCTCCACACCTGCACACATGAGCCTATACTTGGCTCTCACACATTACCTCCTCAAAGGCCACTGAACTTTTTCCAGTATCTAGCGAGTCAACTTTAACTTAGTTTAGTTAAATGGATATTAAAAGATTCTCCGCGAAGAGTAACCATAAAACAGATATTTAAATAATATCCTGAATAAATAAGTAACTTAGTTACTTTCTAGTTGTTGGGATCAATTCCCGACATCCACAATTTAAGGAAGGATATAGTCACTTTATCTCACAGTTTCCAAAGGTCACAGCATGGGAAGCTGGAAAATGAGGGAATCACATGGCAAGGCTGGGTTCCCGGGGCCAGAACTGGGCATAGAGCTCCTCACGGAAAGGTCAAGCCCCAAGCATCCGCCCTTTCCAGTCAGGGCCCAGCTCCCAACAGTATATGAGGTGCATGAGGCTTTGGGGGGACAATGCAGATCCAAACCACAAGAACAAGACAGACAAATCAATTGCTGAGGGCTTGACAAGACAACAAGAATGTAACCATTAAGAAATTATTTTGTTACTCAAGGATATCCACTAATTTTACTCTTTTATATTTAGAAAACCCCCAGATGCCTCCTGTACTCCTGTGTGTGTCCCTGGACATCTCCCAATCGCTAAACTACTTTGAGAGAAGAATTAGTTGCTCTACAGAGAAAGAGCAGTGAAGAGGCGGATGTTTGTGGAGATACTGCTCCCAGGCTCCAAAACTATTTTATTTGTAAAGACAAAATCTAGTTCACCATCTATATGAAAACCAGCAGAAAGATAGGATTTTTTTTTCTCTTTTGCAGAAAGAACTTTCCAATTTTGCTTCTTTATGACCCAATAAGAATTACAGGAAAACATAAGAGACTAGCAAAAGGAGTGGACAATGTTTGCTCCAAAGCACAAGAGATGATGGTGTGACCCAATTTCCTGATACTGAAGTAACATCCAGACAACTGGAGAAGCCAAGGGGAGCAGAGGACAGTTCAAAGTAGACAGTCGCTCATTTGGTAACAAACTCATTACCCAAAACACCAAGCCACAGAAAACTTTTTCTAAAAGTCTCAGGCAGACACCAATAAGGATGGTGAGAAACAAAGTTCCAGTACATTCTACATAAGAAAAACTGAAAAGTCAAGAAAGTGGCCATAAAAATGGATGTGGCAAACTGTTCTTAATCCACTTTTTTCTCTACCTTCCCTAGCCAGTTTTCTCTGATAAAGATCTTTTATACAGAACCCTCATTACTTTAATTGGGTGGGCATAATATACTTCTAAATCCATAATGCATAAGTGCTGTTCAGTAATTATATTTATTTTAGCATGTCTACATAATTTCATGATAGTCTCGTATGAGATGATAGTACTTCTAAACTTACTGCTGACAAACCAATGCTGTTTACAAGGAATGAATGACCAAGTTATAGAATATTAGGCTTACAACTGTCAATATCAAAGTAGGTATTGAGTCAAAAGTGATTCATTTCCTTGTGAGTTATAATGCTTTTTTAATTTATACTTATTTTTTGTGTATTAGTCACAATAATCTTTATTGGTCATGATGGAGAAAGAGTAAATTAGTTAATTTTTTTCTCTTATATGAGCCAGCAAAATACCATTTTTATTTCAACTCTTGTTACTTCTCTGCTAATATGATACATATGTAATAGTAAGTTCTGGATTTTGGTCACAGCTTAACCTTTATACAGTTTTATGTAATTTATTAAATGAATAATTTTAAGGTAATGTACATTATTTTACCTATAAGACTCTTGAAACCAAATCTAAAACACACAAAAAAAAATGGTGCTGGGAAAACTGGTTAATCTACATGCAGAAGAATGAATATAGACATACATGTATCACCATATATAAAAAGCTAATCAAAGTGAATAAAAACCTAGGTATTAAGGTGGAAACACTGAACCTTGTGAAGTATAAAATAGGCAAAATCTAAAAGATAGAGGAGGGGACACGGTCTTCCTAAATAAGACACTTGATGCAAAAGAAGTAGCCCCCAGAATCAACAAACAGGATTAGATCCAATTGAGAAGTTTCTGCATAGCAAAGAAAATTATCAACAGAGTGAAGAGAGAACCAAGAGAATGGGAAAGTTTTTCACCATCTTTATCTCAAACAGAAGGCTAAAAACCAGAATATACAAGGAACTGAAGAAAAATAAACCCCTCAAAATCAAAGATCTGCTTTAAAAAATGGGCAACTGAAATGAATAGGCAGTTCTCAAAGAAAGAAGTTCAAATGGCCAGCTTAGCCATTATACAAATGCAACTTAAAACATCACTAAGATATCATCTTGCCCCAGAGGGAATGGCACATATCAAAAGGTCAAGCAGTAATCAGTGCTGGTGAGATTACAGGAGGAAAGTAACCTTTTTACTTTGGTGGTGGCACTGTTAACTGATACAATCACTATGCAAAACAATATGAAGATTTCTCAAAAGGCTGACACTAAATATTTTATTCAAGCCAGCATACCTCTCTTGGATATATATCCAAAAGTGTTAAAAGCAAGATATAATAGAGACATACGTACACCCATGTTCACCGGAGCGTAACCAACAATAGCTAAAATGTGGGAGACACCGAAACACCCATCAATAGACCGATGGACACAACAACTGTGGTTTTTGTGTACAATGAAGTACTACCCTTTTACGAAAACAGATAATTTGAGGCTTTTGTCAATCAGCACAACTGGAGACCATCATGCTTAGTGAAGTGAGTCAGATTCAGAAAGAAAAATATCACATGGTTTTTCTGAGAAACCCAGAGCACAGGCATTTTATAGAAAAAGTGGGATATGAGTTTAAACTATAATGCACTGTGCAATGACCTAATTTTAATTCTATGGATGCTATGTCTACGATCACATCGAGTCCAGAACTTTTTAGCAAAAATGTTGCCAACTCAGAGACAGAAGTCAACATTTATTGGTACTGTGTAGCTCTGAGGACAAAGATAATAGGGCTCTAAATTTATTCACTTGGTGTAAGGAAACAAAGTGTGCAGTTATTGAAGCTGTGACTAACTCCATAGCAGCCTGACCTAAGAATTTATTCCAATGTTAATCATTGAATATCTTTCTTTTCTACAAATGAACAAATTTATCTGCCACTAGGTTTTTATTCAGGTTTCTTCTTCTGAAAATAAAAAAGAAATATGAAGAGAGACCAAAAAACAACCAAGTCCTTAAAGCAAAGGGACACAATGTTTTTGTTTTCTTTCTTTCTTATGAAGTAGCTTCTATCTATTGAAGTTACTTTGTAGAGAAAAAAGTGTGAGTTAGGGGCCAATAAACTGTGTGTTTCCCCAACTCAGTTCCTCTGCCTTTGCAGCAGGAATTTCCCTTGATAGCTAAAACATTCCATAAGCCATAACTCTTGCCTTTCCATCCACATGCGCTTTTATATAAAACAAGAAAGACTACCACAGCACATAGAATTCTGAGTAGTCAAAAGGGGGAACCGGAAGTTGTTTCAAAGTTTTCTAACTTTTTTCTTCCTTTTCTCTGACGAATCACCTACAGTACATATTCAGAACTGTTGTTGATCAGTCCTAACATTTTTCTCAGTCAGTGGTTTGTTACAGAGCTTGGTCTCGCTTTGCATATTTCATTTCCTGACCATTAGTGACAAGATCTCCCTCATCCTTATTAAATTGCATAATGCAGCTCAAATCTTCAGCCAGTTTTTGCCTTTTAAAAATGCCTTTAAAGTGCTTTCAGGGCATTCAGCGAGGATATCATTGTTTTCATGTTCATTTCCTAGAGATTTCTTCCATCACGTGTTTAAGATGCTTCCAGCGATGCTAAATGCACAAGATTAAAATAAACTGGTGGATGGGCTAAACTATAATACAGCCCATTCGTGAAAGGGTAGCTTTTCACTTCGGTGGGCAAAAACACAATTTAAATATCTTAAACGTGTGCTCTTCAGTAAAATCAGCACCAAATGGGCTGTGCAGAAATGGAACTGAACTACTTGGATATTCTTTGTTGGAAAGTAGCTTGAATGCCAAGCTTTAGGGAAACTCTATTTTCACTGTCTTCCCATCATATGTTAGAATGTACAGTAACTGCTGTGTTGTGACAAATAATAAACAATTGTCTTCAATGATGAAAAAAATAGGCACAAACCAAAGATTGTTAACTAGGAACAGCCCATTTAATCTCTCCAAAGTTCCTCAATAAGGCTGTTCACAGTGATGGAAGAGGGTACTGGCTAGTATATTTTAACCTTGTGCATGATGAGAATTATACAAACAGCTGAGAGTACACTATTTTATCCTACTATCCCTCTGGAAATTCTAAAGGTTGCTGATATTATGTTAGGGCATACAAGAAGAAAGAACTCAATGCTATCCAGACATTGAGGGCTTCATAATGGATTCAATAAGTGATCATGACGTTGCTGTGGGAAAAGGTACACCTTTCCAGATTCATGGGAGACAGGTGTAATATGTTAAGCAGAAGCACTACTTTATGAGAACTCTGCCCATCTCTGAGCATGTCTATCCCAATTGTGCCTTCTAAAGTTTCAGCAAATGGCCACTGGATATGTTAGAGAAGCACTGCACACACCATGAGATACACAAGAACTAAAACTCCCTTTATAATCTGACCTCCATAATTTCCAACATCATCACAGACCATCGACATTTGGACCTCTTGAAAACACTGTCAGTCCAGAGTCACTGTTTATCCATTCCCTAAGAAACTTATTTTCTTTGTTTTCTAAATGGTAAACTGCTGTGAGCCTCTGAAGAAGGCAAGAAGTAATGTTAACAATATAAATTTGGATCGGTATAGCAGGGTCCTCCCTCCTAGGAATCCTGACTCAGCTCTAGGGATTGATTGAGGGGTTGTGACACTGTCTCAATAAGCCAAATTATAGGTTAGGACCCTCGACCTAGAATTCTGCCTACACAGATCAAGTAAGAATTTAGTAGAATGGCCATCTCTTCCTCTTCTAAGGACACAATGACAAACTAACCAAAGCCACAGGTCTCTGCAAGCTGGACTATTCCATCACTGCTTTGACTCTGCCATCTATTATGTTAACTGTGCCTGTCTTGTCCTCAGTAGTTAAGTGCTGTCACCTGGCCTCTGCCAGCCCCGTTGTCTCCACTGCATGTAAAGGTCCTTCTTTAGCAAAACCAGTTGCCACTGTAATTTCTGACCTCCCAAGAAGAGTCACCACAATGCTTTTCGGCAATGCCGGGGCTGTCTCACAAGTATGGGTATGTCCTCTGATCCTCCTAGGTGAACCCACACATTGAAAATGAGAAATCCCGCTCTAAAACTCCAATTTCCCTAAGTCTTTGCTACCTCCTCTGTCTTCCAAGGCAGTTCTGATATCTCAACCTTATCTCATATTGGCCATCTCTTGTTCTATATTTCAGCCACACAACTAAGCCAGCAGAGCACTTTATGATGCATTCAGCTACCAGATGGAATCCAGAATCTTTACTTACTTCCTATCACTAACTTCCTCCCAACCCACCTTTGTGCTTCTCACGCCATTATTCAGCACTCTGACTCTCCATCCACACACACATTTTTCAGATTTCTTCAGGAAACGATATTTTTGTATATGTTTAGTGCATGTGTATGTGTTGGTTAGTTGGGCAATAATAGCAAGGGACTGTTTTCACTCTCTCTTTTTTTCAAGTGATAGTTCTTAACATTTTGTGTTACTTTTATGTACACTTTGTGAAGATGTTGATAAAAAAATTTCACATCTGATTATTTTAATTTGCTTTAAATGTATGTGTGCACATATCTATAATGTTTGTTTGATGCCTGTAGATGCTGAGGCAGGAGTACTGACATTAGTTTGAGGTCAGCCTGGGCTCCATAGTGAGTTCAGATCCATCACACTAAGATGCACCCTGAGCCTATTTTTACTTTGACTTTGAGACAGTGTCTAACTAATTTGCAAAATGTTCCAGGCAAGGTTCAAACTGAGAATCCTCCTGCCTCAGACTCCCAGAGTTCTGGTATAGGTCTTTAACACAAGACTTGACTTAGTTTCTTTTAGAGTCCCATACTTTTCAATGCTGTTTTGTAACAAGTACATCTAAAAATAAAGAACCACAGGCATCCCTATATTGAAAATCTTCATTATTTCTCCTGCATTTCAGAATTTTCACCTTAAGATCTTTCAGTATTTGCACCCATTTGAATTCAATACACCAATTCCTCATTATTTAACCCACTCTTGTCCAAAAAGTAATGTTAAAAAAAGAGTTCTCATGCAGAGAGCTCAATTGTGAAAATTATCTCCAGGAATGAGATTTATGGAATTAAAAGAGGAAAATAGAAAGAAGAAAAAAGAAACTTGAAAGAGATTCAGTGTTCCATGTATGCAAGTAGGGCTCGGATCATCCTGGTACAGTCTCAGCCTCTGCACAGAATGTGCCCCGGAAGTTCCCCCAGAACGCAGAGAAGAGCCCAGCCCGGAGCTGCCCCGCTGGAGCAGTAACTCACAATTCCAGGCTGGTTATGTAGATGGGTTACGGGTGTACTGTTTCCCATAGCAAAGACAGGAGATTTAAAAAGATCAGACAAGAAGATGCAAGACAAAATTTAAGATTCTTTCCAAGAATTCTTTTAACTTACTATTATCACTAGCAGTACGAATTTGGGCTTATTTGTTTCCAGGTTTTGCACTTAAAACTAGTATTAGATGGTTATTTTACTTGCCTCTAGTGTGGGCTGTTGTAAAGCTAAACTTTCATTATTTTTATTAAATAAATGTACCAATCTTTACAAGGATTTCCTTCTGTTGTTAATTTGCATATGCTTCATGATGACAGATGATAATTATTTAAAATATTCTTGCAGTTAAACGTAGATTATGCTACATCTTAACACGGAATAAGTTAGCTCCTTTTAGATAAATTCAGTGGAGCTCCATGCTCATCAGGAACTAAGATATAGTAATAAAAATGTAAAAAGGCTCTTTCAACTGACCAAATTAGCCAGGTAAACCCTTTGATTCATGACAAAAATAGATATTCTTAAATCACCAGTGTTCCACAATGCAAAAAAAGGCACCTGTAATTCCCGTCAAACACACAGTTTATACACCTAAACACAAACCAGAACATGACCCAACAGTCACTTCCCTAGTAACTTGCTCTAAGAAAATGAATACAAAGTAAAGCTTAATAAATAATGATTCCAAGTTGGTAATACCCCGTAAACTCAAGAACAAGGGAATGGTCAATTAAATTATTCTTCCATATGAGAAAATTTGAAGCCAACATAAAACTTATGGCTTCCAATATAAAATTATATCATAAAACTAGGTGATTTATGAAACTGCAAGAACACTTCTACAATGCTCTTTCAAAAACCCATACATTTTTAAGAGAAAAGTGACATGAAATAATATGAATAAATGAAATCAACAAAGATGGAAAATGAATTCAATTTCTTTTCAATTTTTATTTAATAATTTACTATATAAATTTTTATTCATGGGCATTATAGTATAGTTATTAAAATATAGAAGAAAACATCAACTGACCTAAACTTTGAATTCATTTTTGTTAAATGTGTGAACTTGGAAAAAACACTCAGCGTCTCTTAAGTTTCCCTTAGTTCTTCTCCAAGATAAGAATAGAAAGACCACCTTCCACAAAGGATAGTGAGAACAGCAGATGAGCTGTCGCATGTTAAGTATGTGGCACGGTGCCAAACCCATAACAAGGGCTTCATGAACATCAACTTTTTGTGTGTCAGAAGATAATTTCAGCGTGATTTCCTTCTATGAGCAAATGGTGATAATTTTCGAAGATCACAGCTACTTTTTAAGTGTCCACTTACAAATGTGCATATTCCAATAAAAATTCTACCCTTTGTCAATGAGCAAAAGTATAAAAAATACGGAGACTTTTACCTATAATGAATGCACAATTCCAATAGGTAAGATGATTTAATCTTTCCTAATGTGGAAACTATCTGATTTTTCAAATTCAGATTGAATCTACTTTTGATAATGCAGCCTTAAAAAAAAATCTTGAGGGTGGCTGTTTACTTTAGGTATTTCAGTCCATGATTATTGTGACTTTTTTTTTTTGAGACAGTGTCTCACTCTGTAGCCCAGGCCGGTCCTAAACTCACTACGGGGCCCACGTTGGCCTTGGACTCATGGGAGTGTGTGGTAGATAGAGAGTACCCATTCCCTTCTGTCCTCTGCCATTAGCTTCCCAAGCGCTGGGATCACAGGCATGCACCACCACACCTAGCTTATGTGGTGCTGGGGAACTGAACTCAGATACTTAGTGCTTGATTTATTGCTTGCTAAAAATTTCATCTTATGGATTAACTAGAAATCAATAAAGGCATTATAACTTCAGTGATCTTTATTATATCTAATATTTTCCTTTTTTCTGAGGCAGGATCTCATTCTGTAGACCAGGCTGTCCGGAACTCACTACGGAGCCCAGACTGGCACCTTGAACTCATGGCAATCCTCCTGCCTCAGTCTCCTGAGTGCTGGGATTACAAGCACGCACCACCATGCCTGGCTGTATGTGATGTTGGGAAATCGATCTCAGTGCTGTGCACTTGTATGACAAGAGCTTTAACTGCTGTGTCACTCCTCCAGCTCCCTATACCTAATATTTTAAAATATTCCTATATTGCTTTCACAGTCTAGAGAAAAAGTTGTCCACTTAATTTTACTTCCTTTCAATAAGCAAATGTTCAGAACTATGTCATTCTCGGAACCTTTTTTATTAGATTGCTCAAGTTTGTTTTCTCATTTGTCTAGATTCAGAGAAGCATAGGAGAAAAATCACTATGCCTCTCATAATATATAATGTCACGTTAGAAATATCTCCTTGACTCAAAATAGCACTATAGACAGAATTAAAGTAAATTAGAATCAAGAAAACATCGACTGGCATATGGCTTACACGCGATATTTTTTACTTAACCAAAATCTCCTTCCTGGTTTTTCTATCCAAATGTTAAGAGCCACCTCATAGAGTCCAGTAAATAGGTCTACAGGAAGTGGCCAGAGACTACTACTTGAAGCTGTTTCTTAATACAAACCTAAAAACACAAGGATCAGATGGTAAAATACCAGAATTGTTGCTGTATCACCTCTATCGTTTGTCTGCCCAGATGCTAAACGCTATCCAGGCCCAAAAACTCACTTCCGTTTATACCATGTAATTTTCAACTTTGTGCTCAGTGAGCTCAGCATGCTTGCCAGCACAGTATAAGCCTTTTATATGTTTTGTATAAATTAGCAGTTTAGTTATTTTTTTAACCATTATTGGCTGGTGGCTAGGTCAAGTGGGACTGTTTACATTAATCCAGACACTTAAAAACAGCACTTGAGATAACCACTATGGTGTATATCCGGCAGTGCCTTAAATAGCCATTTTGGTTACTGGTAGTTTGAAACTTCATGGCAGCTAGGTGACTGAAACACAAAACAAGATTTCCAGGCAAAATGTACTAAAGAGTATCAGAACAGACGACAGAACTCACTGCAATTAAACCAGCCACACACCTCCCAGATCTGTGTAATTATGGGTACCTGCTAATGACTCTTCTTAAATCATCATCCACCTTATTGATTATATTATAATGAAGACAAAATGTCTGTTACCATGTGATTCTGTCACTCAGGAAATTTCTCAGTATTCACCTGTTTCAGAATTGATCATGATTTGAACGATAGTAGTCATTTACCCACAGGACTCAAGGAATCTCCTTTTTCCTTTGTCTAATATATCTATCTTCTGAGCGCAGCTTTGTTTCCACACTAAACAATTTTAGTTAACATTAGCTTTCTCATGTGAATGATTTAAAAATCACTCACGGTCAAGTGTGCTCTAGTAAATATATCTTATTTTTTCTCTGATTCTTACCGTTGTGGATCTGTGGTAAGACTAAATCACTGCAATGTTGGTCTCCAAGAAACTAAGGCTATCTTTACTCTGAACTTCTTTCTTTCTTTCTCTTTCTTCTTTTTCTTTTTTCTTTCTTCCTTCCTTCCTTTTCTTTCATTTTTTAGACAGGGTTTCACTCTGTCATTCAAGCTGGTCCTGAACTCACTATGTAGCTCAGGCTAGCCTTGAACTCATGGCAATCCTCCTGCCTTGGCCCCCCAAGTGCTGGGATCACAGATGTGTGCCACCATGCCCAGTTATTATGTGGTGCTGGGGGATCAAACCCTGGACTTTACACTTACTAGGCAAGTGCTCCAGTCACTGACCTATGTCCTCAGCCCTGGGTATTATTTTTAGCAATATAAATACAAGCTTAGCTCACAACTGACTCATGTTTACAACAAAATGAAGTTTTACCGTAGAGATTCTATCAACCCAAGTTTTATCTACATTTTATTTGTATAAGTTACATGGATATAAATAAAAGGACTGCTCAGTGTAATGTCATCCCCCTGATGCAGAGACAAAATACTACCATATAGTCACACTGAATACAAGTGCTCTGATTCTCTCCGGTGGTACGGGCAATCTAGATTTTCATATTTATCCACAATTTGGAAGATAAGTCATCACAGACTTATCAATTAAGTGCAATTTTCTCAAATGCAAAATTGAGCTACTTTTAATTTATCTCCACCAAAAGGTAATCTCCAGTAAAATAATTTACCTACCCTAAAAGGGACTCTCCAATAAAAGATAAATATTTTAATACTAAGAAAAATGAGTTGTAATGTTTAATTTTTGGATGTTGTTCTACATAAAGAATCAAAACAAGCCTTTTTTTCTGTAAAGGAACCTAGAATAACTATTTTAAACCTCCTGAGGCACATACATATATAATTTTTTCTCTGGCTGTATTGCATAATTTTTATTCCAAAATATTTACTCATTAAGTGCTTACGATAGCCACCTTTTTTCTAGTTGGAGAGGAAGAAAGCAAATAGGCTTAGAGGGTGTTTTTCTTAACCAAGAACATCTGTTTATATGACAAGAAAAGAGATCCAATCCCATAAAATCCAAACTCCTATGGCTTGTTCTAAAGAAAACAAAATAATCCTCACAGGGACTCAACAGTTGGAGCCTTCACTGACGCAGACTGAGTGACAGGCTTCCAGTGGAACTTGTTTTTCCAGATTTGTCTGCTTGTTTAAAAACTGTGAAGGAGTTGAGTTTGGTGGTTCAGGCCTACAATGGCAGTACTCCGGAGGCTGAAGCAAGAGGATTGCTATGACTTTCAGGCCAGTCTGCTGTGCTACATAGTGAGTTCAGAACCAGCTTGGACTACGGAGTGACACCTTGCCTAAAAATATATGTATAATAATAAATAAATAAATAACTATGCAAGATACTGAACTATAGTCATCTGCTCTCTACAGAATTGACTCCCTTTCTCCCGAGTAAGATTTCTGAGTGCCTAAATCTTTCTGAGAGTTAGCAAAACTCTTTCCAATGATCAATAATATATGTATTAATCTATCTAATCCGTCTTCCACACTTTTCTCCAGTTTGAATACAAAAATCATGTAAGCTCTTTGCCATACACCCATATAAGTCAATTCTTAATAACTATTCCCTCACCTTAAGACCAGGATAATAATAAGTACTTAAAACAATCTGTATGGTGAGATCAAGCTTATGCCAATAATATTCGAACAAACAAATATTCAATGGATATTCATAATTCTTTTACTAAGAGGCTCTTTTTTAGGTAGTATGGAAATTTAAAGGAATCCATTTTCTGGTATTCTCCTGGTGTTGGAGTTGATAGTGGACAGAATTGTCCAGAAATGTCACAGATCCTGATTACGGAAGATTAAACTATTTCAAATGACACAGAATAAAATCACAACAATCGGAGCATAAGAAACTGGGAACCAAAGAACTTCAGGCATATTATAAAGCTTAAAGATATAATGTCCTAATTCAAACTGATTTGCCTTCAAAACTAAAACTTAAAATTTCCAAAATATTTTATCTAAAGAGTCTTTGAACCAATCCAGCAAGAAACTGAAATCCTGGCTGTCCTCTCAGTTTTGGAAAATCAAGTCACTGCTAACTACTGTGTCCCTGTCTGCCGTAGCCATACCTTGACTTTTCAGCATTAAAGGACAGAGCTAACTAACCCAGAGCTTTGCACAAACTAAGTGCTCAATAAATATACTTCTCCTTTTCTGCTTTGTAGCATCATCAACAAATTTATGTGTCGTAAGCACTTTCCCTATTGTAAGGAGAAGAAAAATTATCTGAGAGGGGAAAAAAAATTCTTTAGTGAAGCAAATATAAGGAAGGTAACTAGGAATCTGTTTATCGATTTCCAGAGCTGATACTTGCTGGTCTCGATCGATCTCTTTGATTCTCAGTGACTTCATTTACGTAATTAAGGTGTTTCATAACACATTATCTGAAAAAGAATTTTCTGGTTTTAATATGAGTATAGTCCACTGCCTTCAAAGACAGGCTTTTGTGTTTGTCAGATTTCCTGCTGCTGACACTCATATAACCTAAAGGAGGGGAGGTTTAATTTAATTCATATGTTTAATAGATTCAGTACATAAGCAGCTGGCTCCAAAGCAAGAGGATCATGGCAGAAGGATGTGGTAAAGTTGCCTAGGCTCATGGTGGCCAGGAAGCAGAGTAGGGGACCAGACAGAGAACCTCAGAGCCACTTCTCCATGAACAATCCAAACACCAGGAGAGTGTTCCACCAATCTCCTGATCTGACACAATCACAGCTTTAAGTCACTCATGTGCATGCCCTATTCTGGCACAACAGATTATCCTATGGAAACTGTTCTGCTCTGAAACTCAGTTACGTCTTTCTCTTTAGCTTTCTTCATGATATAGTTGAAATGGTATCTCATTACTGTTTGGTAAGGAAGTTGTACAGAGTTTTCACAAAAATAGGATGGAATATTACAGCAAAGTCATTTGACAGTAGATATTTGACGCATGACACACATGTTATCGATCTAAAATTCTACTACACCCTAGGTCTCCCTACACATATTCAGTGGGTGCAATCACTCTGATCACTGTTTCTAGACATATGACACCTCAGGCAATTCTAGCAGTTGGTGTGACTTTCAGGAAATGGGTACATGGCACACAATTTCGGTGTCTTTAATGGCCATCACAAATGTATGATAGCAGCTCTGTCCTATAAAGTGAAGTCCTACAGCACTTCTCAACATGGCGTTTCAGAGATTATTCACAATCTAACAAACATGAGATGAAACCCAAATATATATAGTCCCACTCCACAGCCTACCCATGACCATAATAAGAAATGTCTGAATGAAAGGAAAAAAATTATGGTCTTCCAGCTATGTAAAAGCAGTGTTGAAATAAATCTAATACAAACACCTCAAGTTACAATTGTACAGGCTAGGATTCACTGATTTTTGATTCTGCAGGTAAACCGACACCAAAATTCAACTACTTAGAGTTCAGGGCTCTCTTAAGATTTTTAAGAATGGCATGTACTCTACATGGGGGCAACAGGATGTTACTGTTTCCTTCAATATTGCAATGCAGCAAAGTAGCAGGAAAACACCACCTTTGCTTCCTGTAAAATAAAGTCCCTGGCCATGATGTCCATCAAAATTGTGATGTAATGAGCAATTACTCAGTAAAAATGTTATTGCATTTCAAGGACTTGATGCTGTAATTATATTCATAATGACAATAATTAAGCTTATGAATATCATATGCTCAACATGCTTTGTTAAAGGCTTCTTCTATTCCAGGCAACTCCTGATATTAAACTGCTGGTGTCATCAACCATTCTTTATATACATGAGCAATTGGAAGACATTGGTAGAACCAAGAATTAGGAAGAAAAAGTTACTTGTTAAGAATCACAAGGGTTGCCATAGGTAGGTATGCATCAAAATCCATCTATTCTTTTTTCCAGAGGGTGACTTTTGTGTACTAACACGTATCATCCTTCTTGGGACATCCAATGACACTCCCTAGAGGAAAATCCACAGAAATTTGGGAATCTCAAGATATGTAATGCCATGATTCTATACAATTATCAATGACTTACCAGGAACAAGAAAAAAATCAATATTCTTATAAGAATTAAAAATCTCTTAGTTAATATCCTTGATACAAGTATCTCCATCAAGTCTATGTCTGTAACTAGCACATTTCTTATGTGACATTAGCAAATATTTCTGTAAAAAGCTGAGGGGTTTCTTGATTGATCTAAAAAAGAGTGAATGAATAAAAAAGATCATAGGAAATAATCAAGGAACCTTAGAATTCATAGTAACTTCTTTTGTGGGAAATAAAAAAAAATGGTAAACCCAACCAATAACCTTGCAGGACTATTTATGACATCTGGAATCTGCTCCTGGTGGATGGCCTTTGCCACGTAAGTCACACATGCTCTCTGAGCCTCGGTGCCCCATCAGTGAGGGGAACGGTGTTTTTTAGAAGCAGATTTACAAAGCCTGATGCTGTTTCTTTCCAGATGTTCAGGTTTGTGAAGAAAGAAGATAAACTGCAACTCATGTATTCTTAGAAATGCCTGGAGGATAAACATTCTTCCTCCTGACCTGTAGCCTTAAAAATGAATCAAAGTCCATCTTCCATTTATAGAACTCGTCAGTTTGGGATTGTGTTTTTTCTACCATCAATATTTAATTCCTACATTTGCTGGATAAGAGGTTTTCCTGGTCCTCTATCCTTTCCCTTTCTAATGTCTAGACAGAAAGAAAATTATAGAAGACTAGACTGTCGTTAAATAAAATTAAGTAGGTTCAAAGGGACTCAAGGGCATGCTGTTAGCTTCATGCCTCTTCAAATATGAAAAGCATTTAAATTTGAATCATTCCACTTCAGCGACGGCCTTATTTAATTCTACAAATCTCTGATGAATAATATTTTACCACCATGACCACTGTAGTTTTAATTTTGTTTTATGTCATCTTCTTTTTCCCCCAATGTCAGATCCAGAGCTTCCCCATGGTTGCGCTTCTGACTTATGCACCTTGGAGTTCAGAAAGGTGTTGGCCAGTCCCCGTAGATCACACGAATCGTCCAGCCAACTTTATGAGCTTTGGAGTCTTGCCTTGGCACAGGGTCCTACCGAAGTGGAAAATGACTTGGAGTTTATCTTCTGAGTGCTTTGGTTTTATATTCCCAGCTCTAGATTTACAGATTTCCCTCCTTTTATAAGAAGAGCATGTCACTTTTCTTTTTGTAAGTCATTGCATTTATGGTACAACTTACTAGAAGTTAATGTGCAGAGGAAAGAGACAAGTAATAGTTGGATGTAGCAAGTCTCAAAAGAAGTTCTTATTTCTTTCGGCAGCCTGACTTCCCCAAGAAACATTACTGAATCATGAAACACTGTTCTCTTGTGTTCTTTTTAAATTTTCATCTTCTATTAACTGCCTGGAGAATTTAGGTCATTAGAGACATTGAGGCTATATAGCAGTCTTTTCTTTTTCTCTCTCTCTGTGTTTCATTTTTAGAAATGCCTTAGGAGAAATAGTCTTTTTCTTGACCCACTGTACATTGATTTCACATCTGACTGCAAATAAAACCATACCCCAAAATGTGCTAATCGTAAGCATGGCTTGGAGATATTACATGTATTTCTGTTTTGAAAACACTGTGGGTGATATTTTAAATTATTTCTGACAAATTTGTATTTTACCAGACATGTTTCCAAAATCTGAAGTTGCTACATATACACAAAGGTGGAAATGTCACTCAGACATATCTACCTTGTTGCTGAGCGTCACGTGAATTATTTGGAGAAAAGTGTATACCATATGATGTTGCCCAGGGAATTTAACAACTCTTGGAGAATTGGAAAAGTTCCAAATGACTACTCCAGGGAATTCACTTGTACCTAAGGGCAGAGAAGTCTAAAAGGTTAATGCTATTATGGGTCATTTTCCCCTCTCAATTCCAATTAATGGTATGGCTATAAAAAAACCTTTGGGTAATCATTAACATCGAGTGACTACAAAAAATAGCAAGTCAGGACAATTTTTTACTTTATAACACTTTTCCTCACTGAAGGATAGAAATCTTCAAGGGAGTTTTTTGACATCAACAGGAAATGATGCTTAATTGGTTAGTGGCTACTTTCATTAATGGAGACATCATATTGAATACTTATTATATATTTACTTTAATTTATACTTCATCACCTAAATAATTGATAATTATTTTAGCAAGATACATGGCATTTTCAAATTGAATGGAATGGTCTGGTTATGCATTTTTCAAGAAGCCATCATATGCAAGACAATCTGTGGGGAGCAAGAAAGCCTAAAAATGATACAATTCCAGTTTTCCTGTGATTCGAGCTAGTGACACAGACAGACACTTTTCAGTGAAAATCACTCCAACAGTCGTTCAAGCATTGCCCTTACTAGGTATTCCAGGTGCTAGATTAGATTCATTCTTCATAGTAAGTACATGCCTTTGGGATGGCTGATAATGGGTACACCAGACCCCTTTAGTGAGTCAGTACTTCTGCATGAAGTGAAACCCAGCAAGGACTGAAAGTATATGTAGGATTTTCTTCCTCCATTCACCCAGTTTAAAATGTCTAGAAAGTAAAGGAGATGTCAGTGAAAACTTCCCGAATTGAGAGGAAAGGTAGTATTGAGATCAAGAGAAAGAAAATGCCCCGAGAAGTGCAGTTTCTGCAGAATAACCACATCTGTTGTTGCAGCCGCATAGGTTATGAAGTGAGTTTCAGGCTAAGGAGTTAGGGCATCAGTCTGATTGATGAGCTGGAAAAAGAAAAGCAGCCATTGTACCTTAAGAATGGAAGTCATCAAAGCAACAAAAGCCTAAGCAACACCTTGTCCTTATGTGTTTTTGTTAGCCTGGAGAGGAGAATGCTCCTGAAACTAGGGCAGGGAGTGAAGCTAATAGCAGTGCTGCTAGAAAGTACATGCTGACCCTGCTGTGAGGAGTCCTTTTAAATCCACCCCATGTACATCGAGATTTAAGAGGGAAGGGCAGGCACAGAAACTAAAATGACTGGAGTTGAAAATGATATTTCCCTGGACAAAAATGTATCAAAACAGGCTCTCTTTTAAAGACTATATTACATTTAAAGACTTTCTACTCTACTCAGAAAGGAGATCAATTCCCACTCTCACTGTTTTTGTGAAAATAGGCGTGGTTGTTAAGCTAACTGTTCTAACTCAACTGACTTGGGAGCTACCAATGGGATTAGTGAAGCGCACTACCAGGTGGGTCTGGCTGGATCATGGGGATGTCACCTTGGGTGCTGTGTATGGTCCCTGCGGCTTCCACTCTGGCACAGTTTCCCTGCCCTGCTTCCCAGCCACCACAAACCAAGCAACTCTGCCCTGCCATGCTCTTCCATACGATGGTTCAGCCTTGGAGCCAGGTGACTATGGACTGAGTCTCCTGAAACCATGAGCCAAAGTTCACTTCTCCTGAATTGTGGGTGTCAGGTATTACTCTCCATGTGACAGGAAAGCTAATCCAATTGGCAAATCATGTAATCTACGTGTCCATCACTTCATTGATGAAAGGTTATTATGACCAACCTCATTACCTAATCAGTGTTTTGAGGACTATGTGAAAGCTATAGTGTCAGTCTGGGTCCTATGGAAAGCACACGCCAAGTAATTAATCAAGGTAAATGCTTCTTAAGAATAAAAGAGGGACCAGAATAGGCATGGAAGGGAGAAGAAGGAGGGGAGGAGTCCTCCTGATAGCAAGATGAAAGGACAGGAGGAGAGACAGAGAAGGTGATAATTTGAATTTGGAATGTCCCCCAAAACTCTCACATGTCTGGATGCTGTGGAGTAGATATGCAACTCTGCACTGTTGGAAGGCAGTATCTACTTGGGAGGGGTGGATTATGGGCATACAGTAGATTGAGTGTATTTGGTACATCACTGACTGTGTGACCAGGAGGAGGCAGATCAGTGGGGCTTAACCTGGAAGTAGCAGATCACTGGGACAGGATCTGGAAGTTTATACAGGAGTTCCCCCTTCCCACTTGACTTTGCTTCCTGTTTGCCATGTCAGGAGCCTTCCTCCAGCTATGAAGCTTCTGCCATGTGCGTCTACCTTTGCCAGCTGCCCACGGATGAAGTGAGATGTTCTGAAACTTTGAACTAAAACATCTTTCCTTCCTTACGATGTGGACGTCAGGTATTGAGTCACAGCAGTGAAAAGGCAACAAAGACAGACCACAAGAAGGAATAGCCACAAACAGCGGCACAGCTCCAATCAGATGTGGCCCAGCCCCTCAGGAAGCCCTGGCGCAAGCCAGGCTCTGGTATCACCTGTGTCTAATTCCTGTCTGGGAGCTGTCCAGGAAGGATGCAGCCTGGGCTGGAACACTGAGATGAATTCTGTGCTGTAGCTGAGGGCTATCAGCTAAGTGCCACAAAATCAGGATCAAAATCTCCAAGCTATATCGTACACAAACACTCGGAGAACAGCCTAAACTGAGTGCACATCTTGCTCTAATGAACTTGTATCTTTGTCCTAGTTCATTTCTACATTATACTATGCACCAAGTGAATAATGCTAAGTTTACTAGCGTAGCAGATGTTCTTTAAAACTTCTTCCTTGTACTATCTCCTCCATGAACTTCCTCCCTAGAGCTCCCCTAAATATATATAACACTTTTCCTCCTAGTGCCTTACTTGGGTCATGCTTCATTTTCTGCCTCTTACAATGTTACGATTTGTACATGTGATATATCTGTACTTCTCCGTTATCAGTTGTACAAATGCCACTGTAATCCTCACCAACCTCTGCAGAGTGTTTGGCCCACAGTAGAAGCTCAATAAACATCTGCTGAAGAGAAAGTGATGGTTGCTATTTTTCTACAGACGTGATCTTACTCTGTCCTGTCTGATTCCCTACAGCAATAAATCACGTTAACCAGGTTCCAGTGAGAATGTGTGAGTCTAGAGTCTAGAAAGTACATAATAAATTGATAAAGCCCTCCCTGAATAAAACATTTAAGCCATTTGAGATTTCATACACAAGCACACACAGCACATATATACAAATATACAAACATATATATGTTTGTGTATATATATATATATATATATATATATATATATATATATATATATTCATTCTATCTCACCACATTTCTTTTTCTGAATTTTTGACTTGTAATACTTCACTAAAATGAAAGATGAAATGCTCTTCAGCAATAAAAGGCAATAAAGATTTCTCCTAGGGATCTCTCACTACAGAGAGTAAAATTCAGACTCTCTGTATGCTCCCGTGTTGAATAAATACTTGACAAGCACAACAGTGAAATAAAATCCGATACAGAAGGGTCTTGGTGCTTACTGGAACATTATGGGTGACTTGGCAAACTTGTCAGCCAGGTAGACTGGTCAGAAGTGAACGGTGCCACACATATACAAATCTTTGAGGAGTGTTTAATCTAAACATAAATGTTTTTGTGAGCCAGCAATTACCAGGATTCTACATTTGTAGAGTCCTCTTATCCTTCTGCCTCCAAAGGAATAGGCCATCTTCAAAACTAAAGTAAATTAATCAAACAAGGTCTTTAACTTTCAAATGAAATCTTCATCTATTAAATCTCTGTCCAAGAATGACCGTCATTCACTGCTCAAGCTAACCAAGGCTTTTCGTCAAATGTTTTCTTCCCAAACCTCTCACACCTCCTGTTCCCTTAACTGAGCGGATTGGGTGAATAGAGACTTTTTCCTATTTTCCACTGGATTTTGAGAGATATAAATGCAAACTTCTTTTAATTCTCCTAACTTATAATTATTGGGAAGAAAAAGGCATCATAAGAATAAGTTTGAACATGTGAAAGGGAATGTTTCTCTCATTTCCCTGAAATTCCCTTTGGAATTTCCAGAGCTCATCAGAAAAGAAATCAGCAATGAGAAACTGCGAAGCAGGGAAAGCTTTCACTGCCAGCTTAAAAGTCACTTAGTTATACTTTCTGTTATTATTCGCAGGGAAGAGAAAAGGGTTGAGCTGACACAGATTCTTTAATGCAGACATTATCCTAGAGATTAGATCTGGTAACACCCAGGAGTTTAAGTACATCCTAATGACAATGAAACTGCATTTTGTAATATTTCTTGAATAATAGGGGGAAAAATAAATTCTCAGGTCCTTCGTTTTGTGTCATAATGAAATGTCACACAGAGAAATGGTCATTTCATTAAATGAGGAGTTGCACTGAATTCTTTCCCAGCCAGATTATACTTCATTATCTATTACTAGAATGAACCAAATACAATTTCAAGTGACATTATGATGTATCCTAACCTAATAACTATCATTTATTTATCATTAGGATCTAATAGACAACTTACTTTTTCTAAGCAAGTGAATACCTACAATTAGAAATGTAATGAAAGTTAAGACTCTTCGATGCCTCACACGTCCAGGGCTTTAAGTTGTGCTAAAAATAAATAAATAAATAAATAAATAAATAAATAAATAAATGGCAGGGTTCTTAGAAAATTAAGTGGGGATGGGGTTCTCAGAACAGGAAATATCTTGATCTGCCATTCACGACATGCATAATTAATGTGCTCAAATATATTCAATGTATATCTCAATCTCTAGCAAATACCTGTGTCTCTATTTTAGTAAATGATTATTGTAAAATGTACTAGTTGTCAACACATCTGGCACAAACATCTCATTAAGTGTTTTCTCCATGTGTTTTTCCTATAATTAGCTCTTTATAGTTAGTACCAGACAACGTATCACATCAAAAACAAATATTTAGTTTGTAAACTTCTATGGAAAATACTACATCTTCGCAAGGAGAAGAGAGCTGTAATATACAAAGAGACTTGTATAATATGACAACATGAATGACCAAATGAGCCTTAGGAGACAAACCCCACAGTCACAGTGCTAGGAACCACAGTGACTCAATCAGCCAACCCTTTCCAGTCATCCTGGAGTATTGAAAGCCACTAAAGGGAAATTACTTTTCAGAAAGAGAATACACAAAGAATGGCAAGCCTTGTTTCAACGTGAGAGGCTGATTGCCACATCACAAGGAGCATCTATAACTGCACAAAATTCACAAGAAACTCAACAAAAAGGTTGATTTTTAAAAAGTATTATTTATATCTACGAAATCTTGATGGTTAACTTGACTGGTGAGAGAAAAATCTGGATTAGTAAAGTGCCCTACGGGATGAGTCCTGGGTGTTAGGGGGGCATGATCTTTGAAACCCTTCCTCTCTGGTTCCTCCTTGTTCTCCGCACTGATTTTTCTGTTCTGTTAAGCAGGGGTGCCTAGTCAGAAGGGATGGGTCACCGGGACATGACCTGGACAGGAGAGATCTCCCTCACTAACCTGGCTCTTTGTTTTCTGCTTCCTGTTGCAAGGCCGGGAGCAACTTTTCTCCAACTAGGCTCACCATCACAGCCTTCCACCATTGCTAGCTATTACTACTACTACTGTGAACTAATTAAACTTAACGAACTTTTCCTTCCTTAAGTTGTGGGTGCTGGGTATCTTATTCCATTACGACGAAAGTAAGACAACATAGACTCCTTTATTAGTTTTTAGAAACAATGGCAAATACTTAAAACTTTTATAAAGTAAACTTCTATTTGCTCCTATTTCTCATTCCACTTTAGGTTCATAGACTTTTTTTTTTTTACTTTAATCACCTATTTCTAAGTATACTCCTTTGATGTGTTTTACATGTCCTTATAAGCTATCTTAAATCCATTTTTAGTACTAAGTGAGGAATAAATAAATACAACTATGAGTAATTTCACATATACAGAAGAAAGTAGAAGAGTGAACATTCATAATATAACATTAAGTTTTCTCTAAATGCAGTCTGTGTCAAATAAATTGATGTTTTTACTCTTCTGTTGGCTTCAATGCTAACTTCTTTCTTCTTTCAGTAGATCAGGACGCCTTATTTTATTTTTTTTTTTTTCCTTTAAGTAGCCCTGTTATGATTGAATGGTAGGTGTTTTATTTCTGTCTAGCTAGAATCAACATATCTCAAAAAACTTAAGGATCTACCTAAAATAGCACAAACTCCCCTACTAAGAGATTCAGTGCAATATTAAATTTAAAAATCAAATCTTATTTTTCATATCCACACAATTTTAACTGAGCCAAGATGTGAAAAGAATTCAGGAGAATTCAAGTATGGATAAACAGTTGAACTAATCGGTGTGCGCACGCGCATGTGTGTGTGTGTGTGTGTGTGTGTGTGTGTGTAAGGAAAGAAAGAGTATCCTCAAAGTACACGAGGGTTGGAAATGACACATTAGGGAAAAAAAAGAAAAATGGGGAGATAATAATATAAAGAACATTTAAAAATGAGGTAAGATAAAAGTGAGGTAAGAAGCAATGGAACTTTCTCCTTTTCTTCCTTTCCATTTTTCCCATAAGTTATAGAAAATAAAATTAGGGGGACTGGAGGAACGGCTCAGCAGTTAAAGTACTCGCCCAGCAAGTGCTCAAGCCAGCACTAAGTACCCAAGTTCAATTCCCCAGCTCCACATAAGCCAAGCATGGTCACACATGCCTGTAATCACAGCACTCAGGAGGCTGAGACAGGAGGATTGCTATGAGTCCAAGGCCAGCTTGGGCTACATAGTGAGTTCAGGACCAGCCTGGGCTATGGAGCGAAACTCTGTCTCAATAAATAGATAAATAAATGGAAAGAAAATTAAGAACTTCTAAATATATTTTTAGAGTTTTACTGTACTTGATCAGAACTGACAGTGTAGATAACTATACTTCTACAATTTTACTTTATTGCTGGGGAGACATTTTTATCTCTTTAATATATTAAAGCCTTTTTGCAATTATAACCTATTGAGACACAGAATGTTACTTATGTATCTGTTACAGAAATAAAACTACTGTCATCTGTGTATTTGTTTATATTTTGTCTTATCCGTAGACTCTGAACACCCTAAGGCCAGACTTTTCCTTACTTGTACTTAAATCCCAGCACAGCACAAGGCTCAAGCTTAGCCTCTGTTGAATATCATAAATAAGTAAAATAATGCAGTTTTCAGAGATTTTACTTGAGAAAGCCACAAAACAATAAGAAGAGAATGAAAGGAGACTATGTAACAACAGGCTAAAAGTGTAGAAAAGAGCCAGAACACGGAGGCCTTGGTAAGCAATGGGGACTAACTGAAAGACTGTGTGCAAAAGAGCAGCACAGTAAAATAAATTAAAACAAAGCAAAAGAATAATAATAGAATCAAGCACAGAAGAGTGAATACATTATTTGATATACAAATCTATTAAGTTAGTAAAGTCAAATACGATTTGAAGATATTTTGGAAAACAGACCTTTAAAAAACTTGAACCTCTTACTAAAAGACCCCAGAACTATGAATCACTAGTGAAGATAGGCTATCAGAAAAAGGCAGACCCTAAATCCGAAGCAGTGAGACCAAAAGTGTTCATTGATTTCTATTTGTGCATCTCTTATTGTCACATACTACAGAAAGTCAATCTGGGATCAATCGCCTAGAAAGGAGCCACTGAAGTGTCATATTTCACATGCACCATAAGCCTATTAGCCAGGACCAGTGAGGTGGATCTGCCCAAATGACAGGAAGCTAACGCGAGCACAGAAACAGATGGCGTCTTTCTTAGAAACACCGTACTGACTGCAAGATGTGATGAGGACATCGAGTAGGTCTTAGGTCTCAGGGAAGAAGAAGAAAAACATAACAAATGGATTAAAAGCTTCATAATACCCTGAAAATATGTACAAAAACATGAATGAAAAAGAAAAGGAATGATGAATGCAAAGAGAATGAGTCTATGGAGCATGAGATGAATGACGCTACGGGCCAGTTTTATCACAAACCCTCCTGATGATTCATGGGAATAAGAAGTTTGCTGAGTAAGCAGCACTGTAACACATGACATCTTCACTTTATTAGATCCAACCCTACAGAGATACACATTTCTTCCTGAATCAAGTACCTATTTTTTAAAATGACTACATGTCAAAAGAGAAAGCTTTGTACAGATGGCTTGAAGTGAGCCCACCAAATGAATGGATCAGAGGGCAGAAACTTGAAGCATATCAGAAATGAGAGCTGGAGAGTCTGACCATTAAGAGCAACACTGTAGCATTTGCAATTTCTAAGAGTTTTTCCTCTGAGGAAAACAGTTATTAGAAGGGCAGTCTGAAAACCCATGGTTAGGAGATTTGGGAGTCACACTTCTTCAAGGGGAAATTTACTCTGGTAGATTTTACAATTTATCCATTTTTGGTGGTTACAATATGTGTCACCAGGGTAATAAACTTCAAATAGGTTGAAGTTAAGTACTTCTCAGTATCTTGTGCTAATTATCTGTGAAAAGAAAGAAAATTAATGCAGAGACATAAGCCAGTCTTTGAACAAAGAGGGATACATTTTACTGTGATGGCTTCAGTTGAAAATCATTTTTAAAAATGTGCGAAAGGATCAAGAAATATTTAATGTAAGCAGATTAATATTTTAAGTAGGGCAAAATGATCAACAATTTACATGACATATAAAAGATGGAAAGGTGGCAAGTTAGCATGTGTGTATATATAGCATAATTTCTGACAATTTCTAGCAAACTGTTAAGTACCACTGACTCCTCTATATTCTGTTAAGCTAGAAAAACCACTTGTTCACAATTTTTGAAAGAAATACAAGATTTAATAACTTAACAAATGGTACATATTTCTATTTTAAGTGAAAGGTATAGAAAAAGAACTATGGGTTTGAGAGAGGAGATGGTGGGGTTGTAGGCAGTTAAGGACACAAGGTCCCCCAGAAACGGAGAATTCACTGGAAGGCAGGACTACAGAAAAGAAGCTGGTGACACTGTATAGCTGAGACTACCCCCTAGAACTTAGTTATAAGTCAACAGAGATAAAGATCTTTAAGGAGGAGTATTTAAGGATGGGCTGCAGTGGTTGTTTAAGAGCGGAGAACCTAGCAACCAAGCTCCTTAGCATAGGATGGCCCCTTACCCAGCTACACTATAAAACCCCCTAGACACCGAGCCACATGGGAAATCGATATTTCCGGGACCCCCTTCTGACTAGAAGAAGCTTCACCCCCTATCTCTCTTTCCTCTTCTGTAAGTTTCCCAATAAAGCCTTTTCTTCACAACCTGTCTCCAGTTCTGTGACTTATTCTTCAAGCCTGTGGAAACACAAATTCAGGACAGAGTCCTGTCGGAATTGGGTCACAACCACTAACAGATCAAATTCATTACAGTATGCTACAGCATTATTTGAAACAATGAAACATGGAAATAACTGAAGAGCATATTAGCTTGGCTTACATAAATATAATTCAGGGGCTGGGGACAAAAAAATATATAATTAATTCATATGATACAATACTAGGTAGCAATTAAGACAAGTAAGGCTATGTCTATCACCCAATATCAACATGCTCACGAGACATCAAAAGAGGGGAAACCTTGTGTCACCCAAAGAGAGCTCAGACAGAAGAGCAGAAATGAAGTGTGTGGTTGTGACACGGTGCGGCCATGATTACAAGTGTATGTGCCACAGAAGCATGAGGGAAAGGTGCAGGAGAAGAAGTATCATGTGATGTGTTTAAAAACATGGCAGATCAGTTTCAGGGAACTAGAAAAACATTTCAAAAGTGTAAGTCTTAAAAATGAGGTTTTAGATTCAAAATAGCTTTTAAATGCATGAATAATATTAAGCATACCTATATTCTTATACCGCATTGCCACAAACCCACCTGGTAAGATCCCCTCTGCAGAGGATTCCCCCACTAGCATGTGTACACGAGCTTGTTATGAGGTAGAACTATCCGTGGATGGCCCATTTAAGATATCAGGTGGGCAACTAAAATAACATGGAACTGGTGTGCAGAAGAGAAGTCCTTTCAAAATCCCTACTTGAAAGCTGTTGCATTTCATTCCAACACACAATTTGAGTGGATAGTACTACCTCCTGGAAAGAGGGGATCACGGGAAGAGGAGATGAGTATGGAGAAATGATGGGAAACTTCTAGATGACTGCATGGACGAGGTAAACCATGAATAAAACCTAAAAATGTGCTGTCAGAGCTAAGAAGAGAACCACAGAGGGCTGGGTCTAAAAGATCCACCTGCGAAAGTTTTAAGCAGTTGAGGGACATCAAAGTCAAAGACCACAGAGAGTTCAGCAAAGACAAAGGCTCAACTGTACAAAGAGAAAGTATTAAATAACACTAGTGAGGGAATTTGAGGACAAGAATGAACACCTAGGAAGTCAGAAAAGAAGAAGGTGAGGCACAGGTGGGCAAGAAGAGGTAAGCAAAGAGTGCATCTCTCTCTCTCTCAGTAGACCACATATAAGAAAAGTAGAGATAAAAAAGGCTTGATTATGCATTAATGAAAAAATTTCTACATAGGTGAACTACATTTAGAAAATACTTGTTGCCCAAAGTGTGAAAGAACTTGATTGAACTGTAAATAAGAATGTTTTTTCACAGGTTGGAATTGCCAAGTAAAAAAGTTTAATAAACATTCTCAGTTATAAGTGTATTCTTCAAAACTTCTGCGCAAATCCTTTGGCAGTTTAATCTAAACCTAGAATATCTGCCTGGAAAAGAACAGCCTCAACCTAGAGGCAGCATTTATTTTTATCAGTCGTAATCTGCAATTACTATACACAAGTAATTTTTTTGTTTGTTTGCTTGTTTGCTTCAGGAAATACACAGAAATGCAAACGTGAGAGATGAAAAAAGGTGGCACCTGTGGGAAAAACAAGGAGGTAATTTACTTTTTTAAATCCTGAAGCCAAATAGCCAATATATTCAGAAAGTACCTTGGAGGGAAGAACGCAGTTCTAAGACATCAGATAAGAAGAGATTTGTCTGAATAACTTAACTGCTCAGTAATCAAAATCATTGATTTTCAAAAGAAAATCAAGGGTAAAATCTGCCTATGTATGCTTGCTGGTGTGTGCCTTTTTTTATGTCTGTGTCCTTCTTGCTCATGCATTTTTTTTTTTAACAAAAAGATTACCAGGCTTGTGGCTCTGGTCATCTCAGAACGGAGTTTAAGCATTTTTGTCAATGTATGGTTAATTAATTGGTCCTATAAATAAAGAACACATGAACGTGATACGATATCTTTGGGGAAAAGATGTTAAAATACGTGATTGAGTAAGTATTGGAGATTTTACTACTTGGGGGAAGTTAATATTTATACACAGTTAAAGGCTAATGATCTGGTTTAGGTTAAATACTAGCTTAGATTTTGATTCCTACTTCTATCTATGAGATAAGGGTCACAAAGAAACTTTGCTTGGCCAAATTTTAGTCTCTTCAAACTTTTCCTAGGCCAACCTGTATAAACTCCAGTATTAATAAAGGTCCTGTTGCATCAGTGTATCAAGAACTCCTACCCTGGATAACTGATCATTCCTGACACCTGATTAGATTTCTTGTCCTCTGCAAACCCAGATAATGTCTGAGGTCCTGGCCTGTCTTCAGAAAAATCTCATTAAATTGGTCAACCCAGAATCCCTCCAACCCAAGATTTTAAGTAATGCTCAATGCACTGATCCCCGCACTGCTCTACACTATAAATGCCCACTCACCTATGTTATATTTGAAGTTAATTCCACTCCTCTCTCAACTTCATGACAAAACCCCATTACCGTGGTTCCTGTACCTATGGCAACAGTCCTGAACAAAATTTGCCTCCAGCCTGTGTATTAATAAACAAGTGTCACTGAGCCTTTATTTCATAGTGGGGAAATCCTCCACGTCATCACATTGTGGAAGATATTATCTTAATACCTCATCTACATGCGAGGATATATGTATAACAGGGCGCACGGCAAGAAGATTGGAACTATTTATCATTATTATTGTGGGGATGACGATGGTGATGATTGGCATAGCAGGTTTTAACTGGCATCTAGAATCCAGCACATGTGATAATATGAGTTGAATCAGAATCCTACACAGGGCTCATAATTTGTTCAGAAAAATACAAACTGGCATAAAACTTTCTTCAGGTCCTAGCTCTGCCCGCTCCTTCATCACCTCCGTTACCACCCATCAGAGGTGTAGACCTTCATGGGACTTACACGAAAACAGCTAAACAAAGCACGACTTCCCTCCCTCGGCGTCTGCCTATTATGTGGGATGGCTCTGGGATTGCTGTGCCTACTGCCAAGGATCATTCGGGTCTGCCCGCCAGCCTTTGCCAATTGTGCTACTGTTGTGAAAAGACAGCCAGCAATTGCTCAAGTCCCTCCATTGAGCCCATGGTCAAAAGAACTGGCCGCCATTGCTGTTGTTTTGTCTGTTGACTCTGACGGTTTTCTCAGCCTCCTCCTAGAGTGAGGCTGAATTGAAGAAGGATTTCACGGCCCTGCTGAGGCCCAGGAAGTGCTTACTGGACCTGTGGAAGCGCTGATTTTTCCCAGAAGCCAGATAACATAACCAGGAATATGACAGATTTAATGATCCCCTGAAAAGAACCACTAGGTAAGAACAAAGATGAAAATGAGAGACCCAGGAGTCTCCCATGGTTCCCTCCCACATCCAACCTGACAGAATTGCCTCATAATTTCTTGTGCAGTTGCGCCACTCTTTGCCTTTTGCACCCCAAATCCTTCTTCTTTTTTCCATCTTACCTTTGCCAAGTCTTACTCAAATGCAATCTGAGGTTTTCCACTAACCCCTTTTTGTTTTTAATTTTATTAGGGAAAGTGATTTGAAGACATCAATGCATGTGCCATGTCTCAGTCTTGATGCTATTACCTCCAGAAGAAAACCAATCCAAAACCTAAAATATCAATTGGAATAACATCTCTTAATCCACAGCACGTAGGCAGCTCACCCAAATTTGTTGGTGTTTCTTCTACATGTCTTTATGATCCTTTCGCATGCTTACATGTAGTTACAACATGATTCGTGCAGTGTTATAATTACTTGCTTCTCATGTGTTCTTCAAGAGTCTGAGTTCTTTGTAGGCTGGGACAGTCATTTTCAACGATATTCCTAATTCTGAGCACCTGGCCTCCATAAATTCATGGATAAAAGAATAAGTGAATGAATACATAATCATTTTAACATCATCAATATTGAGATCAATGCAGGCTGAAGTGCTCTGAAAGGATTGCATCCCTCCACACAATCAAGACATCTGAACCACCATCCCTGAAACAAAAGACTCACAGAGTAAGATCCAAAGGGAACAATAGTCATTTACTGTTTTACACACACACAGAGACAAACATAAACACCCAGTGGGCAGACAGAATGAAGTCTCTCATACTCAACAAAAGTCAGATTCTAAAAGAAAAAGACAGAACCTGAGTGCTGAGTGTCATTACAATCCCACTACTTGGAAGGCTGAGGCAGGAAGATCACAAGTTCATCCCCATTCTGGGATAATTTAGTGACCTAGCAAGGTTCTGTCTCCAAACAGGTCCCTTCTATCAATCCCCACTACTACTTTAAAAAAGAAAAAAGAAAAGAAAAGAAGATAAAGAACAATTTTAAAATGTAGGGAGTAAAGGAAGGAGGGATAAATGACAAAAGAAAAAGAAAAGGGGAAGGAAGAAAAAGAGAGCAAGGGGAAAAGAAAGTATGAAAATCCATGATGGAAATCCATGATTCCAAGTGACAGTATCTGTACTGGCCACAAGTGTAGGTTTATTTTCTTTGGAACTAAGCCAAGGCCTTTTTACCACCCTAATGCTTCTCCATTTTTCGGCTAAACAACTTCCTTTTCTGAATTATTCAGAGCTAAATGAGAATATGTTTCCAAAATTTTTCAGCTGGTACAAAAAGCATGTAGTTGAAATATGTTCACTGAAATACCACCTGGAAGAGAGCAGGCTGGCAGAACATGTAGTAAACCACCAGTATTGTGCCCATTAGAGTTTTCTTGCAAGGAAATTTTTTAGATCTATTCCCACTACAGTCTCTATCAATTAAAAAGTATGCCCACGTCAATTTTTAAGTAACCTCAACTTTCAAAGACATACTAAGATTAATTATAATGTCACGGCAGTATGCACTTTTCCCTTGTCTTCTCTTTACCATACTAAATAAGCACTAAACTTAACACAAAATTAAAAGTAGAATAAACTGTCAGAAACATCTTGTTTCAAGTCAGGATGTCAGGACACAAATAGAGCCGGGAGACATTAATGCTAACATTTCTTTCTGCTTACAAAACCCAAAAAGTTGTAAAGAGCAGCATAGCACAAGCCAGGGGACCTGAGCAATATCTTCCAGTCTACCACTGGTTTCATTTTATATTTCTTGTACTTATACTTGTATGCACATGTTACTGTAATAACATAATCACTCAACATTTTAATATGTTTTGAAGTCAATTAGTTTCACCAAATCTCTGTGGACATCAAAATAGTTTAATTTCGTCGAAATTAGTGCCTTCCTAATTAAAGAAACTTGGCCTTAGAGTATATACTACATGACTATCCCAAGAAAATTGAAAGAAAATTTTTTATAAAATTTATCTTATTTTCATTAATAGAGAAGCTTGGTGGTGGAATACATGCATCATTTTAGAAAATATCTAATTTTCAGCATCCTTAAGAAAGAAGTTACCATATACCAGAACAGCCTCTTTCTTATCTCTTATGGCTCAAAGAGCATATTCTACATTTCCTGGCTAACTGTGGGCATCACCTTAGATAACTTGGCACAGAAAAAAAAAAATTGTGCAGACAACAGTCTTAGAAGATAATCTCACTATATTATCATAAGGTACGTGGAGAGTAGCACACAAGATATGGCTTTATCTATTTGTGTCCTGACATACTGACATAAACTTTCTGAAAATAGTCATGCTAAACAATGGGAAAATGGAGTAAAAAACTCACTACTACTCTTTCTCGATTTTCCCTTCATCTCCTTTGAAGTAAATAGCATCCAAATGGATGAAAAACAGTAGGCTACGAAGACTTGAATTTCAATCAAGTTTCCTAGAGTCATGGAAGCTAGAAAACTTATTCTTCAATATTTCTTGCCTTAGTTACTTTTTTGTCTTTGGAATACCTGACATACACAACTCGGGGAGGGAAATTTGATTTTTAGCTCACAGTTTCAGAACTCTCAGTCCATTCCTGGGCTGCTGGAAATGGCGGAAGTAGGTGGCTAGGACAGAGGCAGAGACAGCTCCTCATAGCTTTGCAATCAGGAAGAAGCCAAGGTCCAGAAAGGAAGGGAGAAGTAGCATATACCTTTCCAGGTCCTGTCCAGTGATCTTTCCCTTCTGAGTGCAGCCTCAGTGTTCCTCCCCTTCCAGGTTTAAGCCCCTACTCCACCACACACTGGTAATCTGTAATCTACCACATACACGTCTTCCACAACACACCTATAACCCATCACATGCCCATAATCCACCCTCTAGACCAGGCCCCATCTCCTGACAGCACATGGTTCCATTGATAATCCATAACATCCAAATATATGAGACTTTTGGGGCACATTCCAGATCCAAACCACAATATTTCTCTTGGATGATAGGCCCTCTATAAAAATCTTCCATTCATTTTCCTTTCCCTTTAAAATTAACCATCTTGATTTCCTTGATTTGATTTTAAAATTCATCTTCTTTATTTCCTTGATTTACTTATTTGACAGTTTAGAGACTAAGTAAATCGATTATAAACAATAGACTAAAATTAGTGCCATATTTCCATTTAAATTAGGGAACTGCATGTAGAAGAAGGAGCTACATTTATTCCAACCTCTACTCCCTATTCAAATTGAAGTCATTTGGAAAATTGATTTCCTCCTTCATTTTCCCCTAATATATATAAGAAAAGTATAACCTTAAGAGCATTATAGATACTTTCTGATCATAGTAGAGAAATCTCCTTAAAACTTTTTCGACCAAAAAAAAAAAAAAAAAAAAAAAAACCTGAACTCAGCCCTTTACAATTCTGGAAAATATGTGAAAACTGTCCTTCTGTCATGATAACATATACACATAACAACCACGTATTTATAAATGAGTACAGCATCAACAATTTAATGCAGTAATCAAAACAAAGCCTGGGTAATTCAAATTTTGTGTTCAACTCCTTCAGCCTACTCATTTCATTACTATGGTAACTCAGGTACCAAAGGAACTTGTTATTTCAAGTCATTGTCAGAAAGTCAGAGTAATAAAAATCATCAAAACACTATCACGAAACAGAATTAGCCAGCTGCAGATCTTCAAGATACCGATACCACACTGTCTTATTGATAATATTCATAAAAATCACCTGTTCATGACCTTGTTTGGAAGGATATACAGAAGACTTCTGTATCATAATTACCTGGACAAATCAAAAAGTGGTGATTCCTAGAATCAGAAATGTTGGGAGGTGGAGGCACAGAAGCTACAATTTTTAGTTAGCTCACTTAGTGACTGTTATGCACACATATTTGAGGTCTGATTGCCTACGTGGCATTTTCCTTACTTTCTCTATTCTACACCAAAAATGTCTCAAATAGTTCTAATGAAGTGTCCACTGTCACATACCTAATAAAGGGCAGACCCAGGATTCTGACCCTTCACCTTCTAATTCCAAAGCACAGTCAGTTCTTCCATGTCAAGAATTTCATATGAAGACATTAGCATTCTACCAGAATTCCTAAGTATGAGCTGTTATTTTGCAAACAGGATAGATCCCCTGAGCCCGCCTTGCACCCACAACTCAGCAATGGATTGAAATGCACATCTGAACCCCAATCCTACCCGCTAGTGTTACTCCCTTACCCTTGCAATCTTCACTGCTTTTTCGGACACTGTTGATCTCAATCCCAGGCCTCTCTTATGCAAGTTGTAGTAGAATAAATATGACTAAAGAAAATACTATCAATTTTCTTGAAGCTTTAGACAAAGTGTAACCATTGGTGGCTCTTAGGGAAATTATCAAAATCAGTGATTTTAAATAAAAGGTTATATTTTTGTACATATCGAAATTGCAAAGCCCTAAGATCTGCATTCTGCTAGGATATTTTCTATCATTCTCTCAAAAATATTTGCAAAGTTTCAGGGTTTTTATTTAAATTTAGATCTGGTTTTAAAGGTCTATATAAGACTTGTTTTTAATCTAAAATACTTTATATACTAATAATAAATATGGATGAGTATATGTAGATACTATGAAAATATAATAAGTACAGTGCATATACACTAAATGTCTACCATCCGGGAGTTCTTAGATATGACTTAAGCAGAAGAAACACTTTATTTGCAAGGAAGTTGAATTTAGATCTTATCAAACAGATTTGATTCTTAAAAGATTAAAAAAAAAAAAGTTAAAGAACTTGACTACCCTGAATACAGTTTTAATTTTTAATTTGGAAACTGTACTCATTGTAGCGTGCAAGTCATTCACATTGCTCCTCTAGTCTGTCTGGCAATGAGACAAGCAAAACTGCATACTGCTATCAAACAGGAAAAACTTCAAAAAAGGAAATTAACATTTCAAACAGAAGAAAGGGGAAGTGTTTACGAAGACGTGTTTGTGAATTATTTATCTGTGATGATTTGTGCCTCCCATGGGGGATTTGGAACTTTCCTGAGAGACCACGGGGAACACCTGCCCAAGAGTGGTGGGCAGAATCATCAGTCACAGCAATGAGAATTTCCGTGAGTCAGAATTCTGAACATGCTTCCTAGAATTTTTGGTTCACAGTCATTCATGGTTATATAAATTTATTTTTTTTCAATGCACTTCAGGCTCAGAAAAAGCAACTTCTGACAGAAAATATCTTCTGAAATCACTGCTTAATTTATCATCAACCTCAATATTTCTCTATAAACCCCAAAGTTGGGGAGTTTCGTTAACTACTAAAAAGAAGGCTTTATAAATGCATTTATCTGGATATTAACTGACTCTTTCTCTTCCAGGATTTCTAAACGCTATCTACAGTTGCAAGTCTGTCTTATTCATCTCGGTGTGGTGAAGTCTAGAAAAACAGATAATCTAAATATTTTTCAACAAATAAGTAAACGTCGCAGCCGTCAGGATGAGCTCTCAATCCAGACCCCTCTAGTGACACTAACGAGCTGACAACCGTGGGAATGCTAACAGAGAATCAGACGAGGCAACAAAAAGAAGATTTCAAATTTGTGGGGGCTAGAAGATAACTATCTGGATTTATGAGGTACTAGTTTGTTTTTTAAGTTGTTAAGAACCCAGCCAATGAAAGAGGGCACTGTAGCATTCCTTGTTCGCGATGACTGGCATATGTTGGATTGATAAGTACGGAAGCATGAACTTCCCAAACAAGTAGAATGGTTCGTGATTTATCAAACAGTTCTTTTCAGAAACCAGAAGGGAGCATATTCTGTCCAGCCCAAGGGAACACTAACCATACCATACTGTAAATATAAAAGTCCCACTGGCTTTGAAAAGAAACAAAAGCAACTTTATTATTCCCCTTTCTAACATTCTAGAAAGAAGTGTTTCTGTTAGGAACTATGTCCTAGGGAAACCCATCCTTCTCCCAGAAAATTACATTTAGACAGCTAAGATCAGCATCGAATTGTTTGCACAAATAAATATTTCATGTGGAAAACTCAAACAACTTTGCTTGGGATGTTACAATTTAATATGAAATGACTTGGAAGGAAAATATAACTGTTTGGCAGTGATATTTTAATGTAATTTTATATGTTAGGTAAGATTACATTCTCATGATTCGGAAAGATCTATTTTTTTTATTCCCACATTACATTTTGTTTCTTCTTCTACTGTGGGTGCTTAATAAAAAGCTACATATTTTTGCTCACTGGCTACTAAAACTGTGCAGGCAGATAAAGGAAAGGAGCTATAACACTCAATGACTACATTACCCAGACTTCAATTCACCACCATTGCCTTCTACAAATGTCTGGCATATGAGATGAAAAAAATAAAAATCATTCTTAGGTTCCTGTTTCTCATAATGCCCGACTGTCTCTGAAAGAATTTCCCCAATACTACATAAAAGAACTTATTCCTCAGAAATATTACCACCTACTAAGCTATTAGTTGCCTATAAACCTCAGACACAATTTCAAATTGTTTGATCTAACTGGAGATTGTTTCATTTTTCTAGTTCTTTGTATGTAATATTGTTAATTTCACAGAACTATCACAAGTCCCAAGTGAGTTTAGCCATAGTTGAAGTATGGTTTAGTGCACAATAATAATTGATTTTCACTTTAAAAGTAGACTGTTGTTCTGAATTAAATAAATCACAGAGTAGAGTATTAGGAAACCAATTAATTATTGAAAAAATAAATGAATATATTTTTAGGTCTATAAGCAAAATTACAGCTGGGAAAAAAATGTGAGAATGTCACCACTGAAGCCAGTGATAGAGACCTCTACAGACTCTATTAACACGATTAGGATTCAAAGTTAGACATAATCAAATTAATAATTGCATCTTTTCCCTAAGTTTAAGAATAAATCTTGAACAAAATCAGTGTGCATTCTAATTGTTTATTTACACAATATTAATATTCAGACAGAAGGATCACTAAAGCACAGTTAATTAAATATAAATTAATGTGGTGGAATATTTAATTATCTTTTCTACACCTCACGACTAATGATTATGTAAATGCCTTGCATTTAATCTCGTTGCCAGGAAATTAACTTAATGGCCTTCAACAAATGAACATTTTTGTATGTATTACAGGACACTTTATCTAAATTTTAACAGCATGGTATTAGTTTCAGATAATAACATGATTACACAATTTAAAATGCAGATCTACACAATACTTTTAACCCTTCCCCATCTTGTTTTAGAAAGAGGAGACTGAAATAGTTCAGACATAATTCAATAACTAAGATTTTGAAGTGTGAAAGGTTTCCTCACTTATCTACAGAAAGAGGCAAATCCTTTTAAATACAACACTTCAACAGAGAAAAGGCAAGTCCCTTTGCAGGGGACAGTTAGATCGATGAATTCATACAATGGCACCTTTGAAAGCAAACCACTCTGGATGTCAGAGGGTGGCAGGAACATCAACACTCAAGTGATTTCGCCAAGCTTTGGGGATTTTTCTGGCATGCCAGCACTTCTAGATATGTCAAGAGAGTCTGGAGGTTTGTAGGACTCCAAGGAATTTAAACTAAAGATTAATTACAAGTCTCCATATAGAGTGTCAAAAGTATGAGAGACAGAGGTTTGATTTTCAAGGATTAAGAACCTCGTCTTCAACAGCCGCAATAAGTTATGATTCCAACATGCAAATTATTGGGAGTGGTCTGTCCTACCTTGGATGGGCGATTTCGAGTTGGGGATCTTTGCTGCCTAACTGGCAATTACATATAGAAGTGCTTGGATTTATTATTAGCCATGTCGGCAGTCCTCCATCAGTGATCACTGGAGATATATTAATGGCTCAGCCACCTTGCCCTGCGTATGGACCACTCAGAGGCAAATGTTTTATACTGACTCCAGAGTCCAAATTAAGCACTAGTAACCCATGGAAAGAGACTCAGTAATATGTCCCCTTCAGAACCACACTTGTCAGCTCTGAAGTAAATTCTCTTGTTTTCATCTGTATTATTCAACCCGTTTCTGGAAAAATCCCAAATAGGACACTGAGTCTCAAAGGGTAGTTGCTTGGGACTCGACCTAGATGGATTAAATTAACTTTGTGTGATTCGGAAATGGACAGGGCAGCATTTTCAGGTTTGTGTGACTGATTTGTCAGGCAGAAAATGAGAAAAAGAACACCTACCCCTCAGTGTGGATGGCCCAACTGGTAGCTTGAGCTAAATCAAAAAGAGAAAAAGAAACATTGGGGAAGTTAATGCAAATAACCATAAGACAGATCAGGATACTATAAAGCTGTATTAGGATTAGTGTAAGACCCATGAATTTTTTTTGATTTAGTAGATCACAACTATCTTTCTTTGCGTTCATAAAATGTGCAGAAAAATTGTAACTATTAAGGCAGTTATTATTTGTCAGCTTGTTATGTATCAGACACTTCTAAGTGTTTCAGATATCCTAATCCTCAGAAAACTCCAAAACCTCGTAACATAATTCTTGACTCAAGAACTCAGGCAAGCCTGGATTTAATAATTTTTCTGTTTCTCATGACACTGATGGAGATCACATGGTTGTATTCTACAGAAGAAAGGCAAGTCTATTTGGAGGGTCATGGCTGGCATCCCTCCTTTACCTAGTAAGACAGGAAGAGTGAATGGAATGCTGGTTCACTGGGACTTTCAACCACAGAATTCACCTGTGATCTCTCTAGCACTGGTGTCTAATAATAGCTTGATTGCTTAATTTGTGGTTCAGGGTACCCAGAAACAGGAATCTAAGAGAATTATAACTGCCGTCCTAAAACCAGGAACACAGGAACTAGCAGTGCTACTTCAAGGCACAGGAAGTGCTGGTAAAGATCTCACCACAAACTGATAAGCGTCTTATCTAATGGATATTTTTGCTAGCTTTAATAACTGTACATTCTATGCATGTATCAAAACAGTTCACTCTATACTATAAGAATACATGAATACCTGTCAATTTAAAATAATGTTAAAAAAGAAAGTGTCACTGACACATCTGCTGTGTTCTACTGGTCAAAAAAAAAAAAAAAGGTGCTTCTCAGGCTGGAGGGGAGCAGAGAATTGTAACCATCATTCCTGTTCTAAAACTGGTTAACCAAATTACAAGAGAAACTGGTAGAACTGACTGGCAGTCTATCAAAGCATATAGGCCAACTCTAAAGTCTATACTCTTAATCAGTACATGTTTACTCCTGTATAACAAAAAAATAAAGAATAGAAAACAAATGAAAACTTTGTCCATTCTCTAAATTGGAAAATTCTAATAATTTGAACCATAAGCATCATTTTTCCTATACTTGGCAAGAATAATAGTTACCATATAGGGAATTTCCTGATACATGGTAAGTGACATTTCTCAAAGCACTGAGTCCAAAAATAATGAACAAATGGTAAATATAAAATATTACTTTAATTACCAGATAATCACCTTTTCTTACTATTATGGTTTGGATCTAGAATGTCTTCCGAAAGCTTCATATATTTGGATGCAGCAGGCTACCTATGGAACCATGTGCTGTTGGAGGTAGGGCCTGACTCAAAGGGTAGTTGCTTGGGACTCAACCTGGATGGATTAAATTAACTTTGTGTGATTAGGAAATGGCTAGGGCAGCATTTTCAGGTACGTGTGATTGATTTGTCAGCCAGAAAATGAGAAAAAGAACACCTACCCCTCAGTGTGGATGGCCCAACTGGTAGCTTGAGCTAAATCAAAGAAGGAAGAAGAAACATTGTTAGAACTTCTCTGAGGAAAGCTTTGGCCTCACTTTAATCCCCAAACTAGAAATAGCTACTCACTCAATTGGCTTTTTGTTTACCACCAGGATGTGAAGGGCTGTACCATTGCCAGCCATCATGAACTGACCCTATGAGACCTTCTGAAACTGTGAGCTAAAGTGAATCTTTTCTCCCTTAAACTGTGGATGTCAGGTATTCTGTCTCAGCAATGAATTAGTAACTAAGACACACCCACACTAAGATCTGTTTTAGATACAAGAATGTCACTTTACTATGCACCGACAGATTTCAGACATTATGTATCCTAATGAATATGTAGGTGCCTTTGATGTGGACAAGAGAGTGTTTTAAACTTAGAAGCCAGATTTTTCCAGTGACTGTTCAAGATGAAAAGGTACTCTACCCCTTCCCACTCTAGAGGCTTTAATATTTATGTGGCTGCACAAACCACAGTGTAAAAGACTAAAAACGTCTTGACAACTGCACCCTTCCCTCATAAAGCAGGATCTGGACTGCCCTCAAGGGATACAGGGCAGAGCAACACAGAAGAGGAATAGATCCCAAGCACAAAAATTCACAGATGCGCACTGAACAAGTGAGGGGTGATTCTCTAATCAGATTAAATACCTCCCTCCCCTGGTATTTAACAATTGTGCCCTAATCAGCAGATAATGCAACCTCAAGTTAGATTCTTGCTGAGACTTGCACAGTAGATTGCTTTGTAAACTCAAAAGCTTCATCTGAAAATCAACGATTATTCCTATATTGTTGTATAAAAGATTCTTGCTCATCTTTAAAAGGGGAAGAAATGATGTGAGGTATTTAACTCCATCATCTTCCTCAAAACTAGCTTTCAATAAACCTTTTTCTTACATACCATAGTAAGTGGCCTCCTTGGTTTTTCAAGCATGCACTAAAGAACCTTACACATGGCCTTTGAGAAAGGAGTAACAGCTTTTTTGGTGTTCTACATACAAGGGCTAAACAATATAAAATATTTTAAGTACATTCAGCAGACAGTTATTAAGAGTATATATAATCTTTAGTTGATTCTGTGTTCTTCACTTGATATAAGCATCCACTAGAACACAAGCTGAAATCTCCTATGCAAGAAGCTACCTTTTCTTGGAGCCTACCTACTTCATCATGGAACGCCTACAGTCTTTAGAATAGATCTCTGCCCAAATCAATGTTGTTACTAAATTACAGGCCATATGCCTTAGTTTTATCTTTCCATTCGAAGGAATCCTTCCCTTGTTTGTTTAAAAAAATCAATAAATGTCACATGCTGAAAATCAACCAATCTTTTCTTATGCTTTTTTGGGTTCTTGGTGGTCATGTATAACTCAAGAAAATCCAGAAATGTAAACTGAAAGGGTGACAGGTTTATAATTTTAAACATTCAGTAGAAATAGCCAACAGTTTTTATTATTGAGGCGAAGATGTTGCCTAATCATTGTTTAAATATGTTTGCTTTGATATAATATGTTATTTTTGTTGTCAACATTTAATGAGTTTTCATACTATAATACAGGTATTATAATTAATATGCTAAATATTCTCAATTTCCTATGTTCTGCAGAAATGATAGTCTATTTAATGTGTACATAATGATTGACTAATTCGAAAAACAGAAGACACTGTGATCTGTAATATATATATATATATATATATATATATATATATCATGAATAGATTCTGAAAATATTTTAAACCTTCAGAGGCATCTATCATATCCTGATTTTTTTCAACAAGAATTTATGTCTTACAACTGCGTGATGGTTCTAAATGCATAACTACCCTAGTTTCAAGGAAGAAAAAAGTTACAACTCCCTCTTGATCATGATATATTTTCTCTACACACAAATTTCAAGTTTCATTTTATACTTGAATCTTTGTGCAGAAAGAATTTAAGACTTTCAACTCCATAAAATCTTTCATTTATCTTTCATCTGTATGCAACAAAACGCACGCATAATAAAGTCCAATGGGTCCCTTTCCTAAGCAAAGCTAGAAACACTGAGGAGGGAAACATCTGCTCTTACTCCAAGGAATAACACCCAAAGGAAAATCAGGAAAGACCTATGTTTTATTGTTTCGAAGAATTCTAACCTCTGATTAGAATGATTTGATTTTTCTTGGACACATCCCCATTGGAAGTGAGTTTTCTCCCATTTCCTAGTGACACTATGTCACTAAAGTGCCACTATGAATGCCAAAAGAGCAATCTGATTACTGCAATAAGTAGAGTCCAAGTAGGAAAGTTTCCTGCACCAGGTTCAGCAGTGAGGAAAAGAAAAATAATACCAACATGTAAACAAACATATACGATACAGACACACAACTGTGATACAGCCACATCTTAATATTATGTGACTATGAAAATGATATCCATACTGTTAATAACACAGATAATACAATTATGTCATACTAATAAAAATTCAGAAAAAGCCATGGATGTATTCTCTTTATAAAAGTATCTGTGTACTATTATATAAAATTGCACTAAGAAATATATTTTGTGAATGATAGTTATTCATGGTATATTTTTATATAATTTCCCACATTAGAAAAACCCTCCAAACACATAGTCATCATAACTGTGGCTTGTGTTTTTAAAAATAATCATCTGTTGAACAAAAAAGGGAAACATATGCAGATTCTTTAAAGTTTGATATTTCTACTGGCTTCATAATATTTTTGAGTCTGTCTTTTCCATCCTGTCAATTGCTACGATTATGTTTCCCACTCTCTAGTTTCCAAAAGGATCAGCCAAAGGGAAACCTGGCAAGATATTGGGAAGGTACACAGACAGTAGAGTCTGGACATTTACTTGGCCATAGAGTGGCGGTGGCTCTTGAACTCCCAAGGGTCTCTCTCACAGCTCCTCCCTGAGGAGTGTAGTAATGGCTCCTTCCCTGCCTCTTTAGGTCTGCTTTGTAGTCATGGCTCCTCCTGCTGGTAGTAGCCTGGGGCACAGCGTCATGTCTCTCCTGTTTACTCTGCTATTGGCTTTGCTAACGGTGCTCCCATGAGCTTTCTTCAGTGATACACTTGACAATGACAACCTGTGTTCTGTTGTTATTCTAATGAACTGAATGAGCTTCATGTTTAATTTCTTACAGGGCTAAACATGCCTACCACAACCCCAAGTCTCACAAATGGACAGAACACATTTCACCAGCATGTTAACTGAATGAGGCAGCACTCAAATCCCAATGTACTGCAAGTTACATACGCAATGGATAAAAGGGAAAAAAATTAATGAGATTTAGAATTCACACATACATTTATTTTCAGCATTAATCTTCATGTCCCCTTAGAAGAAATAATTTGATTTGGAGCACTTGGTTTCACCTTCTGGATAAAGTATTAGTGCAGTCTACTGCACTATTGAAAAACAAATATTTTATTCCAGCAGGGTGAAAGATTGTTCATTGTTTTTTCAACTTATATTTCATTAGTCTACATTATGTGCTAGACACCATTTTACAAGCAGACAACACTGTGAATAAAGTAGTTTATATTCTTCCTGGAAGCAGCCACTGGTCACTTTTTACAGCCTAAAAACAAACAGGTACTACCAACAGAAGTGAAATGGGGAAAGGGTATAAGTGTCAAAGACAATGAACATTAGTGTCTGCAGCCACACAGGAATTAATGGGACTTAAAGTGCAGAGGTCATCCAGGACACTTAATTGCACCTAATGTTTCCTGGCCAAAAAAGTGGGAGGGTCAAAGAAGGATTTTATAGTACTTTGTACTTTCTAAAGACGAAACCCTCCAGGAAGTGTTCTGAGGTGCTTCAGGTGGAGGGAGACACAGTGAGTTTGAGTAAATAAAAGTAGCCTACGAAGGTTGGAACACAGACTTGAAGGAGAGAAAATAGTGGCAGAAGTTGAAACAGACAGGATAACATTTTAAATTAAAGGTCATATTGTTCAGGGAATGTGATGTTCCTCTACCCCCTACCTTATCTTGGAAGCAACAGACAATAAAGAAGAAAAGAAGAAGAAATATCAGAAATTTAGATATGCAAATGACTGATGGAGAAAGGAAATCAGTTTCTTTTCAGACCAAGTGGTGTGAAGAACAAAGGGAGAAAGACAGGAAACAAATGCTATCAAAACCTTACTAGCCAACAGTAGACTACAGAAAGTACTGCAGAACCTTAAATATCTAATTTTGCCTCTCTTGTACATCACACAAAAGCTCCTGGTTCACAGAGATAGAAGAGAAAGATAGATGATTTTGGAGAAGTGATTCTCAACCATCTCCCTCAATAAACCCTTTATCCTGTTTACCAGTGAGGGTGGCCTCCTTGATGTGGGTCAACAATAAGCAGATAGAATCCTAATTAGCTTGTCCTTTAACTGGCCAATAACATAGGCAAAATGTTACCAAACCCCACAGAACTATATTACAGCGTTTCACATTTCCTTAGGGCAAAGATAAATAAGAAAGATCAAACTTACTTGTTCACATGCCCATCCTGAGTGTGCTGGATATGTGTGCTAAGCAAAAAGTGACACTTTTTTTTTGTTTTAAACAGAGTTTTGTAAAATACGTAAAAATGCAAAGTGAAATTCAAACATTATATTGAAATGAACAACTACAAACAAGAAAATTTTTTCAAATGAATTAAAGTTTCAAACACTTGAATTTTCTTTTTGAAATGAGTGTTACCTCATCACCTATTTGCCTGAGTGCCTGTATGTGCTTCTATGTGCGCATGTGTATGAGGATTTCACAGGCAAATAAATAATGTGTAGAATTAAATACATTATATTCATTTATCTCTACTTACGTTTGAAAAGATTATTACTCAAAAAAATTAATTTTAGGGCATAAAAGTATTAATAGGCTTATAGTTTTCATTTGCTAAGATTGTGGTAGAAACTCAAATAATAAAAAGATTCTTTCCCAGTCAATTTACATTGCCAAATAAGAAGGCCAACAAGCAGCAACTACAATAGTTGTAAATTAGTTCATATTTTGAGTCAAAATCAGTAAGATAAACAATATGTTCTTTTGGTCTAGAAACTGTTGACCATATATATGAACAAGCAGAAACACACATTTGCCTGCACATATCATATCAGAGAAGTCAAATTGAAAACACAGCAACCAACATAAATGAAATAGAAAAAAATTCAAAAAGTAGTGGACCTTAGTATTCTGAGACATATTGGAAACATATATTGCCTCTTCATTTTATTTAACTATTCTACAATTTATATATACAGCAAGATTGTCCTTAAATAATGAAAGTTTGCAGGAGAAAAGTTAAAAATTAATATTTTCTTAAAGATGATACATATACAGAAAGGTTCTTTTTCCTTAAGTGAGCACTACAAGAGCCATATAAATTACCAAAATGATCAAAGTCTCCTTCTTAGAACTTTCAAGTCTAAACCTTTCCCCCCAGAAGGGCAATTATTACTTTGAGTTCTGTCACTGTAGTTTTATCCATATATATATATATATATATATATATATATATATATATATATATATATATAGTTTTACTTCATATGAATAAATTAAGCTTCTGTACATATATCTGCCTTAATATTATGTATCTGCAATTTCTTCATTTTTTATGTAAACTCACAATATTCCATTTTGGGAATAAAATAAATCTATTTCTTCCCCTCTCAGGATAGCACACATTGTTTCCAGTTACAAGCTATTCTGTCTAATGCTTCTAAAATTTAAAGTTTAAATACTTATACCAAATAACTTGTGATCAGTTGTGTATTCTCAATGGCTGTTAGCCAATAAAACTGCATATACTAAGAAAAGTAGAAGACAAAAATAGAATTAGAAATATATCTTTTAGAAAGTGTCTTCGTTGCTTTTTCATCACTGGGACAGAATACCTGGCATCCACAGCTTTAGGGAAGAAAGATTTATTTTAATTCACAGTTTTAGAAGGTTACAATCCATTCACAGGTTAGTGGCTAGAAATGGTAAGACCACATAGTGGGCCAAAACCAGAGAGAGAACTCCTCACAGCGTCACCAAACACAATCAAATCTTAAAGGAAGGACAGAATCAGCACACACCCCTCCAGGTCAAGCCTTTAAGTATATGCCCATTCCAGCCAAGACACACCTCCTCGCAATACCTGGCTCCATAGGTATCCCACCATATCCAAACACATAAGGCCTTTGTGGGACACTCTTGATCCAAATCATAAGGATGGTTTGGCACCCAAAATACTTATCCTTAAAAAAACCTGGGGGGGGGGGGGGGCTGGTGGCAGAACCTGGGCTCAGCTAGCACCAGGCAGAGCGACTCTGGAAGAGGCTGGTAGGACTCACAGACATCATCCCCAGCGCCCTTCGCCTCAGAGGCCTGCGGTGGAGCCTGGCCTCAGCTAGCGCCTGGCAGGGTCATTCCAGAGGAGCCTGGTAGATCTCCTGCACATCTTCGCCACCACCCCTCACCGTTGAAGACTGCGGAGGAACCTGGGCTCAGCGGGTGCCGGGCAGGGCTACTTCGGAATAGACTGGCAGGATTCCCGGCCATCTTCCCCGCCGCCCCTCGCAGCAGAGACCTACAGCGGACCCTGGGCTCAGCAGTAGGTCTCCTTGCCATCTTCCCTGCCGCCCTCACAGCAAAGGCCGGCTCAGATGCTGGGATTTGCTAGCAGCGGGCAGAGCCTCTTCAGAATAGACTGGTGGGACTCCCTGCCACCTATCCTGCCACCCCTCACAATGGAGACCCGCGCATAGACTGGGATTTGCCAGCACCGGGTGAAGCCACGTTGGACTAGACCCGGGGAGATTCACTTCCATTTCCCCAACTCCTCTCAGGGGTGGTCAGCACGGAGGCTGTGATATCCCACGTGTGAGCAGAGCCATCCCGGGGAGTGTCCCTAGGGGAAACCTAGGAACAGACAACCAGAGACAACCAAAGACAACAGAACCATGAGGAAACGTGGAAATAAATCTCCTTCAAAAAGCCTTGACATGCCAAAAGAGCATACCGGAAATCCTAAAAATGCGGAATCTAAAGATGAAAAGGGCAAAAATGATGGTAACTTCTGGGCCCAGAAATGCATCAAATTAAAGCAGGAATTAAAACAGGAATTAATGCAGGAAATGAGGCAGAAAATAAGTCATAGAGCAAGAGCTACACCAAGACCTAGCTAAGCTAAAAGCAAGCTTTGAGAAGCAAGTAGAGGAGATCAAAGAAGAAATGAACCAGAAGATAATGAAGGCAATACAAAAAAAGAGAGAAGAACATAATAGAGACTTATCCAGGAAGTGAAAAACACACAGGTCACAATAAGCAACAATATTGAACAATTTCAAAATAGATTATCAGACCTAGAAGACAAAATGACAGAGCGGGAACAGAAAGACCATAAAGAACACAAAAAAGAAAGAAAAAAGTAAATCACTACAATAACTGATAGATGATTTAAAGAGAAACAACCTGAGAGTTATGGGAGTCCAAGAGAAGACCAAGGAAAAAACAAAAGGCTAAACAGTCATATTCAAGGAAATTATGGAAGAAAATTTCCCAAATCTCCGAAGAGACATGAACATTGAACTACTGCAGGCATATAGAACACCAAACAATATTGATCAGAAGAGAGCCTCATCATGACACATCATAATTAAAGTACTAGAAACCCAACACAAAGAGAGAATACTGAAAGCAGTAACAGAAAAGCAAAAGGTGACCTACAAGGGTAAGCCCATCAGGATAACTGCAGACTTCTCAACTCAGACTCTAAAAGCCAAGAGATTATGGAATAATGTCACTTAAACACTAAAAGAACACAAATTCCAACCAAGACTAATATATCCAGCAAAAGAATCTATTAAGCTATGGGGAGAAACTAAAATTTTCCACGATATAGAAAACTTAAAGAAACTTGCAGGCACTAAGCCATCACTACAGAAAATTCTCAAAGGACACTTGAATAGTGAAAGAGAGGTCAATGACACAAGTGACCCCAGAGAAAAAAAGACAAAAGCTAGAGGAGAATGAGCTGAGAAAAAAGTACAGCCACTAAACAATGTGTACACACTACAATGATGGCATACTTCAATAATTACCTTAAATGTGAACAGCCTCAACTCGCCTATCAAAAGACATAGACTAGCTGACTGGATCAAAAAACAGAAACGCACAATATGCTGCCTGCAAGAGACACATTTCACCCAGAAGGAAACTCATGGACTAAAAATAAAATGTTGGAATTCTGTATTTCATGCAAGATGTCCCAGAAAACAAGCAGGGGTAGCTATATTAATCTCAGACTCACTAAATTTCAAAAGAAAACAGGTGAAGAGAGATAAAGATGGCCACTACGTACCGGTTAAAGGAACACTAGACCAGGTAGAAATCACAATTATCAATATATGTGCCCCCAACTCTAGAGCACCCAATTATGTAAACCAAAAATTACTAGATCTGAAAGGACACATAGGCCCTAATACAATTATAGTAGGGAACTTCAATACTCCACTATCACAAATAGATATATCAACCAGACAAAAAATCCACAAAGATATACAACTGCTGAAAGACACTATAGGAAACTTGGACATAACAGACATCTACAGAGTCTTCTACCCAAGATCAACTGACTACACATTCTTCTCAGCAGCACATGTAACATTTTCTAAAATAGGCCACATCCTAGGACGTAAGTCATCCTTAAACAAGTACAAAGGAATAGAAATAATTCCCTGCCTACTCTCAGACCACAGTGGAATAAGACTGGAACTTAATAGGCACAGAAACAGAAGAAAATACACAAATACGTGGAGACTTAACAACTTACTGACTACTGAGTGAACAATGGATCACAGAAGAAATCAAAAACTTCATAGAGTTAAATGATGATGGAAGTACATCATATCAAAATCTGTGGGACACAATGAAAGCAGTCCTTAGAGAAAAATTCATAGCCATAAATACACACATCAAAATAACAGAACAGTCACAAATAAATTTGCTAATGATGCATCTTAAGGACATAGAGAAAAAAAGAACGACTTAATGCAAAAGGCAGTAGAAGAGAAGAAATTATAAAGATCAGAACTGAAATAAATGAGATTGACATTAAAAAGACAATAAAAAAGATTAATGAGTCAAAGAGCTGGTTCCTTGAGAGAATTAACAAAATTGACAAACCTCATGCTAACGTCATCCAGAAAAGGAAAGAAAAGGCACAGATTAGCACACTTAGAAATGTCAAGGCTGATATTACAACAGACTCTGCAGACATCCAGAACATTATAAGAAATTACTTTGAACACCTATATTCTAACAAATTTGAGAACTGGGAGGAAATGGATGACTTCCTAGATACATATAAAATACCAAATTAAGTGAGAAAGATATAAAAATCTTGAACAACCCCACCATGCACATAGAAATTGAAGCAGTAATAAAAGCTCTACCTACAAACAAAAGTCCAGGCCCAGATGGATTCACAGCAGAATTTTTTCAGTACTTAGGGAAGATTAACTCCAATCCTCCTCAAACTATCGCATAAAGTAGAAAGTGAAGGAATACTACCAAACTCATTTCTTGAGGCTAGCATCACACTAGTCCTAAAACGAGATAAACACAACCAGGAAGGAAAATTATACACCAATACCCTTAATGAATATAGATGCATAAATCCTCAATAAGATCCGGGCAAACAGAATCTAAAAAGTAATCAGAAAGATCATACACTATGATCAAGTGGGCTTTATCACTGAGATGCAAAGTTGGTTCAACATACATAAATCAATCTATGTAATACACAATATTGACAAAAGTGTAACGCAAACCACATGGTCATTTCTATTGATGCAGAAAAATCCTTTGACAAAATCCAGCACCCCTTCATGATAAAAACACTGAGAAAAATAGGTATGGAAGGGCCCTACCTAAAACTCATAGAAGCCATATGTGCTAAGCATACTGCAAATATCATAGTAAATGGAGAAAAATTGAAATAGTTCCCTCTAAAGTCAGGAACAAGACAAGGCTGCCCACATTCACCACTCTTATTCAACACAGTTCTTGAAACACTGGCCATAGCAATCAGACAAGAAAATGAAATAAAGGGAACCTGCATTGGAAAGGAGGAGGTCAAACTTTCCTTATTTGCAGAAGATATGATTATCTACATGGAAGACCCTAAAAACTCCACTATGAAACTCCAGGAAATAATAAAAAAAATTAGCCAAGTCACAGGCTACAAAATTAACACTAAAAAATCAATAGCTTTTCTCTACACTAACAATGAACTTACTGAGCAAGAACTCAGAAAAACAATTCCATTCTCAATAGCTCAGCAAAAATTTAAATACCTAGGAGTATACCTAAGCAAGGTAGTGAAGGACCTATATAAAGAAAACTACATTACATTGAAGAAAGAAATTATAGGAAACATTAGAAAATGTAGGGAGGGAACTGTGGGTAAAGGGAGGGACAACAGGAAAGTGGGAAAGTCCTTGTCATCTTGACAAGATATGTTTGTGCACAAAATGCTCAACTTCATTGTAAACCTTAAATTTTGCACTTATACATATCAATAAAATGGGGGGGGGGAGAAAATGGAAAGGCATACCTTGCTCTTGGATAGGCAAAACAAATATAGTCAAAATAACTATCCTACCAAAACTGATATATAGAGTCAATGCAATTCCTATCAAAATACCTACAAGTTTCTGCAAAGAACTTGAAGCAACAATTCTTAAATTCATATGGAACCAAAAGAGACCAAGAATAGCCAAAGCAATCCTGAGCAACAAGACCAAGGCAGGAGGCATTACAGTTTCAGACATGAGGCTGTACTATAAAGCAATAGTTGTAAAAAACATTTGCTACTGGCACAAAAACAGACAAATAGACCAGTGGAACAGAATTGAAGTCGCAGAGACAAACCCAAATACCCTCTATTACTTAATCTTCAACAAAGAGGCCAAATGCATACAATGGAAAAAGGACAGCCTGTTCAACAAATGGTGCTGGGAAAACTGGACATCCACATGCAGAAGAATGAATCTAGTCACACACCTATCACCATGCACCAAAATCAAATTAAAATGGAGCAAAGACCTAGACATTAAAAGAAAAACACTGAACCTCATAGAAAACAAATTAGGCAAATATCTAAAAGACATAGGGGTAGGCAAAGACTTCCTTGACAAGACACTAAGAGCAAAAGAAATGATCTCAATTAACAAATGGGATCCTGTCAAATTAAAAAGTTTCTCCACAGCAAAGGAAACTATTAACATTATAAAAAGAGAACCAACAGACTGGGAAAAATATTCCCCACCAACATCTCAGATAGGATGCTCATAACCAGAATATACAGGGAGCTGAAATAAAGTAAGCCTGCCAAAATAAAGGATCCTATTGAAAAGTGGGCACATGAAATGAAGAGGCAGTTCACTCACAAAGAAGTACAAAAGGCCAATAGATAAATAAAATGATGTTCAACATCCCCAGCCATAAGAAAAATGCAAATCAAAACAACGCTAAGATACCATCTAATTCCAGAGAGAATGGCCTATATCAACAAGTCAAATAGTAATCAGTGCTGGCGTGGCTGTAGGGAGAAAGGAACCCTCCTACACTGCTAGGGGGATGTAAATTCGTACAACCACTCTGGAAAGCAGTATGGAGAGCTCTCAAAAGACTAGAAATAAATATCCTCTTCTATCCAGCGACACCCCTCCTAGGAATATACCCAAAAGAGGTGAAAACAACACATAACAGAGACATACGTATACCCATGTTCACAGCAACACAAATAACAATAGCTAAAATATGGAAGTCACCAAAATACCCATCCACAGACCAATGGATACACAAAGTGTGGTATTTATACACAATGGAATACTATGCATCAATAAAGTCCAACAGCGTGGAGGTTTTCACAGGCAAATGGAAGAAACTTGAGAACATCATGCTTAGTGAAGTGAGTCAGAAGCAGAAGGTGAAACATCGAATGGTCTCTCTGATATGAGAGTCCCAGATCACAACTCTTAAGGAACTTAAAATGAAAAACAAAGTGAAACAGGGGGGGTAGGGCAGGGGAGAGAGGAAGGAGTGGGTAGGGGGAGGGACAAAGAGAGCGGGAAAGTCCTTGTCACCCTGACAAGATACATATGTGCACAAAATGTTCCACTTCACTGTAAACTTTAAATATTGAGCTTAGACATATCAATAAAAGGGCGGGGGGAGGGTCCTGTAGCTTATATTCTTTCATGATAACTGACCTCAGAATGAGCATAGAAATCACGCATCTCAAGTCATGAGGTCAGATTATGACCATCGGTTCTTGTGACTTCAGCCCCTTGTGACCACGCATGCTGTGCTGCATGAGGGGCAGCAGACGAGTGATTCATCACTGAAGTTTCCCACTTCTGAAAGTTTTTAAATTCTCTAATTTAAAGTAATAGGAGAAATCTTAAATAACGATAACAAACCCAGTAATTCTTTGGCACTAGGCATTTTTCTTCATTATTTACATCACACTTCAGTACCGTGTTTTCTTGACTGGAGACATTTGTCTTGCCAAAGTATCAGCAGTAAACACACCTGGCTCTTTACCTTTAAAAAAAGAGGTAAAAGCAGAAGTAGGGACCCAAAGCTTATCGTATTCACTTCAAGTCTTAATTTTCATCACTCAAGTCTCCTAAGGATGATTAATACACAATTTTATTAGGACTATCTTAATATAGCACTTAATGACCCCCTTATAATGCATTTGCCATTAATATGTAATGATAAGCAGTTCAATCAAGTGTTAATGTTATTGATAATGAACAGAATGTTATGGTAAATGAATGAGATTATTGAATTATTTTAGAGAAGCTTGCTAAAATTATTAATACTCTGTCAAAATGAATGATTTTATTTTACTACCTGGATTTGTGGGATTTATTCACATCCCACCTTGAGTCTCAACCTATAGCTGGTAATCAATCACCACAATTAAAGGATAAAGGCTTTCCCTTCCGCTTCTTCCATAAGCACTTGGAGGGATAAATTGTTCAGTTGCTTTCATCGGGAAAGTGACTTTTCAACATACTCAATAAAATCATCTAATAATACTGTCTAAGAATTTAAACGGAGAGCTGTAGGAAATTTGGTAAGACTCCAATTTTGTAGGGAGATATAATCTTAATATTTCTTATATCCAGCTGAACATCCGTGCCAGAAAAGTCAGTGAAAAAGACAGATACGTTTGGTCCATCCTAGTGCTCAGTTACAAGCCTTCACGAAAATGCAGTATAAGTAGAAGAACAATAGACTCTGTCTTCCTGTTGAGTCACTCTGCGATGACTTTGGGGACTTGAGAAGATGGATAAAGGAGGAAGGCTGTCCTCCTGGTGTCTCTCCTCACCTAAAAGTGCGACAAAATACCTTAGAATATTCTCATTTTTAAGTTATATAACAAATGTTGGAAAAGTTGCCCTTTTAATATGAGCTAAAAACTGGCCCAAATAGCCTTTATAGAAGGAAAAGAAAAAGGTGACCAAATTAGTCGGTGTGGGTCATTCAAGCTTCCATTAGATTTGCTATGAAAATCGAAGATTCGTTTCTAGACTGCCAAAACTGGAAGCAGGGGGACAGGGACAGCTGAAGAGCATACGCACCTGTGCCACAGCCATCCAGAAAGGGAGCCAAGTAACACACCTACCTCGGGGGGAGTGACAGCGTCTGCAGGGTTGGCACCTTAACTCTTGTGAGAGAGAAAAGATTCCCTTCCTGCTTGAGTCCCAGCACTGGGAGCGCTTCAAGAGAAAATTGCTATGAAAGTCTGGAAAGGAAAGAAAGCCAGACCCAGCTCTCCGGAAACATTAAGTGTTGTGTGTTGAAAAGTTGAAACAGAAACTTCTCATAAACTCAGATTTCACTGAGCCTTCAGCTCCCAAGACAAAAGCTAAAATGCATCATTTGATTACGTGTTCTTCCTCTCACCCAAATTGCCACTCAAATCTACAGGTTTCCGTACATGACCTGGAGCCTCCGAGTTCTGCCCTACGTGGAAAGTTAATGTACAACTCCTATACGCTGCGCTCGTGAAGCTGGGCAAAGCGGTGGGGGTTTCAATTAAAAACCACAGGAACGGAAAGGAATACGTCAATAAAGCCGCTGGCTTGTAAGTGCTGCATCCTAGTCTGCAAACAAACACAGCAAGCCTTCTCGGAGTACGAGTCTATTACTGCAGACTTACACTGAGTATGTGATGGTGGAGGTGCCTATCTCAGCATGGTTTTCTGTCTTTTTACGCACAGGGGAATGCGAGCATGCCTTCCTGGCTCCTTGTAGCAAACGCTAAGTGGAAACTGCCTAACAAGAACAAGTCGCTGGCCTGGGAAAAGCAGAAATGTCACTAAATCTGTCTTTTAAGTAAGATCATCAAAGTGGGAGAATTTTAAGGCTGAACTAATATGCAATCAGTAATGCTGGAAATTTTATTTCAAATACATGTATCAGGTTAACAGCCATTTAAATTCCCCTGGTTTTCATGACGGAGTTTCTACAAACAGTGCCTACATTAGAACGTATTTGTTCAGTAATCAATTGGCTATAGAAAAGTGGAATCAGTACATAAAATGTAGCACTTTCCACAAGGCTGGTGCCAGAGTAGAGGCGGTAAAGTTGAACCGAGCTCAGGCAAAGCATTAACTTACACTTCACTGTGCATAGCTATATGGCTTTATTACGGAGCCATGTGTGATGAGCACAGATTATCATTGAGAAAAGCTGATGGATATCCACGTTAATTAGGCTAACGGTCGCCTAACTTGGCCACCAGGTTGTTATGCTTTGGATCTCTAAGGTTCCCCCCAAAAGTCTCAGGTGTTTGAGCGTGGTGGATTATCTATGGATTTCAAGTGTTGTCTAGAGGTGAGTGGAGCTGGTGGGATGTGTTGAGTTACTGGGCAAGCGGGGAATCACTGTGAGGGTGGCAAATCACAGGACCCGTGAGGAATTACTGGGTGTGCACCTGCAAGGACACATTCTTGCCTGAGCTTCCTCCCTGCCCTAATCCTTCCTCTCTAGATGCCCTGAGCAACTGTGCCCCCACTAGACCCTTCCTGCTATCGCCAGCTAATCATAAATGGACTCAGACCCCTCAAACTGGGAGCTCAAATAAATCATTCCTCCTTTAAGTTGTGAACGTCAGCTACTGTGTCCCGGCAAAGAGAACTGACCAAGACACAGTTAATAACTAGATTTAAATATATTAGCATCTTGCTGTATTCGACTCGTAAGATTAATCTTATTGACCATCTACTATATGATGAGGTTGTTTTTAAACTCAAAGAAAAATTTTGCTTAAGTATTAGCTCATTTGATTTGGACATAAAAATTCTGCCATTTTCACAGAAAACATGTTTATTTTATCCATACTGAAGGATGGCAGAAATAAAAGTCACCTTTCTTTGGTGGTCAACATTTTGACACCTTCCGTAAGTTGCAGAATCTAATGAGATTCCGTGGCATACACAGGACTTACTGTGGGGCTTATTTTATGGGGGGTGTCATTCCCAAGTAGAAGATAAAAGGCTTGGGATGAAAGTGACTACCTCACTTTCTAAGGATTCTCTTCACTATAAGGGATATCACAAAGTGCTTTTTCAGAAAATGCAGAAGTTGTGAGAAACTTGGTACTTTCTAAGTAGCTAATTTTCACAAATTACAAGTTTCAAAGGAATCTCATCGAAGTTTAAGCCCAATTCTCTTGGTGAGCTCATCAATCACATGCAGAACCTTCTAATTCTTACGATAGTCTGCCAATAACGGGCTGTGTTTTCTTGAGGTCAGAACATAAACACAAACTATTTTTCAATGGAGTGTACTATTCTTAGATTTGGAAAGAGAATCTTAGCGGTTAAATGCAGAAGAGAGGCCAACTTTTGCATTCTTGGTACACGGTCTCCACAATTACTCAACCCAGACACTGCAAAGAATGGGTAAATTATATACACAGTGGTTGGGGGACTAAATCAAATTATTAACTAGTGAGAATGGAATATTTGATGTGAACATATCTAAATGCTATATTTTCTAAAATTCACACTTGGCTTTTCTTCTTAAAATGAGAATCTGCTTTATCACAAAAAAACATGTAATTCCTTGCATTTACAGGCACGCCAATTTTGAGATGGGATATTTAGAAATGGAAAACAGGAAAAGAAAAACAAAAATACATATTTTCATTGGATACATTATATTGCAGAAAAAAATCAAAGTCATTATTTGATCATAAAATCAAATACTTACATGAAGACATGTAGTTGCTAATTATAAAAACAATTTTGATATGCCTTTATTCTTAACTACTAAAATATATTAATCAGATATCAAAATTTAAAACTAAAATCCCTAAATGCTGCTCAGTTCTGTTAGATTATTAAAAACCACTTAACATTGCACATACAATAGTGGCTGTAGTTGTTATTTACCTGAATGTAATGTGCATACAAATTAAAAGGTTAAAGTTAATAATAAGCCGAGAAAGCTAAACAAATTAGGAAATAATGGATTTATCATCTACTAAATTTATTTTAAAAAAAGAAATATTGCTAAATCAGCTCCCAGCTTTTGATACTAAAATGTATGTCAATTAAAACTGTAAATGCTTGAAAACTCTCAATCGGAACTCATAGTAATTGGCCGTGGTTATATGAGGAATATAAAACTAAATAATAATATAATGAAAAAATAATAACCAACTACCCATAGTTGCCTCACTGGTACATTCCAGCATTGTTAAACCATTTAAAAACTTATTTGTGCCATATTACGATATACATGCAACTAGCCCTGCTGTAGCTCCAATGTCAAACGTTCTGTCCAAAATGAAAATGAGTGTACCAAGACAGTACATACAACTCAAGGCACAGTGACTGTCCTAGGAACGAGCCGTATGATGAGAGATGACATCAGCCTAAGTCACTTCTCCTGATGAAGGTTTATAGGAGGCTTGCTGGAAAAGGCAGTTCCTGAAATGGGCTCCAACGTATCAGCAGGGACATACTGGGTCAGCACTTAGAAGACAGAGATGCAGAAATGAAGGGAAAACCTAAAAATCAGGAAAATACCTAGGCTTCTCAAGTTGCTGTTAGTATCTTCCCTAAATGTTATTCTCAGGGCTTTCATGGAAAGGATGCTTCTTTGAGATACCTGAAATATACCTACACAAAATGACAAGGTACAATCATGATCCAAAGAAATCAGATCAAATCACGATTATAATTTACTATCCAAAGAAGTTAACATTGCATATCCTCCACATTAAACAAGCAAAACATTCACTTCGAGCCTACTGAAATCTACAACATGAAATTTGAAAAATATTTTACATGTATATGTCTACAGTTGGTATTATTTTATATAGTCATAAAAACATGCATACATACATAACATATAAAGGATAGTTTGTAATATTATTTTGATCTTCAAGGATCTCAAACTTCTAGTCAAAGATAAACTCCACTCCAAGTGGAAATGTAACTGTAAGCACTGATTTAAGGAGGATTTTACACAGAACTCATAAGAATATGGTTATATAAAAATAATAAATCATTCAAAGACAGTATTAATGATCTGGAGACACAAATGTCTTAGTCTTTTCATCTTAGGCTTTTTTGTTTTTTGAGACAAGGTCTCACACTCTGTAGAGCAGGCTATTTCTGAACTTACTGTGTGGCCTTGAACAACAACAATCCCACCTCAGCTTCCACAGTGTTAGCATTCCAGGCATGTATCACCATGCCTGGCTTAAATGGTGTTGGAGAGAATCAAACCCAGGGCCTTGGGCTTACAAGGCCAAGTACTCTAACTGCTGATATATGCCTGCCCTGGGTCCCCTTACACATTTTTAAAAGTAAGAGAAAAAAAATGTTTCTACTGATTCATGATCAAACTTCCTCAAGCCCATAATATTTACTGTTAACTATATCGGATATATGATTAATATCTGAAGTATGAACCTCTTGCAATATAACATCATCCCTTTCACAACAAAAATACAGGCATACATATGTATGCATGATGTACACACACATACAATTTGCATAGATCTTAGGGGAAAGCATTTAATTGATGATGGCATACATGAATGATCATTTCAAGCAATGTATAAGACTTTCTATGGAAATCTTCATTACCCAGCAATTCTGAACTCAGAGATGATTAACATTTCACAATGTTTCCTTCCAATACTGTTTTGTAAATGTATGCTTACCATACCGGGTGTAGCTGGATAAATAAGGGACACAAAAGTCACAGTTACAGAGATAGCTATACGCTCAATATATAGTTTTACTTATGGTTTGCAGTTTACCTAGTATATCAAGTATGAATACACCAAAATGACTGTTTTTCAGGCACCAAATTCCTCAAAGCTGAATTCTGAAATCAGAGTGTTAACAATTTTAAACTACTTGGTGAGGTAGGAACACAATTTTTACATTGACCAATATGGATTTTTAGTTATTTGAAAAAAATTCATGGAAAAACAAATATTTGGTTAACATTTATCAAAATATAGGGTCAAAATTAATTTTGAATGAAAGCTTTACTGAGACACAGCTTGTCTACCAAAGCACTCAGAAAGTGCTTTATATATCTGAGCAGCATTTGATATGACTGTAATGTTACTCAAACTGCTTTGGAGCTGTGATAAATGCTGTTTGGCAGAAAAAAGGACAATAATTTTAATAAAGAAACCAGTCTGAAAATACAAAATAGATGTTCTAAAAAAATAAATTATTCAATCTATATATGTACATAATTGTATCAACTATTTCGACAATGGTATCAAAACCAAATAATTATGACTGAGAAAAGTGTGTGCCCATCAGATCAAGTGTTCCTCCGAGACTCCCGAAGCGTATATGGCACGAGTCACCAGCAACACACTCACAGCCCAGTGATCACACCCCTGCCAGCTGGCGGGACACAATGGATGAGTAGGGAAAGGTTCTCAAGGACTGCCATGGGAGCAGCGAGTTGGCAGGGGGCCGCGCAATCTCCAGTAGCCAACTGGCACCAGGAAGCTCCTTAACTCTCCAAGGATTAGCCATGCACGCTGTGCCCAAGCCATCCTCACTCGTCACTAAGGAGCGTATCTGTGCGTAGGCATTGCCCAAAGGAGCAGGCAGAACCCTCCCCTCGTGAGCAACTGCCTCTCACACAGGTTCAAGCATGTCAGTAAATAAGGAAACAGCAAAAGATGGCACTGCTCCTGAGGTTTATCATTGATTTATTATTCATTCTATTTACTCGCTTATTTGCTGACTTTCAACAGTGTATTTTTAAGGATATTCAAGAGGATTCCTACCAATGGTCAATCTTGCAGCTCAGAGTGTCTTCAGCTGCGCTCTTCCATGAGCGGGAACCTAACCCAAAGGGGCATCTCTTTCCATTCTCAGCAGGGTACTGGTTTAGAAGACACAAGATAGGGGTCACCCGCCATCTATTAAGAGTGGTAGTACTAATAAATTCATACATCCTTATATATCCTACGTCAGAATGACAGCATTGCCCACAATACATATAAAACTATTGAAAGGCTTTCTGAGAAATCACTACGTCTTCAGAAATCTTACCTAGTGCTTCTAGGAGCCTCCATTGTACCTAGAATCCTCTGATTTCCTAAGACCCGCTTGTACATCATCTCATAGTAAGTAATCCAAGGTCAGAAATGAATATTGTTAGCTCATGTGTGTAACATAATTTTTTCAGTACCTATGTACCATATTATAGTATGTTGCTCTCCAGTTGTTACTGAGAAAATGCTTTGGTCTTTTTTTTTTAATAAGGAAGATTATCTAGTAATATTTCCTACTCCTGGGACAAAAACTGTCCTTCCCACCATCTCCCCTGTCCTTACTGGTGAGTTTCTTCGCAAGGTTAAAACTCCATATATGTATATTTTGAGAGTTTTGGCAAAAAATCTAAAATGATAAAACTGCTGATTATTGAGCTTAGCAGTGAAAGACAAGTAAAATAAGAATTCTGTAGAATTTTAACCTTATTTTTAAATAAGCTTCCAGGCTTATGAAGATACAAATAACACTGTAGACCTCCACCTGCCCATTATCCAATTTCAAATAGCAATTTTTTTTTAACTCTTCACTCTAAGATTTTTCTGACAAACAAAACATGACTCTTGGAATTTTCACTCTAGAACAATGCTGAGAAAGCAGTATTTGTCAAACTTTTTTATGCAAAACTAATCTTGGAAATTCTCATAGTAGGTATGGAAAAGGAGGTAAGTGGAAAATTAACCCCCTACACTGTGAGATTCACAATGAACATTAGTGTTACCACAGAAATCTTCACAATTCTAAGGACACTAGGTTTCTGTTTTTAAACCAGTGGAATAAATAGATCAACTGATAATTTTCAAAACTTTTTTCAGACATGATTCTGAAGAATTAATGTTACCTTTAAAAACTTCAGCTTATAAATATAAGACAATGTTTTAAAACAATTGAAAATATGCAATCTATTGAAAGTAAATTTTATCTAGTTTTTCAGGCCTCTATACAATCATATTCAAATATGTGCTGGCACGAAGAAAAAGAGCTCTTGGGAGAAATATCCATGATTTTTTTTCCATGGATGCAAACTTATTAATGTAGCCACATTCTCATTACAGCTGCAATGTGTTTCTAAGTACATTCTAAATAAATTAAAGCTTTCATAGTCAAAGTAGGTTATTCTCTCATCAGCAGCTAGGCTGAGGATATTATCCAAAGACAAGTAATAAGAGTATTCTTCACTTACCTTTACTAACATTATCTGGGTCAACCATGAGAGTCATGCATTGCTGAAAGGCATTGTGTACAGATAAATTTTTTCAGAAATATTTTATACACATAGCAACCTTCTAAAGTTGGGTGTTTTTACTTTCTTTCTTATTTGTACTTATTTATATTTTAGACAGGGTCTCCCCATGTAGCGTAGGCTGTTCCCAAATTCCTGAACTTGAGTAATCCTCCAGCCTCAGCCTCTCACACACTGGGATTACAAGAGCACATCTCTATACCTAGTTTCCTATTTCTTTCTGAAGAATTTTTTATTATAAAATAAGACATAGGTAGTAAAGCCATATATAACAAATATATGTTAATGAGTTATTTTAAGGCCAATTACCACTCACATAAAAAAATAAGTACTTTGAGAGCCACTAAAGAAACAGCTTCGCTTTGGTAGGCTTGCTTTTCCTTAGCTCCCTGTATATTCTAGTTATGAGCTTCCTGAGATGTCGGTGGTGAACATTTTTTCCCAGTCTGTTGGTTCTCTTTTTACAATGTTAATAACTTCCTTTGTTGTGCAGAAACTTTTTAATTTGACAAGATCACATCTGTTAATAATGGGGACAATTTCTTTTGCTTTTGGTGACTTGTCATGAAAGTCTTTGCCTACCCCTACATCTCACATAGGAAGCTCATAACTAGAATATACAGGAAGCTGAAGAAAAGTAAGCCTACCAAAATAAAGGATTCTATTGAAAAGTGGGCAAATGAAATGAAGAGGCAGTTCACTCACAAAGAAGTACAAATGCCCAATAGATACATGAAAAGATGCTCAACATCCCCAGCCATAAGAGAAATGCAAATCAAAACAACTAAGAGCTAAGATACCATCTCAATCCAGAGAGAATGACCTACATCAAGAAGTCAAATAGTAATCAGTGCTGGCGTGGCTGTGGGGAGAAAGGAACCCTCCTGCACTGCTGGTGGGACTGTAAATTCATACAACCACTCTGGAAAGCAGTATGGAGAGCTCTCAAAAGAATGGAAATAAATATCCCCTTCGATCCAGTGACACCCCTCCGGGGAATATACCCAAAAGAGGTGAAAACAACACATAACAGAGATACATGTATGCCCATGTTCATAGCAGGACAACTAACAATAGCTAAAATATGGAAGTCACCAAAATACCCATCAACAGACCAGTGGATACACAAACTGTGGTATTTATACACTATGGAATACTATGCATCTACACAGTCCAGCAGTGTGGAGACTTTTGCAGGCAAATGGAAGAAACTTGAGAACATCATGCTTAGTGAAGTGAGTCAGAAGCAGAAGGTGAAATATCAAATGGTCTCTCTGATATGAGAGACCCAGATCACAACTCTTATGGAACTTAAAAAACAAAGTGAAACAAGGGGGTAAGGTGGGGAGGGAGGGACAGAAGGACAGGGGGAAAGTCCTTATCACCTTGACAAGACACATACGTGCACAAAAGGCTCAACTTCGTTGTAAACCTTAAATTTTGAGCTTATACATATCAATAAAATGGGGGGTGGTGGAAGAAACAGCTTCACACGTTTTTTTCAATGACCATCACTTTTTCCTGTCATAAACAAACAAAAAAAAAATCTAAGGTTTTCACTAATCACTTACCTGTGGTCCTTTAAAATTGTATCCTCTATGTTTGGACGTGTGTGTGTGTGTGTGTGTGTGTGTGTGTGTGTGTGTGTGTGTCTGGGTTTTTTTTTTTCGGGGGGGTGGGGGTGGAGACATTTCCTCACTCTGCAGTCCAGGCTGGTCCTGAACTCACTATGGAGCCCAGGTTGGCCTTGAACTCAACAGAAACCCTTCTGCCTCAGCCTCCAAGTGCTGGGATTACAGGTGTGTGCCAGCACACTCAGTTCTTATGTGGTGCTGAAGAAGCAAACCCAGGGCCTCACGCTTCTAGGCAATCGCTCAAATCATTGATCTATGCCCCTAGCCCTATCTATATGTTTGGGTTTAGTCTTTACCATTATAGGAAATTTGTGCTTTTACATTTCTTGTCATCCTTTAAGGGTTCCTTCATCATAGTTTTTGTTTTTGTTCTTCTAAACCTGACACATTGAAGCAGCCAAGATATTTGACTGACACAATTTGTCTAAGTCTGTATTCCATAGACTCATACACTCATGGCATAGAAAGCATGTTTCTCAGTCCTTTGCATTTCTCAAAAATTGACAGACCCACGGCCTTGATTAGACACAAGTTGAATTCCCTGGAGAGAATATAGACTGTTTTCAGTTCTTTCATCAGGAAGCACAAACTATCTGACCAGGTAGCTTATTGTAATATCAGAGGTTGTTGCAGTTCGAGGCCTTTGGTCCATTATTTTATTGCAAAATGGTGATATTCAATTTTCCTTCACTTACAACTTGGATTAACTCTACAAAACGCTGTCATCTAGCATTTGCAATCTAGTACTTGTTTACTCAGCTGTGCAGTTCACACAGAATAACCAAGATACTTGATTGTTTTTTTTAAGAAATTTGGCTCCATGCCCATAAAAATAGCCTGTTAGTTTTTAATGTCATCATAAAAATATAGATTTAAATTATATTTTTTGTCTTTCAACTATTTGCAATAATTTTTGTTGCTTTTGCTGCTGAAAAACTGACCTAAAAGTTTCATCGAGTCAGTTTCTGTAAGGCTGGTCATCTTTGGCAGATTCTTTGCTCTAGGGTTCAGCCCTATTTTTTCAGGTATATTTTGTACACTTGCTCCATTGTTTTAGTGGAAGTTGCATTTCAAGATAATTAGACAGCTGCAAGATGCTCATTATGACACAGGTGGTGATTATTTCAAAGCCCTATTGTGAACACAGCCAAGACCACAATGTAAATACATACACACCCTCGACACTCCTGGACTTTTACATGCGATGCTCCCACAGTCTTAATGACTGTATTTCACGTTCACAACCAAAAGAGTTTTGGATTTTGCTCTTTGTTTGTATTAGTTTAACTTGCATATTATATTTGTGTTTCCTTTTTTCTATACTGAGATATTTTTAGGGACTTACAAAATGAAAAAAATATCTCACAACTATTGATTTTTACTTCATCCAATATCCCTTATTAAACAGTTTCAAAATAGCAATATAATTCTTACAACAAATAATATAGTGATTCAGATGTCTAGTTTAATTTTTAGAATAATGTTATTGTGGTGGTACATCTCTTCTTTCATTTTTTTGAAAAGCTTCCACACTGCTTCCACAGTCTGCATCATTTTCCATTTCTGTGAACAGCACATAGGAGTTTCAGTTTCTCTATAACTTCACCAACACTTACTATCCGCTGAGTATTCTGACAATAGCCAACTAGTCTTAGATGTTGCCTCTCTTATAAAAATGTACTGAAGATGTAAATTATCAAGGTATTGGCCCCTGGGTTTTGAATCCTTTGTTAATCCTTGCTTCTTACAGACCAGAATCAAACTAGTCTTTCAGTGGCCTACTCTGCCAGTCGATCTTGATTGCCAACTTGACAGGATTAATGGACAGACTGATGGAGAGATTGTATTGGGAGACCCTCATCAGTGGACAAGTTCATAGCTGAGTAGGAACTTAGGGGGTGAGGCCTGGTTGCACGTAGAAGCCCAGCATGTGAACATGACCACAGAATGGGATCTGAATCTTGGCCCTTTCTCTGGCGCTCTTCAACTGAATTCATTTCCTGACTGCCCCGAGACGAGCAGCCTACCTCTGCCATGCTGTTTCTCCCTTGGAACAAGACAACCATGAACTGACCCGTTAGAAACCATGGGTCAAAAATAAAACAGTTATTCCTTTAAGTTGATTTCGTCTCAGGTATTGGGTCATACCAACAATAATCTGACTAATATACTTACATTCTCCTCACTGTCATTAATGTGACAATTGCACAGAAATAAACTACTCTCTGTTTTAACCTGTTCCATGGTCATTCTGTTTGGGTGCAATTTACTCCTGGCCATAGGGCCACATGTGCTCTCATCTTCCTTTCACTCCAATCCCAGTACTACTTAAATGTCACACAGTTGAAGGATACTCCTAACTCTGGGCTTTTGATCTCAGAGTTTGCTCCGCCTAAAACAGACTTCCATCTGCTTTTCTCACGGTTTACTTCCTCATACCCTACTGGCGTGTCTGCCAACATAACATTTTATCAATGAATGCTTTTTGTCCACCCAGGATGAAATAATGTCTTAGTTATTACTTCACTGCTTGGGCACATTACCTGATGTCTACAACTCAAGAGAGGAAAGGCTTATCTTAGCTCACAGTTCCAGAAAGTTCCAGTGTACTTATGGGAAGCTACCCAAGTGGAGGGCTGGGCAGAAGCCAAGTCAAAGAGAAGCTGTGTACGGCATGGTGCAGTGGGAGGAAGCCGAGACAGCAAGGTAGGGGGAGCTGGCTCACACGCCCCCCAGGCCACAGCCCAGAGTGGCCCCTCTTCTAGGTCAAGCCCCAGTGATCTACTTATTCCAACCAGTTCCCAGCTCGTGACAGCATGCGGATGGCACAGATAGTCCACAACATCTCCTCATCTGGGACATTCCACATACAAACCAGAACAAACTACAACCATTATTTACCTTGTGAGCAATTAGCTTTTGGCTTTGTAAGGCTTATTGCAATACAATATGTATTTATTTTCTTTGCTTTTAAAAAAGTTATCTCTCTGAAGTCGGCTCTACAATACCTAGGGCAAAGCATTTTATTTTATTTTTTCACTGAATCTTCAGTTCCTAGAATTACTCTTGGTGCAAAGTAGGTACTCGCCAGTGAGCAAACAAGCTAGTCAATGAGTGAGAGACTTCTGAACCTTCGATCATGCCACACATTTTCTTAGAATAGCACAATGCCAAAGGATAAAGCTGGCTAGTTACTAATGTACACTAAACAACTTCACGTAGAAGTTTTGAAATAAGACGGATTGATTTTACATATAGGAGGACTCCCAAGTAGAATTCAAAGAAAAAAGCAGTAGGTACCAGAAGCCAAGCAAGGTGGAATTAGGAAGATGCTGACCAAAGGACACCAAGTCTCAGCTAGGCAGGAAAAATCAATTCGATTATTGTACATCACAGGGACTACAGCTTATAACAATACATTGCACATTTGAAACTTGCTGACAGTAGATTCCATGCATTCTCATTAAAAAAGGTAATATGAGATAATGCAAATGCTAAATGCTTTGCTTTAGCAATTTTACAATGTATGCATATGTATCATAATTTTCATTAAAGATAAATCAAAACAATAAGTATTTATATTTTTCCATTAAGCTTACTGTAATTAAACAACATGGCATGAGAAATGTAGTTTCTGAGAGTCAACTCTGAAAATTATTTCATATATCATTTATAACATTTAGACATGATGAGTCTCATTTTCCTTATCTATTTAAAAAAACTAAAACTCAGACAAGATTGAAACTCTGGAACAAAAATGAATGGTTGTGAAAAACATGAGTGGTTAATCCATTGTTGCATGTGAAGTGGGATACAAAATTTCACACTGATCTGTCAGTGCAGAAAATAGGCAGGAAGCCCCCAATAACGAAGAGAGCTCTTGTCCTTATGTTAAAGTGGAGAAGTGACAACTATACCGTAGCATTCAGATATCACAAGATAGGTTCATTCTAATATCCACTTGCAAAACTGTGTGGAGTGAGGTGTTAAACAGCACATATTTTTAATTTAAAATCCATTAGCATTCCACATAATTAATTAGAATTTTACACTCCAGTGGCTTTTGGTTCCCTACAGAAAATTGAACACAAAGAATATAATTTGATTTAATTTTTGTTCTAGGTTTAATCTACCTTAAACTTTTTTTTTAATATCTCAGGAGAAATTTGAACTACTCAAAATTTTATAGGTTTCCTTTGGTAAATCCAGTATCCTATTCCAGCACTCTTTTGAAGGAAGAAGAAAATGCTCAGAAAGGAACAGTAAAGCAAAATAATTACTAGGATTTTTAGAATCCAAAGAACAGAGCTGATATCCTGATTATGGTAACGTAGTTTGGGAAAACACAGTGAGCCTGTGAAATTTTACCTGTTGACCTGCACTCCTTGTCTTATTAGAATTACAGAACATTACTTCCACCTAGATCTTTTTAAGTTTCAGTCTGTGCACTAAAATCACCTATCACAAAAGGGATTGCATGAATCGAAATTCTTATAGCACATTTGTTGTGGCTCTTGAGGCCAACAGACAGGTCATAATTCCATTCCATTACAACTTTCAAGGGCCACTGCTGTGGGTAAGTCTCCTGTTGGATTATTTATGACTATGAACTTAAATCACTAGGTTTGGGAGGCCTTGGCCTAACTTCAAATGGCTTTGAAATGATTATAATAAATATCGGGTCTTTGGAATTCACTATTTGGCTTAGTGAGTCATTAGTTAATATGCTGACATTTTCTTTTTATTTTCACGTTACTTTAATCCTCTGCCTTCTGCCAGCCTGTGCTTCACAGAAGCTAACAAGTTCCTATTGGATTGGCTAAACAGCTACCCATACGTGTTACTCACTTTGATAAGACTTTGCTATCTTGTACTATCATCACACTGACTTATAATTCCAACACTTAAAGTACGAAATCATTTATCATCTACCAAAAAATAATTACAGTATTGTGACTTTTTTTGAGACACAGTCTCACTCTGTACTCCAGACTGAACTCACTATGCAGCCCAGGCTGACCTTGAGCTCATGGCAATTATCTTGTCTCAGCCTCTCAGCATTGGGATTACAGGCATGTACCACCACACTTAGCTTATGAGATGCAGGGGAACTGAAATCAGGGCCTTTCATTTGCTAGCAAGTGCTCTAACCACTGTGCTAGTCCACCAGCCCTACGACATATTTCTTATAAAAGGCAATAAAAAACAAACTTTAAAATTTTTAATAGAATCTAACACTGCTGACCCAAGGACCTGGTATTTCTTCTGCTGCAGAACTAGTGTTTTGAATAATATATTTTATCAAAAAATTAACAATAGTACACAGCAGAAGACACAGTGATCTTTTAAGTTTTTAAATGTAGAGAACATAATTTCAGGTGAAATTTAGTTTCCAAATCCAAATTTAAGTGAAAGACTTAGCAGTTATGAGGTTATTTTATAGAAAGGATGTCTATAGGTAAATTTAATATCTTAAACCTCTTACACATATATCATTTTAATGGAAGTGGTAGTGGCTTGAGGCTTACCTTGACTTGTTATAAGTATTCAATTTAAATGTAGAATAACACTCTCATTCATTCTCACAAACTTCTTTAATATTAATTTTAACAGAAAATAAAGTGTCATAAAACATAAATAAATTAAAAGAGACAGAGACAAGATCAGGTGACAGTGTGGAAAAAAGTTTTTCATTGGTTTTTTGGTCATAATGTGAATATACTAATAACCAAGAATAACTGACATGTAAGAACAAGTATAAACACGTCTAATGAGGTTATTGATTTTTCCCTCATAAATGTTCTTTCATACTTTATATTGTAAGCCTATCACTAATGATGTATGTCTTTTCATTAGAAATGACATAATAAAGATAACAATTAATTTTTAATGCATCTGTTAGTGAAATTTCATATTGAAAAATTAATAAAGCAAGCTCAATTTCATTGCTGAGTCTATTATTAGCATTATGCACATTAGCAAACAAATTTACTAAAATGACTATTTATATCAAGCAATCCGGATAAGAAAGCTATGCTAATCCTAAACTGGTTGGTCAATAGAAGAATAAAATACAGTCCCATGAGTGAATGAATGAGTGAATGAATGAATGAATGAAATCAAAGCACAGAGCTTTGGAGAATGGCAATCCTTAAGGACCCACCTCCTACTTAACGCAGAGCATTCCTGGTACTGGCACACAAGTCAGCCCATTGAGTAAGTGTTTCGTAAGTGGCTTCACATGAACTGGAGGTTGCTTCATGGAAGCCTTTGGATTAGCGACGTGTTTACCAGGTTTCTTTTGGCAAGAACTGTAAAAAGAAAACAATTCTTCCTGACCACCTACAGCAGCTACTTCAATATACTATTGTATTTCCGCCCGCTTCCCCTCCAGAAAATACATATTCTTATCCACAATTTGTTGAGGAGAAACCCAAGTATCAGAGAACTTAAGCACCTCATCAATTTGGGAATCCAAATTTCTAGAAAGACTAGGTCTCACTCCAACATGCCTCCTCTCTCTAACTTGAGAAACCTAGGGCAATTTTTTCCCTTTAAGTTGCACTTGAGAAAAGTGACAAATGTGTTAAGATTGTGAGTGGAATGAATCAGACATTTTGTGAAAGAAAATGTTAAGCCCAGAACACTCTCCTTGTGTGATTAAATCTAGCACAGATTTCTGTTGTATCAAATCATTCAAAGACATTTTCAAAAGTGGCTGTCGGGTAGGCTATGCATCTTTTTCCTACTTTACACAATACACAACACAAGCATCCCTCCGGTCTTTCGTGAGTAACTACTACCAGGAAAGCACTCATTCTGAATGGGTGATCTGTTGTTACTCTCCAGCTATTGACAGATACCAGCACAGGATCTGGGAGAAGGCAGGTAGATGGAAATACAATAGTCCCATTTTCTCCATCCAGGGGAGCAAAATGCCTTTCAAAAGTTAACATTCTCACCAGAGGAATGGTAATATTGAATATATTCCTGACATAACTATTCTGAAGAGAAAAAAATAAAATACACAAAATAAAAACTAAATATTACAGTAATAATATCACAAGGTTCTTTGTAATGTAAAGCCTTTGGCCTAAAAATACCATATTTTTATCACTCCTGCACTTAAGGCATCCATTTATTCACTTAGTTTGTTCATTGCCTTATTTTGGGGCACAAAATGGAGCCTGGAGAGATCAAAGATGTTTTATAAGACCACTGAAATACTTACCAAGACTTTCTCCTCTAAGCCCAGGCTGCCTCAAACAAAACAGAAAACCTACACAGAATAAATGTTACATGAAGTAAGCTATATCTCCACCTCTCGTTAAATACTGGCCATCAGAAGGCACTCGATTTCTCAGATTAATATAAAGAAGACATTGGCATTATTTAAACAAGTAGAAGGCTAGACATATTTCAAAAGAATAATTATAACAATAAACTAATTAACAAAACTACATTAAAACCAGGCGAAAGCTAAGAAAACAATGCATCACAATAAAGTAAACACAATATTTAAACAATAAGAGGCTATAACTGAAACCAGATACCCATTTATCCATCACATAATCATAAAGCGTTCAGAACAGCTAAAAAAATTATAGGTTGGAAACATTAAAAATTAAATGAACAAAATTTATTGAGGAAGAAAAAGAAGGCAAAGATCTTAACAGGGCAGAATTCAGACCAAAAGAAACTAATACATAAAGTAAACGAATGAAGACAACTTAAATTTCATATAGATGTACAAAGAGACTGAAATAGCCAAAGCAACATTAAGAACCCAAAGCAAAGATGGAGGTATCGGGTGACCTAATTTCAAAGCGTACAACCATGCTACAGTAATGAAAACAACATGGATTGTCATAAAACTTACATATAGAAAACTAGGGCAGCACTGAGCCCAGAAATAAACTCACACATTCAGAGTAATCAGTTTTCAGCACAGATTCCAGAAACACACAATGCGAAGAAGAAAGCTCAGCCTCCTGATTGAATTGGTGCTGAGAAGCCGCCACACATGCACCTTGCGCAGAAAGAAAACAGACCCTCATCTCATCGTATACCCCAAAACTGATCCAAAACCAGACTAGAGCCTTAGATGTAAGACCATTAAAACGGTGAAACTACTAGACGGAATGATAGAGCAAAAAAAGCTTCATGGTTTTGGTCTGAGAAATGATTTTTTTTTTTAAATATGATGCCCAAAATCACAGCAAACATAGACAAATGAGATTTTATCAAACTAAAATCTTATTCATATCTAAGAAATGAATTAACAGTTAAGGCATAAGCTATGAATGGGAGAAAATATTTGTGAACCTAATTATGTAATAAAAGGTTAATACCTAAAATACACGAGAAATTAAAATAATAGGAAAAGAACAACTGAATGCAAAATTGGGCAGGAAACCTTAATAGAATTTCCTTAACAAAAAATAAACACACACAAATAGCAACATTTGAGGAAACAACTCGGCATCACTAATCATCATGGAAATGCTCGGCAAAACCACAACACGATGACACTTCACACTTACGAGGATGATTGTCATTGAGAAGATGAAAGCCAAATACTAACAACAACGTGGAGGAATGAGAACCCTTGTACACTGTGTGCTGCTGGCAAGGTTGTAAAATGATACACACAACTATCGGCAGAAACTTCTGAAACCACAAGCCAAAATATACCTTTCTTCTCTAAAAGATGTTTATCTCAGGTATTTTGTCACAGAAGAAAAAAGCTCGCACAGATACGTATTCAAAAGCACCACCATTTTGTACAAATATATATATATATATATATATATATATATATATATATGTTTATATAAGTTTTACTTCTCAACTAAAAAGTTATAAAAGAAAGGTGCTCCTAATGCTAAGCTTAAATATGAATGAACACAGCAGTTACAAATATGTATAACCCAGTGACAATGTAAAAATAATAAAAAACTACAGAGATAAATACAAAACCAAAAGAAGCTTTAATTTTAAAAAAGTCCTTGGGATATTGAGTACATAAAAATCAACTTAATAAAAAAACACAAACAACATTTATAAATAAAATTAATAAGCAGTACTATTTATTTTTCTAAGTTGGGCACCTCAGTGCAGTACCTTCAATCGTAGCACTCAGGTTGTTGAGTCCAGCCTGGCTACGTGAGTTTAAGACTATCCTGAACAACATAGCGGAATTCTGCCTCAAAAAAATATATTCCCATCTGAAAATAATATACCTCCTTTTTATAAACTCATTGAATAGTCACACACATGACACAAACAAGACAAACACACACATGTATTGCCACAAAAAGGCACAAATTTCAAAAATGTAGAAAAAACAACCTTCCCTTTAAGTTGGTAACATTCCTTAATTGAATGGAATGAAACTGAAAAAGCAAAATAAGAAAAATAAATGACTCTCATTACCTGGATAAAGAAAAATATTATCAGGAATCCCGTATCTTAGAATACAAACTCAAAATAACAACAAGTCTAGATTATAATGTCAGCTAAATAGGCAGCATATCAAGCCATAAAATATCAATATCACTGAGGACATTCTCAGAGGGAAAATTGTAACCTTAAGCTAATGCATCAATATTACAAAAAAGCTTTAACATTAATTAGGCATGAAAAGAAAATTAACCTATGTAACTTTGCAAGATGATTATCTTGACTGAAAACATATAACTAAATATTTTTTAAAACTGTACATAAACATTATACTCTGGCTGGTAACTCTGCTATCTGGGAGTCTGAGATAGCCATTCTGACTTTGTTAGTATTAATATAAGTAAATAAATCAAAGGTATAATAGGATCCAGGTCAGAAAAAGAATTTCCATACAAGCAGAATGGTAAGACTTAAATACACACTGTGGATCTGGATGAGAACCATGCTCATTGTGTGAATTATAAATAACTGAATATTCATGGTCAGAGGTATATACATATATACATGTGTTTTACACATGAATACACTTAGTAACTTGAAATGGCACCAATTTATTCTTATAGTTTTGGAAGTTAAAAGTCTGAAATACACTTCACTAAAGTTAAGATGGCAGTAGCAATGCACTCCTTCTGCAGGATTTGGAGCCACCGACTTCGTCCCCTTTCCCTCCTTCTAGAAAGAGCCTAAGTTATCGGGTGTGTGTCCTTTTCTTCCATCTTCAAAACCAGTAACAGAGCATTTTCAAAACTCTAACTCGGATCTCCATGTCTGGTTAAAAGATGTTATGACTGATTATATTGAACCCACAGGGCTAAATTTTGATATATTTGCTTTAAGGCTAACTGATCAGCAAATTAATTCCCCAGTGTTGCCAGGTAACCTACCAAATTTACCAGGTCCAGGGATTAGAACATAGATATCACTAAGGGACCATTATCCTGCCTATCGAGATATTCAAAACTTTTTGTAGAAAAAATATTCGCCAAAATTTTTAAACAACAAGTTGTTTCCATGCTTTTGAACTGCTTTAGAAAATTAAAAAAGTAAAAGTTATTTCTTCTAATCAAGCGTAACATTGATACTGAAGTTGACAATGTTAGTCCTCAAAAGATAATAAACAAATCTCATTTTGAATCATCAAAGTCAATTATCTTAAATAAAATATTAGCAATTAGAATTCAGTAGCACATCAAAAGAATACATCATGACCAAGCAATGCTGCTCCTTATAAACAATGAGAACACATCTTCTACAGTTTCTACTTTTTAAAAACCTTTCAGATACAAGCATCACTGTAAATAAATACTTGTTAGACCAAAAGACATCATTATACTTACTGAAGGAAAAAAGAGTAAGATGCATGGACAATAGAATTGGAGAGGACAAAGTCCTCATCTAGAACTCAAAAAGAACTATTTAAACCACTAGGTGGTGGCTAATCCTGATAGGCAACCTCATTGGTTTAAGTAAGATGCTTAGCAGGGACCAATAACATCCTCCCTCTGACCTTCCTTTCTCTGACCCTGCTTACAAACATGTTTTCCAGACATTGTCAAATGTTTCATATATATGCAAAATTTGTCTCCCTTACTGAGATCCACTAATGAGTATCTGGTTAATCTGGGATAATATACGTATGTATTTGGGATACATACATAGATAGATAGGCGTTTAGATAAACATATAGTTAGATAGGTAGGGAGGTAAGATAAAAGGTGAACTCACATGACAGTTGAACAATATACCATCATTTTTTAATAAAAGAGAAAGAAGAGTAACATTCACCTTTAACCTGTATTTGTAGCAAATGCTTTGTAAAAATTCAAAGGCAACCAAAAAACTATTTGTTCAAAGGTAGGTAAATGGGTAATAGATAAACAGGGAGGTTTTGAGTTTTAATTTTTTATAGTGTTCTAGTTTGGATCTGGAATGTCCCCCCAAAACCTCATATACCTATGGATACTGTGTTATCTTGGGAACTGGGACCTGGCTGGAAGGGACAGATACTTCGGGTTTGACCCAGACGGGTGTGTGCTGGTTCCACTCTCCTCCAAACTCGTCTTTGTTCTGCCACGCTGTGTGAAGCGCCCAGCCCTGCCGTGGAATTTTACCATTTTTAGCCACTACCCATGAATGGACTATGACCTACTGAAACTGGACCAAAAATAAATATTTTCTCCTTAAAACTGTGGATGTCAGGTATTCTGTCCTATTAATAAGAAAGTAACTAAGACAGAAATTAGCACCAAAACTGGGGTTGTTGCTGAGACTTAACCTGACCGTATGGTTTGGAAACTTTTAGAACTGGTATTCAGGGTTTGGAGATGTTTGAGGATGTTGGCTGGAGAAGCCCTGGTGCACTCCAAGCCAAGTTTGATGAGAGATTCTGGTCAGAACTCAGAAAATCAGAATGTTGATAGAAATGTGGATTGGAAAGGCCAGGCTCAAGAAGTTTCCGATGGGAAGAGAAACAGTATTGGCAAATAATCTAAACATCACACATACTATGCTCTGGCAGAAAGTTTTTTCAGCATTTTGCCTTTGTCCAGAGACTTTGCCTGAAACGGAGATCAAGGGTGGTAGACTACTTAATCTGGTGGAGGAAATCTCAAGGCAGTCTCACGTCCAGGCTGTCATTCAGCTGCTATTTGCTGCTTTTATCCAACTCTATGAAAGGCAGGAAAAAAAATGGCAAAGAAAACTGATATAAAAGTCTGCAATGTCAAACTAAAATGGCCTGCAGTGGTGGCACCAAAACGCACAGGGAAGTCAAAGAGATTGGCTTTAAAAAGAAACCAGATACTTACACTCTAAAAAAGATACTATAAAAAAGATACCTTGAAGACATCTCAAAAAGCAACAAGACCTAACCCTTTACCATCTCAAGGGTGGAAAGGCAAAGACTTTGCTCTGAGAAGTATACCCTAGAGAAAATTGTCTTTCAGAGTCCAGTTGTCTGGATTTCAGTCATCTAAAACATGAGACCTCAGCAGAGTTCATCTAAGTGGGTCAGGCTACTGCTCAAATCAGTGTCAGACACTGATGACGCCACTGCAATCCTGAGTTTATATGCATGCAGAGTACAAGAGTTGTGGCTACATGAAGGCTTTCCCTCAGATCTCAGAGGCAGGCCTTGGTGGCCAACCAGTGTGTCCCTGGGGGGACAGTGTGTAAAGTTTTAAAAGTGAAGCCCAGGGTAGGATAAAGAGCCCAAATTTTGGAGAAGCCAGGAGCATAGATCATTCCCTGGGGAGTGCTGCAGGCTGTGGGCAATACCAGCGCAAGGGAGAAAAGACGGAGGGTGCAGCCAGCAGTGACACTGCAGGGGCAGGGCCACCCAAGTTCTTTGCAGTTCATATCTGGTCACAGTTTACTGCAGGTCCTGGACATGGGGCTATAGAATTTAACTCTTGCTCTGCTGGGTGTATAACTTGTTTTGGTCCAATTGCCTTCTCTCCTTCTATTCCTCTCTTTTGGAATGGAAGTGGTTACCGTGCGCCATTGTACATTGCGAGTGCTTACCTCTGGTTTTCGCAGGAGCTCACAGATGAGAAGTTGCCTTGGCTATCAGAGAAGACTTCGGACTTGGACATTTTTAACAGTACTGGAACTGTTAAAACTTTGGCAACTTTCAGGAAGGATTAAGCATTTTGCTTAAGGAGGTCAACATGACACTTTTGGGGGCCAGGGCAGAATGTTGTGTTTTGGATCTTTAGTGTCCTCCAAAAGCCCCATGTATCAATAGACACTGTGTACTTCTGGGAGGTGGGACCTGGCTAGAAGGGACAGATGCTCGGGGCTTGACGTGGAGGGATATGTGTTGTTTCTGCCCTTCCTGCAAGACTTGTGTCTGTTCTCCCATGCTATGAGAAGCACCAGTTCTGGCTATAGCATCCGCTCTGACCCTGTCATGTGATTCCACAATTTCTAGCTGCTCAACAATGAACAGGAAGGACTATGACCTTTTGAAACTATGAGATAAAATAAATATTTCCCCCTAAAATTGCGGATGTCAGATATTCTGATATAAATTTGCATTAAACATTATGCAACAGAACTCACAAAAAGACGTGAAGTCAGTTTGCCATTTCTAAGGGATGCAATTGGAGATAGCATTTGCTTTTAACCACTATCCCAAACACACCCTCTGCAGAGGTCAAAGGGAGAGCAGAGAAAGCCTAAGCAACAAAAAGTACCTAAAGCAGGTATTTATTTTTTAATCATGGAATTATTTACAGAGTCATATCAATTAAATCTGATATATGCATTATTTTCCATTTGCTGTCTTCGTAATCACTGAGTTTCAAGGTTGCTGGAACCTGACTTTCCTTCTAAGGTGTCAGGAATAGTGACGTATCCTGGGGTTTTCTTTCCACGTGGGCTCCTTAATCACCTGCGTAGTCATGTTTCATTGCTTTCAACAATGGAAAATTTAAGGAAATGAAAATACTATAGATTAATGTGTCTTGTTCTGACAGGTCATGAATGAAAACATGGGACCTGTTGGTATGTCAGTCTTATCCATCTTCACCAGCCGTTACCTGGGGAGCAATCCCCTCTTTTACAGGAACAGAATTCTAGTAGCAACTCAGATTATGAGGGGAGTCCTTTTACAGAATCATCAGCTGGACTGAGCTGGCCCTCCTTTCCTAGCATGAATGTGGCAGTGTGGAAGCAGAGACACCTCTCTTCAGAGGTTGATGTGATTTTCTATTATCCATTGAGTGGCTTCCTTGGGAAGACTCAAAATTGGTAAAATTGAACACAGGCTCTGGCTAAGAGGCAACGCTGGCTCAACTTCCCAATGTCTACTCTGAATCCATTTTGCAGATAACAACTTCCCATATCTTCTTTTTCATTCGAGATTTAAGAGGTCATATCTGTATATTTAAGCAACACTTAAACACACATTATGTTTAGCGTAAGTTTCTAATTTCTTACATAAAGCAATTCAGTTAGAGAGGCTATGCAAATTTTTCAAGTCCAAATAACCAGGTAACCCGATTATGTTTCTGAGATTAGCAATGTATTAATATCCTAAAACAACTATTTAAAATCTGTCTATTGAAATTCTAAATTAAAACTGAGATTCTGGTGAGGATGTAATAAGAATGCAGGTGATGATTAAAACCAGAGGGGAGAGGATATTTATTAAAATATAAAGATTAAAACACTGAAGCATGAACTTTCAGGGATGTCTACAGTTGAAGCCAAAGAGGAGAAAAGGCCCATCTTTTGACATTCCATTTTTTGTTCAAAGTATACATCGTTTAAATTTCATTTGAAAAGAATAGGTAATACTGTGAATAACCTGGAGCTGATTTCCCAACCCTCAAAGGCATCTCTTAGATTTCTACACTGAGCCTGTGACTTCAGCATTCATTTAAAATATCAAAACAATGATCCTGTCAAACATTAACTGAAGTATCTATCATATTAGCTTTGTGAGACTTGGTATTTCCAAAATCCATAGGCTTTCTAAGTCTTGAAAAAAAAAAAAAACTTAATAGAACACTACCTTCTCCCTCTTGTAGATTCAGTAATTCATTTGACCATGACAATTCTACCCATGTTTAGCAGTATCTAAACAAAGTGTAGAACACATGGTTAAATATTTGATAACATCATTCAAGTGCTCTATGTCCATGAGAACTTTAACAGGCCTGGAGTTAATACATGTTCTACAACTGTTTCTGTTATAGTCCCTGTCTTTTCGTCACTCCCTTTCCCATCCCTTCCTTGCTATGTCCCCATTTCTGCTTCTAAGAACAGTATCACTAGGGATTCCTCACCTCCCAGCTTCTATTTTGAAAGCCATTAGGAAACACCTTCTGCAGAGGTCAAAGGGAGAGCAGAGAAAACCTAATAGATGCATGCTACATTCCCTTCCACACTGCTGTTCTAGCAAGTGGCTGGCACACCCTGATGTTCCCCTCTGCTGGGCAACCTTGCAATCACTACAATCCCAAGTCTCATGGGTTCTGGTGCCATCATTCCTTCCCCATCCATTCCAGCCCTTTGAGCTTCCTCATACCACAGGCACCTGCGACCTTTTACCATGCTTTATTCCTTTAAAATCGACATATGAAACCACTGAAGCAAATTCTGTTTTCTGTTGAAACTCTGAAACACTAAAAGCAATGTTTCTCTCAGTAACTTTCAAACGTGTATAACTTTAATCTTTCCTGTAGATGTCATCTCAAATATGCACAAAAAATCATAAATCTAATAACAAAATATCAATTCTGCATGTGAATGTAGTCATATACATGTTAGACTAACAGTCACTTAATTTTAAAGACCCAACAGCAAATCCCTTTATAATGGACAGTCATTTTTACTTTTGTATTTCTATTTGTGATTTTATGCAACAGAACTCACAAAAAAGACATGAAGTCAGTTTGCTATTTCTAAGGGATGCAAGCGGACAGAGCATTTGCTTTTACTCACTGTCCCAAATGCTTGCTGAGGGAAGACTGAGTCTTTACATAAAGTTGTTTCTCCATCAATTTATCAATGGTATTTAAAAGTTTCTTCAGCTAAAAAGCACCACAGTAGCTAAAAATGAGACAGGAGAGTCGCTTGTATTTTTTGTTTTGTTTTGTTTTTATAGGAGAGTCACTTGTAAAGTAATAAGGCAGCTTCTTCACAGAGATTGTTTTGCATTGTGTAATTATCCTGCTCAGGTTTTGCAGGATCTGATTTAAATGGCTTAAAGCAATTAGGGTCGGCCATTGTTCCTGGGAGATGCTTCTGACATGAACCCTTCCACTGGATGTTTTCCCTTGAAAATCTGCATTCGTCCTTAATGACACATCAGTGTGCCATGCCATTGTTACTGCCTTTTGGTGTATATACTGTGCATGTTTACTCCAGAGACATTAATGAAAACAAAATATCCCTACCCACACGCCAGAGAGAACCCAAATTTGCTGTGTGCCTTCTCTACACGAGGCAGTGTGTGTGAGCTTCATGGTGTTTAATACATTCTCATGTATCTGTAAAAAGGACATGTCTCCTCAGTTGTCTCGATCTGCAACCTCACTTTTAACAATTCCTGCCCATGTGCATAGCTCCACTTGCACAAAAAAGAATTTCACAGAAAATCAAACTTCAAGAAAATTACATATTCCAAAATTCATACACACTAGTACTTTATCTACCATTTGAATACATGTAAACTGAAGACCATGTTAAAAATAAACCAGCACTAAATATAATAAGCTCTTATAGACTTAGTATGTTTTTGAGAAAATTTCTACAATAAGTGACATGAGGATATTGGAATAAGGAAGTAGATAAATTATAATAGTATATATTTATGTATGTTTATGAACAGTATAAATAGAAAAGCTATTAAATATTGTAATAAAACACACTGACTATCTCCTCACACTTTCTTGAAAACTGAAACTCGTCCTAAATTCTTATGAAACGCCAAACCCCCTTAATAAAACCAGCATGGCACTTGCTGACTGGACCATGGCTCTCTTTTTCATCATTATATATCTGTTATACTACATTTCATGTATAATGAAACAATTGTCCCTTTCTTGACACCAGGTCTTCAGAAGAAATTTTTTTTACTGCATGAAATTTCACGTTTCTACCCTACTTTTGCAAACCCCTTTTTTCATACCCTTGAATGCAGGCGTCATGCCCACCCTTCTGCAGGTCTGAGTCTTTCTGAGAGAAGTCAGGCAAGCCGATCTGCCTGCTTCCTGCTTCCTCAGTTGGGCTGAAGCTATCAGCAAACTCAGCATGTTGTGTTGCTGTTATAAATAATTTACAATATTCATTTGCCATCAAATCAAGCTATCCAAACCCAAGATAGTATCTTTGCACTAGACCTGAAGAATATACAGGTGATTGCTGGGAACACAGGGCATAGGAAAGTGAGCACTGTGGCGGGGTAGAGGAGTCACTGTGAAGTCCACTCTACAGAAAAAGAAACCGAGGCTTTAGATAGACAAATCAGTTGCACAGAAAGTCCCATTGTAAAAAGCCAGCGAGGAGTGAAAGACGGCATTATTTAAGGGGGAGTGTTTCTGTGTGTAGGTCATGTAAATATTTTTAAAAGAAATGTTTGCATGTATCAAAATCACTTACTTGTATTCTTCCTCCTCTCCCTGTTCTTTATTATCATATCAGGCAGTAAGTATTATGGAAGGAAAGAATGCACAGATAAATAGGTGGATGAGTGAGAGGCTTGTCCAAATTCACGTATCTCTTCAATTTATTTCTTCATCCATCAAATGAAGCCAAGTACCCACTAATGTCTGAGCTTACAGGACTGATTTAATGTTGTGTCAGATGATAACATCTGGGTGTGCTGTGTGTGCTTGGATACATAATATATACTGGTACATTACCTACAAAATTATGTATTACTTGACAGGATGTAAACATCTCTTAATATCCTAAAGGTAAATCTAGTTTGGTGTATATTTGAATGCTAGCTCTTTAACACTTCTGATATCATTTTTCTTTTATTTTTGTAAGTACTTTTCTATGTCTTTCATGTCTTAACTTAGACTAAACCTTAGGCTGTAAAAGTTTCCCGAATTCTTAGGTCTTCTTCACTTCTGTATGAAAATAAAAACTGCCTTGATCCATTCTATGTTATTTTAGGTTGAGTCAAGAAAACAGAACGTTCTCAGGTGCTCTTCAGCATAAAGATCATTGGTGGTAAAGTCACAAAAATGTATTCCTCGGGAATTGTTGTTAGACATTACAAATATAAGCGTATAGAAGTTTCATCGTATCAAATCTTGTTTTAACTTTTGTGAGATGAGTCCTTAAGAAACACATGCATTTCAGTTGCTGTTTTATGAATTAAGGAACTAGGGTTTGTTTTTCAGAAGGTTTTTTTTTCTTTTTTTCTTTTTCTTTCTTTTTTTTTTGAGAATTGAATGAGAACAGTACAGGTTGGAAAAAAAAAAAAAAAAGGAAAGACAGAGCCAGAATTGCCTGATCTCTACAGAGAGCAAGTGTTTACTTTTTATTGTCAATCCATTAGGAGAAATTAATGAGCAGCCAAATCGTGGACCTGGTGGAAATGTCACACACAGAACCTCAGGTCTTCATGCGCTTTCTAAATATTCTTGAGCAAGGGAGAATCCCACCAGAATATTGCTGTTCTGGCTGGATTCGCCACTGGAAACTAAATCCACTATTTATTTATTGGATGTGAAAAATAAAAGCCTGATTTAAAAAACAGAAATGATACAAATTACAAGAAAACCCTATAAATCACGTGCTCCCCTTCACTGTCTTCTCTAACAATTTAGACAATTTCACATAGTTGAAAAATTCTTGAATTTCTTGACCTTTTCTGAAAATAAAAAATAATTTTGGCTAGATTTCTATCATAGTCCAGCTCCTGCTTCAGATAACTAGTGGCCCAAAGCAATGAGTAGTTAAGATACTTTCAGAGGACGAGAAAGTCATCAGATTCTCAAGTCTACCAACTCAAGACCTATAAAAGTGCTTTATTTCATCTTTACATCATGATCCTCACAACTGCGCATTCTCAGACTTCTTTAATCACCAGTCAGTGGTTCCTGTACTTTTTTTTTTTTTTTTTTTTTTTTTGAGACAGAGTCTTGTTTTGTAGTCCAGTTTGGTCCTGAACTTACTATGCAGCTTGGGCTGCCCTCAAACTCACATCAATTGAGCGATGAGTGTTAGGATTACAGGCGTGTGCTACCATGCCCAGTAATTTGCACCAATCTTACCATTAACTAAAGCCTTACTTGTAGATGTCCCTGTTATCACTTCTATTCTGCATTTTTGAGGCAACATTAAGATATACGATCTAATCATTACCATTGCTCATTTTAGATTCACATCAGGATTTTTGAATTCTTGTCTCGCCCCTCTAACTTACCCTTCTATTCTCATATATAAATGAGATGAGAAAGAGATTTCACTAAACTTGCTTATATTAAACAATGGACAATGGCTCCTTGTATTGTCTACTGAAAAGCATTCTGAGACTAGTAAATCAAATAGGAATGACCCTCATGGTAGGAGAGATGGACACAGTGGTCTACATTTTCACTTGAAAAGCACAGGTATTTCATAAGTAACATATAATATTTTTTCTGGATGCCACCTAAAAATAATCAATGTATGTCTTTCGTAGGCCAATTTCTGCTACTGCCTATTCCATGTCCCTTTTCTTTGTGAAGGTGGACACTACCAGGAAGCAGCTCTCTTCGCACAAGTCTCTGTGTATGTCCAAATATTTCAAATGTCCTTCCAAAGCCAGAGACGAATGTCATCTGATTAATCATGCAAGTTGAAGGAAGTGTAGTAAATGAAAAGTGGAGTACCTATGGTGAAGGAATGCTACAGATATTATCAGACTCAAGAACTGTCAAATGTAAAATCCCACAAATGTAGCTATCTTTGTTCTTTTCATACAATCAAAAAATTTGCATCATTAGAAAACAAAAATAGAATGCTACATGTTAATCTGGAGGCTTAATCATACCTCAAAACAACTAAAAGTACTTCAGTTCTTCCTCTCTAAGCTAAAAAGTGATACAAAGTATTAAAGCAATGCGAAGCTTTTAAGGGATGACTTTAAAACTGATAGAGATGATCGGAGTCCCAGGCACTGGATAAAGAGCTTTCCAAAATTATGGAATTTAGTCAACGCAAGTGACGCAGAAGATAGCATAAACATCCCCATTACACAGAAGAGACAATTTACCTGAAGACTGAACCTGCTCAAAATCACAGTGCTGTAACACAGCAGAACTGGGATGTTACAGCTTACTTCAAATCTCTGACTTATGAAAGCTGCATGATACTGGCCTGGCAACAGTGTCAAAGTCGCCACCAATAACTCTTACCTTCATCCCAAGTCAGGTCACTTCCTGAATTACACATAAAAGAGACCACGATTTTAAGGGTAGCAGTGTAACTGCATAAATCCCCCCATCCCCCAAATTGCATTCATAAAGACCTAGGGACAGAGCCTTTTATATTTCCAGTGGCCTATCCCTCTGCCTTTCTCTCTAGGTAGTTTTATGGTGTGTCACTACTTTAGCAGACAGCACATCATCAAGTTTGCAGGGTAATTTTTTTGGACTGATCTCATTTATGCTAGCCCATTTCTTGCCAGTAACAAATCTTATAAAAACACTTAGTGTTCCAGGGCTTTTCACATATAACTCATCCATCTGAAGGCTTAAAAAAAAAAAGGAATTCACAACATAGCTCTCCATCAAACGAGGTAATCATTTCCATTTCTGTCTTTATGTAAGATATAATAATTCTGTAATTTATGGGGCCACAGAAGCTCCATGACTTATATTATTTGGAGCATAATGTGATCTTTTCTGATTAATAGCTGGCATTTATTCCGAGACCATGCTGGACACTTTATATTTATTGAACATTCTCATTTAATTCTCACAACAATTGTGAAAGAGGCTATCATTATCTCCACTTTAGAGTTGCAGCTACAATGGCAGATCACGGGCCAGCACCAGACCCAGGGAACTTCCATTATTATTTCAATGCGCAAACAGCTTGGAAAGTTGCTGAAAGGTTGGTTACCATCTGTCTCCTATGTTTGCTATTTCATAATTTATGTATTTAACCAAATTGGACAAAGCTTTACTTTACAATGGGATTGTTGAATTATAAACAGATAATGATGAAATATTTTTAAAGCATCAATACCAGAGGCACCTGCTCAGCAGAATGGCCACCACCCTGCGTCACAAACCATTTTCAGCTATTCTCCCCCATCATTCTACTCTATGGTTTCTCAAGAGTGACATTACTTTACTGACTTTTCAGGGCAGATAAATTCTGTGTGTGTGTGTGCGCACGCAGGAGACTGGACACAGAGTATCTGCATTGAGTTACATCCCCAGGCATGCATCTGTTTATTACTTAAGCTGAGATAGGGTATAACTAAGTCACTAAATTGCCGAGGCTGGGCTTAAACTCATGATCCTCCTGCCTCAACCTCACAGGGTAGGGAGACTATAAGCAGGTGCAACCACACCTGGTTCAAATAAATTCTTATTGTGAAGGCTGTCCTGTGTATGGTAGGATGTTAAGATACGTTCTCGAGGTCTTTCCACTAACTTTGAGTAGCACCCATACCCCCGGACATGACAACCTACAATGTCTCCTTAGCCAGGCCTGACGCTGTAAGCC
>PVKB01000876.1:512711-557158 GCA_004027205.1 Ctenodactylus gundi
AACTCCTTTATTGTATAAGTTTATAACCAGAGCATATGGGACATCTTCACTGGGTCAATATGTGGGATAAAACTCAAGTAATATATTTGTTAAAATGCTAGTTAATAAATAAATACTTTAACTAGCTTTTCGGGAAGACAAGCCGTTGTTTTAAAATTGTTTTTTCTTGTTTTGTCAGATGTGATCTTAAGAGGAACGCAAAGCTAATAAAACCCGAGGAGACATGCTAAGTTTTGTGTTCATTTAAAAATATCTGCTTAGCAAATAGTTTTGGCTTTACTTTTTCTGACAGCCACATATTTGACAGATTCTCTGCAATGCAAATATCAATATTTTAATGTCATTTTGTAGGTTTCCTATCTCCCAAAGAAAATAAGAAAGGATTTTTCACAATATGACAAACATAAAATTTTAATACTGAATTTTATACTAACCACATTATTCGCTCTTCAGTTACTCCTTACACTTCACCTGAAGCAATGCTAACAAATGTCTAATCTTATTTGTTTACCACACCAAGCAACAAATGCTACTGAAAGAATGCACAAAAAGAAGAATGCACAAAAATGGCAAACAAAAGATACAGGAAAAACAAAAAAACAAAAGAGAAAACCAAAAAATAATTTCTTCATTGAAAGTCATTGATGTAGATAAACATTACAAATTTGAACCACAATAAAATCTTTTTTCCACAAAAGTTTTATTCCTCATTGAAATGCCTGAATATCATAATTACCTGAAATCTAAATTTTAAGTCACTGGGAGGAATAAAAAATATTTGACATATTTTGGCAAGAGAAAATGTCTCTTCTGTCTTAGCAAGGTGGGAGTTACTTGGCACATTAGAATAAAATAATGTTTATAATTTTTCTAGTTCTTAACAACTGACATGGAAATGTATTAGGAAACGGTATTCTGTTTTTCTCTAGGAATACAAAATTCTTCTGTCAAAGCCCTCAAATAAAGATCAATTTAACAGGCTAGTAAAAATTACCTTGATAAATTCTTTAAATGGAAAATGTGAGGTAAATTTTGACGATGGTGAGAAAATGTTCCTATTCTACTGGAATATTTCAAAGAAAATAAAGGCTATTTGAGTTTTCCAGGAAAATACCCTTCATGTGATATGACTATCACCAATGAGAAATAATTAAAGAGACCTGATTCTAGATTTTTCCAAAAGACCTGAGATTTGTTTAGACACTTAGCATTAAAATGTAATTCATAATTATTAAACTTGGCTGTTTCCGGATGTGAACTTAAAAGACAGGGGCAAACAGCAAAACTACCAATTCTTATTAACCTAACTAAAACCTGATTAGGGAAAACTATCTTAGAATTATCCAATCCCATATTTCTGCTTCTATCCAAATTAGTATTATTTAAAATTAAAACAGGCACAGTAATAGTGTCTTCCTATGAAGTTGTTTCAATATCAAACTCTCTTTTCATTAGCAATTTAGAACATGTGACATGTTTATATATTGTATATTTCTGAAAAACTAATTTGATGATGCTTCTCAAACTCCCAAGGGAAATTTGGTTCTCACGCCACCTCCATTGCTGCTAAAAGGTGATATATCTGTGAACACAATTCTAGAAGAGACAGTATGACCTCACTTCTGGCATGTATACATAAACAAACATGCATATTAGTAATTTTATGTACATACATACACACATATATGCATATATTATATGTACACATATGTACACTCCCGTATCAAAGAAATGTAACACAGTATGCTGTGCCATCCATTCTCATTTGGAAAAAAAAAAAAAACCCTGATATAGTCTCTGTCGTTGGTCCTCTCTGCTCTACCATGGCGAAGGTGACTATCCACAGCTGTATATAACAAGACGAAATCTGGAGTAAGTTATCCTATGCCTTTTTTCATCAACATGGAATAGATGTCAACTCTCCTTGAGGGCTACAGATTCAAGGGTCTCTGAGGGACAAACCTAACTTGTTCACTATTAACTTGTTATTCAGAAACTTGGAGACCCTGCCTACCTTCCCAGTCACAGGCTTTCATCTTGCCAACTCCGATCATTCTCCTGTATAAGAGGGCAAGACGCTCCCTCCAAAAAACCTGTTACTAGCTTCTTATTTCTTCTTTTAAGACCCTAATGACTTAATTTCATTTCTTTTTCTTCTGGAGGATGGTGACTTAGTCCTTGAATGAGCGTATGCAACTGAGTGCCTTCCTGCACGAGATGGGTGAAAAGCTTGTTGACTATTTCACAGGACTGTGAGGAATACTTGTACTTCCAGACTGTTGCAAAAGAGACCAATCTCAATACAACATTATATGTCAAATGTGTATGGAAAATTAGATAACAAGTGCATACTACAATATTTGCTGGAACAAAGCACCCAACAGCTACAACTTAACAGAAGCATTATCTTTGGCTCATAGTTTCAGGGGTTTCAATCCATAACCAGCTGGCTTCAGTATAATGGCTGAAAGGCACGGTGAGGTACAAAGCTGGCATTTGAGTACAGCCAGGAAACAGTGCACAGGGAAGGAGGCCAAGGGGAAGGGGCCAGAGCACCCATCACCTGCTCAGACTCAGCCAGCGTCTACTTTACTAATAATGCATAGGTGACCCTGACTTAGACCAGGCAAATTGACAACCAAGATTAACAATTACACATATACAATGTTTTAGACTGTTACACTACACTCCCAAAAATACCTTTAGAAGATTTCTTTTCATGAATTCAACAAATTTAAATCTTCAAAGACACCACTATAAAAATAGCATTATTGTCTTAATCTGTCAGAATCAACTGATAGTTAAACAAAATAACTGAGAAATATGCACCGGATAACTGCCACGCATTTTATTGACCTCCTTAAAATTGCACTGATAAACTTGAATTTGACACATTTCAGGTAATGACAGGGAAGATGCTAAAATACAGATTTTGTTTAATTGGATTGCTGACCTCTATAGGAGGAGACATTTTCAGGACTCAATACCAGAAATGACAGCACTATGTCTAATAATCTAGTTATTTTTATACAATGGGCACAGTCAGAAATGGAAACAGATGATTCTTAGCTCAATTTCACATGTTCCCCGAAACATCTAGGAATGTGACAGCATTGTTGAAAACCCCAGAACTACATTGTACACGCCTACGGGTCACCAGATTTACTCACAAAACCTTTTCCTTTACAAAAAATTTTAATAATAAAGAGTTAAAATTATAAGATATATTTATGTTAATATTCACAATAATAACAGAAAACTTACCAGGGCTTAAAATTTCATATTTATCTTAAATATCCATTAAAAATTCTCATAGAATTGCCAGCTGAGTCCCCAGAGCCCAGGTCAGTGCAGCCATTCAGGGTCCTCTGGGTGACTTGGCCCTCTGTTTTCAGTCCTGGCCCTGGTTTCCATGTTTCAGAAGCCACATGAAAGATACTGTGAACCCAGCATGAGGGCACAGGGTTTTTGTTATTCTAGTTCCACCCCTCACGTGATCTAAGTCCATTCAGCATTAGCACCTATTTCTCCAGCATAGATCAATTAAAATTACCTCATTTATTTCTGTCTTTGATCTGACTGCATGATCACTATTTCAATTTCTAATCTTGCCTCAACAAAAAGCTACCTCTGGAAAATGTTAGTATCACATTTTCTGGAAAGGTACATTCTCCTGTGAACAGCCCACGTCTGGCCACTCTAAATCCTGGTGAGATGAGACATGAACTCCTTCCTGTATGACTGCTCACTGAGCACTGCTTGGTGGCCATGAAAAGGTAGAAGGAAAGAAAGGTAGAGATGTCTCAAAAATATATTTTGGAATGTGAAGTAAAGTTTTCATATTTACAAATTTTGATTATATGAAATCTTCCTGTTCAGATTAGAACACAGTAATTAAAAGAGTGTTTTCTTTTATAAGAAGCCAATATATGTTCTTTAAGAATAATTTAGAAAATTAAGAAAATAAAATTAGGTGATAAAATTCTTAGTTCCATGACAAAACATATATTTTATAAAACAATGTGTATGTGTATGTATGTGTGCATATATGTGCACACACATAATTATGATGTGTATGTATATAAGGTCTACACAGATTACAAAATATAAATGTATACATACACTTTATATATATGTGAACTGTGGTGCTTATCCTAATATGCAATTTGTTATTTTAAATCTTATAACTTGATAGTATTTTTTAATCATTTGCTATTCACCTAGAATATTTTTACTAATTTCAAACACTGGATTTTAGATAAATTAACATTTCTTTACCCACCTCTTCCATGTTATATATTTGGATATTTATGTTATAGTTCATCTTATCCTTCATTCTTAATACCACAATAAACTACCTATCACTTAACTCTTTTCTTATGAGCAAAATTTCTAGGCCAGTGAATCCAATTGGTGAAAACCTCCAATTTCAGGTTAAAACCTCCAGTTTCAGGTTAAAATAAGTTGAATTGTTTACAGTTTTTGCTCTATCATTAACACAGATCTGGAATTGATTCTTACCAACAAGAGACATGTGTATTATAAAATTTTAGACTTGTTTGAAAGAAAAAAATTGATTAATAGGGGCATTTTAATTAGCTATTCAGGTTTCTCTATTCATTGGACACTATGCTTGTAAAAAACTTTAATTCATACTCAGTTCTTTTGGCCCAGGTCTATCTCAGTAGAAATCAATATGCAACTTCACAATAGAATAATAAAATAAGTTACTGGTTCAAACATATGTAGAGGATGCTGAAACTTAAAAATATTATAGTGCAAAAAAAAACCTATTCAGAAGCTAGGCTATATTTAATGAAAAGTTGGAAAATCTCAAAGAAGGACTTGAGCGAAGATCAGAAACATCTTGCTGCTTTTTTATAATCAAACATCATAAGCGACACTGTTGATTACTACTGTTATATACATTGTATAAACGTTGGTGCTATGAATTTATAAAAGAGACACCAAGAAAAGATAGAAGAAGCTATTTATGGGGGAACTTTATATCATGTAATTGACCATACAAGGAAGGAAAAACTCGAAACTAATTACTTCCGTGGTGCTTCATCACACAAGTCTTGCTTGAGATTATACTGTTTATTTTCCTTTACCTGGCATATAGCTTGAGTAGGAATAACTTTCCAGTTCTCCTTGAGGGCTACAGAATATACTAGAGCCATCTTTATTTTATTTAATGAAGACTTGAAACCTGAATGTCACCTTCTTACATATTGTATGTGCTTACTGATAATGGCTTCATCTGGCATGAATCAAACGATGGCCCAAAAAGTCCTCACTCTTCAGTAACAAGGTAGAGAATTTAAAAATTATCATATAACATGTTGAATTATTCAATAAATAACCATGAATAATTAATGCCAAGGAGTACAACAAAAGCCATCACAGCTTGCTTTACTGTGAGTTTCCCTCAGAAGATAGGTATTATTGATTTTCAAAAGAGAGGTTTGGAATTGAGAGCCCAAAAGCAGTAAGTGAAGCAATTTGTATAAGAAGTCTACACATGAATAAATAATAGTAGAATGAATGAGTCATTTCTCTAAAGAAATACTTCATAACAGGGATTGAAATAATGATATATCGAACATTACTTCCACAAAATGTGTTTGGCAATCATGGAACCAAAATGAGAGCCCCAATTAACCACACACTGGAAGGAAATTTTTGCACCAGAAATGAGGTGAGTGCTGACCTAACACCCATCAGTCGGTTGAGTTAGACACATATACAGGTGATAATTAGGTCTGCCTCATGAATGTAATTATAACTCTTCCTTGTTCAATGTTCCTTAGTATTCTCTAAGGTCAAAGATGGTCACTTCTTACAATGAGGAAGGAAGGGTCCAAAAGGCGCACAGTAGGTACACTTCTGTTAGCACATCACAACTGTGGCTTAGGATACCACAAATACACTACCTACATCTGTAACTATACTTATTTTCCCCCATAAAAGGGCCACCTGTCTAGCTAATAGGCTTCAGATTTATTTCTGATGAAGTTTTACAACAAGAAGAGAGGAAGCCGTGTCAGATAATACACCTATCCTTTATAAGTGCATGTATACTCTCAAAGTCAGTACTTCGCACTTCTAAAACAAACACCTTTCATGCGAAAGTCCAAGTCAAATTACTGTTCCAACTTAGAAGATAGGTTGATAATCACAAAATATCTTGTAACATTCACTATACGCCCGCCAACCTCACAAGCCAAGTTCAGATATTTCCTTCCCAGGGATCTTAGTCTTTGTCATGACTACACAATTCTGCATTTGTGGAATAAAATCACACAACACACAAACAAATAATCACAAGTATGTTATTTATGGACACTCGATAAGTTGACAATGAATTTCACATAATTTTCATGTATCACAAATATATATATATGGCGTTGGGATGTAGCAGAGCAGTTAAAGTGCTTGCCTAGCAAGTGCTAGGCCTGGGGTTGCATTCCCCAGCACCACATAAGCAGGGTATGATGCCACATGCCTATAAATCCCAGTAGTCCAAAGGCTGAGGAAGGTGGATTGTCTGAGTTCTAGGCCAACCTGGGTTACATAATAGTGAGTCTAGGACCAGCCAAGACTACAGAGTAAGACCCAGAGTAAGACCTTGTCTGTCTGTCTGTCTCTCTCTCTCTCTCTCTCTCTCTCTCTCTCTCTCTCTCTACACACACACACACACACACACACACACACACAGACACACACACAGACACACACACAGACCCATAATATTTTTAGTTCTTGAACCAAATAATAACAGATAGCAGGCAGAATCTGGCTCACAGACTACTCTGATAACCTCTGTAACTGTGTGACTATGTGCACACATGCATATACACTACTCAACACAAGACTAAACAGTAAGCGTTACTACTATCTCATTCAGAAGATGTAGGAAATGGTATACAAAGGGCTAAGTGACTTGTTCATTCGTGGCAATAAATAAAAGAGCATTTGAACTGCCTTCCAGGTTATGTTCTTAAACATGCCTCCTTCAAGGGTAGGGAGCTTCCTCTTAAGAATGTGCAGACAGTACTATATTTCTTTCACCGTGAAACACAATGGGAAGATTCTACGTGCACATGGTGTTTTCTGATGTTTGGCAATTATAAATAACCAAAAATAAGTTGTAACCTTGCCTCAACTTTTCCTTTGCTATTGATAACTCTACCACAAGCCAAAGTATAATGAGCACCCAAAATATTTACTGAATGAAAACATTAAAATGGATGAGAAATCCTGTTGGCTAGAGTTGACGCTATGTGCTAGTTTATCAGCTCTATAGAAAATCAAATAAAACAAAGCAGAACTAAAAGTGTAAAGAGCAAACCTTCCAACAGTCTTTTACTTTAATACTTCTTGAGAAGGCCAGGGAAGATGAAACACCATCCTTATGTAATCTACTAGAGCTTCGGATATCTGACTCAACTAATTGTCCATTTCCAAGCTGATCATCATTTTGGAAGATTATATCTGATTCTTTGAATATTATCAAACACAAGGAATACAAATGCATCAGGAAAATTAAATTCTACATAGTTATACGATTTAAATGATATTAAGCGAGTCTTTTCCTTTGTACTAACTGCAAATTGCCTTGCTTATACAAGCAATTATCTCTCATCTCCCGGGTTGGCACAGAGCATATAGAATTAATTTTACAAGTGGTGCCATTTACAACGATGACAGTGGCCTTGAGAACTGTGCTCATGGTCACCTGGCCTTGACATTTTTCTGGGAAGACCAGGGCTACTGGAAATCAGGAAGGGTATAGTCACATTATCGAGCTTATCGCCCAACAGCGCCCCCCCCCAGAAAAAAGCAAAACAAAGGCAGAAAAACTAATAAAATTAATTTTTTGGGGGGGGTCACATCTCAAAACCTACCCTGACATACTTCAGCCCTTTCTGAGAAGGGCCCAATTTCTGCGCTCTTCACAGAAGCCTTTTTGGTTCTGCTCTGTACTCAGTACAGATGGGGAACAGCTGGTCACCCCCTCATTACAGCTTTCCTCAAATATATGATGGCAGTAATTAAGTTACATTTCGACTGTGTTCTCCAAACTCAATAATTCAGGATACTAAACTGTAACATGAAATTCTTATGAAACTACCTCATTTCTAATTTTAGCAAACTAAATCATTAGCTACATTAAGACCTGGCTTCTGCACCACCATGCCGGAAAAGGGGCTGTCTGTTGAGTAGAAGTTTTCTGCCATACTTTTGTGGTCCCAGGTGTGACTGTGGAAGCAAATATTCTTTCACCAAATACTGTTGACATGAATAGTCCCTTTTGAGTGGCAGGCACTGTGCCACATGCTGGGAATGCAAAGGAAAAAACAAACAAATAGACCATGCCACCATGAAGCTTAATTTGGGGGGAAAGGAAAGAAAAAGTAATGTATCACACAGTGTGACAGATATCATTAAACAAATAATCAAGAGAACAAGATAAAAAAGAATGGTATTTGGGGAAAGAGTATTAAAATATTTGGTTCTGCTACTCACTTGCTTAGGTGAGTTATTTAATATTATAAAGCTTTCCTTTCTGCATCTATTAAACTAGTAGGATAATATTACCTACTACACAAGATTGGCCTGTGGAATAATTTGAGAAAATAATTTTAAAAGCACCAGGGAAGTGCCAAGGACTTTGTAGGAATTCATTTATAATCATAATAATGACCACATTAGCTAACATTTATTATCACTATTTTCAAGAGTCAGACCAAAGTCAGAGCGACCAATCTGGTCATCATAAATACAATCCAGAGGCATAGACTGCAAAGGACATGCAAAGCTTTTTACATATCATTAAAATAAATGCATATCTCATTTATTATTTCTATGTACCAATTAAAATGGTAAGTTACTGGACAAGTATATATATATAGTAGGCCAAAATATTATGGAGGTAGTCTCCACTCAACATACAGTATTACAGCAAAAACAGTGCTAAAACTCTATGACCTTCCAAGACAAACACAATGTCTACTGCTCAACCAATTACCTTCTATTGTGAATAAAATGAAGAACTGCATAAAATAAGAGCGAAAAATCTTGTATTTAGAATAAGTCATTTATTCCTATTGACTACAACTTTGTATGTGCATTCTTTGACAGCAGTTCCTAAACTCTGCATTCTTAATTCTAGAACATTAATCTATAAAATGAAGCTAATAATTTTTCTTGGATATTTGCTGAAAGCCAGAACTCATATCTAGTTCAGAAATATTAGTCACAAGCCACCAGGTATATGGCATTTGAAAGAGACCCCTAAGACTCAATTTCCTCTTGCATTAGGAAGAGTTAATAAAACACCTGCATAAAAGCAATGTTGTATTAAAGGAGTAAAAGTAATAATAGAGCATGTGAGTTTTCTCTGGTAATATCTCAATAAATATTAGGCCATTAGAATTCAAATTCTTTTACCGTTTATATTTTTCAAAAGCGAATCGAAGTACTTATGACATAGATTTCATATCACTAAAAGTTGATTTCTGTGATGAGCTAAGGCACTTGACATCACTGATAATGGGAAAAGACGCGCAAGATCTACAATAATAATTACATCAGTTCCCTGAGGTATTTTCCTTAAAATATTAGCCTGAAATACTTTGTTTGAAATAAAATCAAGGCTCAACTCCAACTCTTGGAATTACAACACATAATAGCACAGTAAGCTCATTGATCAATGAAATCCCAGCACAAGGCAGAATTTGCCGAGGTAGAAATATTTCAACAAGTTGGAGCAGTAGAGCCCTGACTTGAACATACGGCTCTGTGGGGACTGTAGCACTGATCCTGTAAGCATTACTGGGCAGAATTATTTAGGGCTCTCCATTTTAACAGACAGACCATAAAGGCATTAAAGTACATTAAATATGTATCTTCACATGCTTAGATCCATTATGGTTTATTAACTCAAAGTAAAATACGAAAATTGCCAACTCCCGAAGTATAAATTAGTAAGATGGGCGAAAGGGTTTCCAGAATCTCAGTAGTATACAAACACAAATTCCATTTGAAGATTAGTATGGGCATATTCTTTTCCACAGTTGCTCTAAAAACTAATGCAAGACAAAGCAACATCTTTGGTATCTTTGGTCAACACAAGAAATTAAGTGCCGGCCTTCCCACTAACTGCAAGTGTGATGTTTGTTGTGTGACCGCTGGTAAGTCTGTAATAATGGATGTCACATAAGGGAGAACTGGTGGGAGTATAATCAGAATTATTAGTTCAGAGATAAAGGTAATGCATTATCAAATCTTGCTTGACAGATGAGAGTGGCCTGAAGGCAAAGTCTGGGTCCTTTTCCCTCTCAGACGTCAGTTCCTAAGAGGAAAGTTATCTGTGCACTAGAGACAGGGAAGAAAATGTAAGAGCCAGTACTGTGTTTAAAATAAAATAATGGAAAATGGAGATTGGGGAGACCAAACATAGAAACAGAACACACTACTATACTTTTATTATTACTCTGAATTTGTTTATGACGCTTTTCTGAATGCACATCATAATGTAACTAAGAATTGTCCCAAAAGCACTTCCTAATATTAGGCAGGAGACAGGACTAGAACAAATAAAGATCCTGGGAAGCATCACGTGTAGTCTAAGCTCTCCGTGTGCACCGAAGGATCTGTGAATCTCAGGCACTCACCTTCCCCCTAACTGTCTCACCCCTTAGAGATTCAGAGCCGATCAATATTTACTCATCAATGCTTATTTAAAAATTCAGGTCAGGTGAGAAATTATAAATAAAAAGCACATAAAATAAAAACGGCAGATAATTCAACAAAAATAACATGGTTCTTTTTCTTCTTAATTCTTAGCCACTTCAATAATTGTGAAAATTTATAATTAAGCTATTCTATTTTGCAAAAAAGTAGAAACAAATATTAAAAACAAAACTGGAACTTTTATTTCAAGCAATATACTGTATTAGGTATGATGAAAAATGTCCCCACCACACAAGAACTAAAATTAATGAATATTTCTATACCACATTTGGGCCAAAATAAGAAGAGTCCTGTCCCTCGAGTCCAAAATCAAAACAGGAACAGAAATCCAAAGGAGTAAGCCAAAGTTTTAATTACCACATTAAGGGCACAAGAAGCATTCCCCAAATTCACACAACCTGAAGAAAGAGTCATACATTTCCCATGTAGTGCTGAGCTTCCCATGGTGATCAACCTTCTGAGCAACTGTAAAGTAGGAAAGAAAAATGTGGCCCCCCAGGGAGGTCTGGGGAGAAAATTATCTTAACTCAATCTGTAAGTAAAGAAGAAAAAACAGGAGATTCCAAGAGGCACATCAACTTCACGGCAACTATTTGCCTTTAGACCCAAATTCAAAACAAGATTTGACATTAAATATTTAGGCGAGCAACGTTGCTCCCAGGTATTGGAAGAGGAGAACTCAATCGCTGAAAACATATGCATAATATAGGACTTAACACCCACAGGTAAATTTCTACGGAAAAATATTAAAATAATTAAACAAGATAACTACAGTTTATGAGCTACAGTCCAGAGATAAGCGTGATATGCAAGATATACTAGATGTACTCAAAGAACTAAAATCCTAAATTTGAACTTTGAGACTAAAAAAGAGATAATTTAAATTGATCAAATTGAAGCACAATTTATATATTATAATACACACACACACACACACACACACACACACACAGACACACACTCACACACACATACATATGACAAATGTGTATGTACATACGTACCTGATATATCATAGGTAGATATGTCCTGAATGGAAACTCTAAATTGCAGGGAAGATGCATACAGAGAAAAAATCCATTAACTGGAAGACAGAATAATGGAAAATACCCAAAAGCATACACAGGAACAAAGAAATGAAATATGTGAAGGAAAATCTGGCAAAGGTAAGAGAGATAATGGGAAGTTATTAAATGCCTATTCTTAACTCTAAAAGTTGAAAATAATGGTTGTGTGACAAATTCCAGACAAAAAGACAATGATTAAGAATTCCTCACTGCTTGGGAAATGGGGCGAGATGTCTTCTCAAAGTCAAAAAAGAAAAATAAAAGTCTGGGGATATAACTCAGTGTGAAGCCTCTGGGCTTGACTCCCAGCATACACACACAAACACACACACACACACACAAATTCTCCAACTAGTAAAAGACAGACAATAGGCTCACATTTTTAAAATGATAATTACGCTAAGGCCAAATAAAAAAAGAAAGTCAAAGGAGAAAAAAAAAAGACATGCACATACATAGCTGTTAGAAAGACATTTGAAGGCTGAGAATGTGGCTCAGGAGCAGAGTACTTGCTTGCCATGTGTAAGGCCTTGTGTTCAACCTGCAGCACCAAAACACATAAAGACAAGACAGAAAATGCTTGAATATGATAGGAGAAAATGATCATTCATGAATCAGATTGATCTACACACACACACACACACACACACACGTAAACAGAGACAGACAGACCAACCCACCCACCCCGATTATCGCTAAAATATTCCTTACAAAGGAATATATTTTAAAATATAGATGAAAAAGAAACACTATCAACTAAGGAAGTCCAAAGAGTGAAGTAGACATAAGCAAATAAATTGGTAACACAAGACAAGCACACATAAGCAGTGAGAACTAAGTGATACCTACGTCCACACATAAAAAATTGCAGTCAATATGTCAAAGTACTTTGATCCAGAGTAAAAGACGCTAATTAAATTTAGGCCCAGCAACTAAAAACAGATCAATTACACGTGTTGCTGATACAAGAAAAATAGAGTGTGTAGCTTTCGAAGTAGTGTTACAAGGTAGAAAGGCAATGGTAGGAGGAAAGAGAAAATCAATTTATCTAAGACAACACCATATAAAAGAAGGTTGTAAAAACTGGTAAGTAGGTAAATACAAATTACAAAATACAACTGAATAAACACACACACACACACACACACACACACACACACACACACACCCTACCTAAGTGCAATCTCACAATAAATACAAATTGGTTAAAATTCTGGTGTTTCTGTTGAAGACTGAGACAATATGAAAACAAGAAAAAAACAAGAAGATCATGATTCAATAATACACATCGCATGCCAATTGTAAGAAAGTAGAAACACTAAAAGAAAAAGGACAAAGAAAGGGATAACAATGAAACGAAAAAAGAAAATAGGAAATATTAATTTCAAATGCTTGGAAGTAACTAGAGGCAAAGTGCTTAAAGTTCTTGCTACGGATGAAAAAGGACCTGGATTTAATGCTCCATATTTAAAAAAAAATGTAAAGTGTTAGGTTATGGAATATGGCGAATTTAAAAACATATTTGGCTTGCTATGTAAATAAGATAAGAACTATTACTAAAACTAAAGGATGCCACTGTAATTTATATTTCTATTTTGTATGTCTATTGAAATAGCTCAATATTTGAGAATTAGAAAAGCAGGAAAATTAATAAAATAAACTATAATGAAAACAATAATTACATCTCTTAATAACTGGTAGCTAAACTGGACAAGAAAGTCAACAATCCTCTCAGTGATTAAAATATTAAAAGCTAACAATAGTAATAAGAGAGTAGGATTGGTGGATACGCAGTACTGTGGACAATAATTATTTCAAAATGTATATTAAATTACATCAGATATGGAAATCTGATTGTTCATGGCAACAATTAGCCAATTACATACTTCTTATCAGTTTCTTTGCTTCCACATGACACTGCTTTGCTCCCATACCCCTGGACCGCCTTTAAGTAAGACTTGCACATGTCCCTCCATCTGAGGACCTAATTCTGAGGCAATGCAACATAGGTCGCTCATTTTTTTTCAATGCATCTATTAAAAAAAAAAAAGATCTTTGTGTGGTAAAAGCCTGTAATCCAAGCACTTGGGAGAATGAGACAGGATGATTCCCATAAGTTTGGGGCCAGCCTAGGCTCCATAGTGAGTTCAGGACCAACATGGACTACAGAGTGAGACGCTGTTGCAAAACAAAACTAGCAACAACAACAACAACACAAAAAAAGGCAAAACAGGTATTTGACAATCAAACACATTTTCTAGGTAACAATTACACAATAAGAATTGGGAATTCACAAAATTGTATTTATTACTAAAGAGATTTCAGCCCATTCAAAATGAAGTCGGCTGCTATCTTAATGAAGCTTTCCCATAGCTTCCTCTGCTTTTAGGAACCAAAATCTTGATTAAACTCGGTAGAAACTACAAAAGTATCTGAACAGGGTGTGTGTGCACACACTCAGAGATGTTTACTTCTGAAGAACCACTGAAGACTCTGCAAAACATACTCCTTCATAACACGAGCAATAAAGAAAAACTGTGTATATGAACTCTACAATGAAGAAAATGGGTTATCATAAAATTTTTCAATTTGGCCCAGGATAAAGTTCATTTTAGTTTAGTATTTGCTCCATAAGCAGACCTCATGTTGTAAAGACCATACTCTCCTTAGAAAGTCCTGGATACAAGACACGTTAAGATTTACTCATAGCTGAAAATAAATATTCCATCCAATCCGGTGATGCCTCTTCTAGGTATCTCTCCAAAAGGGTTAAAAACAACATATAACAGAGATATATGCATACCCATGTTCCTAGCAGCATAGCAGTGGCTAAACTGTAGGAGATCTCAAAGTACCCACCAACAGAACGACCGATACATGGAAAAATTGAGGCTTTTGCAGGCAAATGGAAGAAACTAGAGAACATCATGCTTAGTGAATTAAGTCAGAAGCAGAAGGTGAAACATCGAATGGTCTCTCTGATTTGAGAGACCCAGATCACAACACCTATGGAACTTAAGAGGAAAGACAAAGTGAAAGAGGGGAGTAGGGTGGGGGAGGAGGGAGGGAAGGGTGGGTAGGGGGAGGGACAAAAGGACAGTGGGAAAGCCCTTGTCAGCTTGACAAGATACGTATGTGCACAAAATGCTCAACTCCACTGTAAACCTTGAATTTTGCTCGTATACATAGCAATAAAATGTGGGGAAAAAATAAAAGATTTACATCTCAGAAGAACAAAAAAAACTGTGGTATATATACACAAGGGAGTACTGCTCTTCCATAAAGACAGATCTGAGGCTTCTGCAGATAAATGGATGCAACCTGAGACCATCGTGCTCAGGGAAGTGAGTCAGACACAGAAGGTTAAATATTGCACGGTCTCTCTAATATGAGAAACCCAGAACACAGGCATTCTGAAGAATCAAACGGGTGATAGTGCATGTTGGGGGATGATAAGGGAGCAGAACGGCCTAAAGGGGGAGGGGCAGGGACTGAAATGCTGATGCAGTATATACATGCACAAAATACTCAAGCTCAATGTCACCATTGGGTTTCACGTATATATAAAATGGGGAAAGAATAAACTTTCCTCCCGATGTAAGACTCTTAGTTACCAACTCACCTGTGTACAATTGCTTTGTGTGAGAAATGGGGATTTTGTTAGAATGACAAAAGACCATATGAATAAGGGACTTAGCACGCTTGCACCTCATGGCTTTCAGGGCCGACTACTATTTCTCCCCCTGGCTTCTCCTGCTCAGGACCTGCAGCTTCCTTCCCTTCCTCTCTTCTCCACCTTTTTGTTCTCTTTCCTTCACCTTTACCTTTTCACTTTTTTCTTTTAGTTTTCACTGTAATTTTCATTAACTTTAATTTTTATTAAGTCATATTATCACCTTACAGTCTTAATTCTTAGTATATCTTCATTCAGCAATAGAACTAAAGAATCCTAGAGGTCCATTTCTTCCCAGATCGAGAGGTCTATGTCCATAATGGCATAATCAGATTCTGCTGGACTAGGACTGTGACTCAGTTTTGATTTATAGATGCTGTTCTTATCCATAAGTGGAAGAAAAAAGACAATAGTTATATGAATTAATGTTGATAATGTCATTGAGTTACCTCTGCTAGAGATAAACAATATTTTATAATTTTATTCAATGTACCCTATACATTTTCAAAAACTATGAAGGCCATTTATTTACTGCATGTGCTGTCCCTTACTTTATAACATTACCTACGTGACTTACTCTTTGAGTCACAATTTCCTCATCTTCAAAAATGAAAATGAATCATAAGCATTGCTTCAGAAAGCTCTAAAGATAATCAAATAAGAAGTCATGTTGCATTATTTGACATATTAAGCGTTCAATAAATAGAAGCTATCATTCCATTAAGTTACCACGAATAAGCAAAGGCAAGTTCAAATTATGCTCAGATTAGAAGACTAGGGTATACTGAATACACTACAACATAATTTCCAAGTAAAATGATTTAATTGAAATATAAAAGTTTTTTGAGAAGCAACTCCTCAGCTCCCCTGACAATTTTGTCATGCAGAGAGGTTCATTCCTTTAGGATTCTGGGTACGTCACCCTTTATACCTCACATGCCCATAAGAACAGAGGGGACTATTTGGGAGAGTTCTCTTTCCTGCCTCCCTCCTGACCACGGTCTCTTTACAAGTTTGAATGGTTCTTAATGCGTAGATGTTCTCCTGAGTACATTAATAATTTTCTCAACCTCCTAAACATTAATCCTAAGGATGCATGAAGCATAGAAAGCCAATAGCCTTCCTTCTGCAGCAAATGCACCACATTTTTTTCTTTCTCAAAATGTCTAACCTGTCTTAGTGAGGATGCTTTCTGAAAAAAAAAAGTGTCACTTGGTAAACAAATGCAGAAAAGGAACAAAAACTCTGTCAGTAAAAAATATACAGAAATCATCTTGGAGTGGCTTTCTACCACCACCCATATTTATACTATTATCAAGTCCTATTATCTCCAACTCTAGCCCCTATAATTTACCTTCTCACACAAGATTATCAATAGTATGGGTTTCCAAATGTATTTTCCCCACAGGGCTGATATCGAAAGACAAATTGGTTTTACCTCCCTGTATAAAATGTCCAAGTAACTTAAAAAAGAAAACCAAACAGTTAATGCATGACAGCAGTCCACATTCCTCATTTTGTAGCTCTGTTGCCTCTCTGTCCTTATCCCCTACTGGTCACTCATGACGCTCCTTCAGCAGGTGAGACGCTCCCTGAACTTCACTAGGCCAGCCCCACTGAGGAGCCTTTGCACCCACTCTCTGCTCTAGGAGTGCTTGCCGTCTGGACAGCACAGGACTGGCTCTTTTCTGACTGTACAGCTCCCACTCAAAATCCAATTTTCTCAAGGCAAACGTCTATGACTAACCACATCAGCAAGGCTTTCCTCAATCTTTGTCATTCTCCATCAGATCACAGTGATCATCCATTTGACAGGCACTTATCTGTGCCTACCACGTGCCAGACAGTGTATGGGTAATGTGAGACTCATCACTAAATAAAGCAGGCCAACCCCTGTCGGGCAGCAAAGCTTTCCAGGGTGAAAATATTAGCAAGTACCTTAAATAAACTTTATTTTGTTAATTGTCACCCTACCCATCCTAAAAAGACCCTCAGAGCAAAAACTTTTTGAGTTGTATTCATACCTCTGAATTCTCTGTAAGTACTATGGATAAAAGTACCTGACAAAAAGAATTCATTTAATGAACAAATCTGCATCACATTTTTGAGATTCTAATTGCAACCCACCTCACTTATAAAGTAAGTCTAAGCAGGAATATTCTCAAGGAAATAAAACAAGGAACAAAATTCACAAGCATATTCTTAAATTACTTGCTCTCCCTTGTTATTAATACGACCACTTATAAAAGCATAAGAAGGAGATTTTAATGTAGCTTCTAAAGAAAATTTATTCTATCAATTAAGGACACTTGAAAGCAAAAGCTAATGAGATGTTGTGAAGTCTGGGGTTGTGAAGGCCACTTAAAGAAAACATTTTTTTATGGACTTATAACTCTTCAGAGCTGGCTCTGGCTGCAGCAGCTCTCAGAAGCACTTATTCTCTCCCACAAGTCAGAGAGTGATGCCTCTTTGTCAAGGAGAGTATCAAAAGGGCATTTTTGGTCTCCCCTGAATTTGATGGGAAGTTAACATAGATTGACGATAGGTCATCTGGAAATGCTTGGCTCTTTTATTTTCAATTTTGCTGGGTGGAAATTGCCCATATTTTTTTCTGTTTGACTCATGTTCCGCGGTATTTTGAGTATCAGACAAAATCTTCAAAACAAGTTAACATTCAACAAATTCGTAACAATTTCACCATTTTTCAAGATTTTATCATGTGAGTGCTTTAGCAGTATCTATTATTAAGCTATTGTTACATATCAAGGGAGCACATCTAGCTAAAATCAATAATGTCAGGAAATAATTACATGGTTACAACATATGGCTGTGGCTGGAATTTTTGTTCTTATAAATAAGTTCATATTCCAAGTATTTATAATAATCATAGAGGTACTTGGTCTAGAACTGAGAAAACAACTAGGGCATTTATAAGAACCTGCTCTTTGTCTTTTTATAGCCATTATTTTAGTGTTATAATTTTTTAAATATGAACAGTGTACTTATTTTTCATTAAATAAAATTTGAAAATAAGTGAAGCCAAGTTAAAAAGCATCTCCCGGCCATCTTATTTCTCCCCTTGATTTAAACTGAAAGACATTTGGGAGGAAATGCTAGAATTTTGTTTTACCTACAATGTCTCCCTGAAATGTTGGATTTCTTTTCTATTATCAAATTCTTCAGAAAAAAAAATAGCAAGATGTCAACAAGACACAGAAAAAAGAGGTCTGACCCTAACAGAAGATCCAATTTAGTAATGTTATACAGATCAAAATACCTTTATGAGGCTTTTAGAATTCAGGTAAGAGGTTACAATACACCCAAGAAAACAAAAAGCCAGGAACAAATACATTGAAATAGGGTTCTATTTCTTTCCAAAATTATTCTTTTTATTAATAAGTACTTATAATACAAACAGTCATTATCAATTGGGGAAATTGATGTGATTACCCACACCACATCATTTTAACTTCCCTTTCTTCTTCCCAACCTCTGGCTTCCTTTATGCCCCAAGCCCCTTCCCTGAAGATCCCCTTTCCCTGTCCACAAAGTCTGTGTCCTTGTTTCGTTCTATCTCTCTTTTCACATTACTTTTTTATTTATATTTTTATTTTCTCATGTTAGAAAACCCATGCAATGTTTAATCTTCTGTGCCCACTTTACATGCCTCCAATGTTTATAGCAGCATAACTCGTAGTAACTAAACCATGGAAGGAGCCTATCTACCCATCAACAGGTGACTGGACAAAGCAACTGTGGTATAGGTATACAAGGGAATACTGCTCTGTTTCGAAACAGGCAATTTCACCTTACTCACTTTAGCCCCTTTCACATAGTTGAGTGCCTGGAGAGAGTGCCCTGGATGGTTAGTGCCTTCTTCATTTTTCCTTTGGCAAAAACAAGCTTTTTTGAGGTCAGCCCAAGCTACTAACTTGCCTCCCTTGGCTCAGAGTGGCAACAGCCAATTAACACACCTTAGAGGACAGGTAGCCAGAGGAATGAGGGAAAGTGAAGCAGCTACTGTAGAACCAAAGAGTTGTGACACCAGAGTAAGCAAGAGATTATGAGCTCTTGGGGGGGGGGGGGGGGGGGGGGGAGCAATGAATTCTAGTTTAGAAAATGCACACAGAGACCCAGAGATGCCACATCATGCCCCTATCCTCCCAGCACATGAAAGGCTTCCAAGGGCTGCCTCCTTCCAACAATCTCTAGGTAGGCTGACTGCTGAGGGTGAGAATCTCCAGGTAGGCTCACTGCTGAGGGTCTCTCCTTATACAGAGCCAGCCCATAAGCAAGTGCAACAGGACATGCCAGCAATCCCAGAACTCTGAAAAGATGAGGCAGGAGAGTCTAGAGTTTGAGTCCACCTGGGTAACTTAGCAACTTAGTAAGAAGCTGAGTTCAATCCTCAGTACGACAGAGAAAACGAAAAGGAAAAAATTAAAAGCCAGTCCATAAAGATTGAAAAGGTAATTTTCCCCAAATCTCTTGAGTCCCAACACAGTTATAGATAAAATAAACAAGGCCTAAATGAGGAATAAAACAAATCTCCAGAAACCCATCCCAGACAAGTACACATAAGTTAATATCCTAACAAAGAATCAGAATAACATCAAATAAATGTTCTACAAGATCAGACCCAGAAAACGATGCACACACAAAATGAGAAATGTTTTTTAAAACAAGAAAATGTAAATTGAAGATTTGTGAAACCAAACAGCCACTAGAGATGCCTAATAGTAGACTTTAAAAAAAAAAAAAAGTGGAAAACTGAAATTCAGGTTACCTAAAATTACTGTCAGGGGAATGAAAAAAACAAAATGCAGAAGAGTGAAGGAGGCTTAAAGAACTCTGAGAAACCATCAGGAAGCCTAAATACACATAAGGGAGGTCCAAGAAGGAGAAAGGAAGGAAGATGTCACAAAAAAGAGAAAACTTACTTGAAGAAATAATGACTGAATACTTTCCATACTTGAAGAAAGAAACACCTCAATCAAGAAGCTTGATGAAACACAAATGAAAAAAAAAAAAATCCAAAGAAATTCACAGTAAGACATTTTATAACCCATTTATTAAAAGAAAAAGAGAATTTTAAAAACAGCAAGGAAAAATCAGCTAGTCATACACAGCAGAGAATTCTTCTAAAACTACTAACTCGATTCTGACTGTGTTTGTAACTTTCCTACTGCGGGGACAAACTCTCAGGCCAGCACAGCTTAGAGGACAGGTTTACTTTGGTTAATGGGTTCAGCCCACGGCCAGCCAGTTCCAAGGCAAAAACCACACACAAAACAGCCTGGCAGAGAAAAGCTGTTCAGGTCATGGCTGCCCAGAAGTAAAAAGAACAGGAAGTATCGGGACAAAAACACAACATTCTAAGTCATGCCCCACTCACTTTCTCCTTTCAGCCAGCCACCCTCCCAAAACATGAGCCTTTTGGGGACCACTTTAGATCTAACTTATAACACTCAGGAGAAATTCTGCTGGTGGCAGAGTGCAATGGAATAGCCAGTGTGCGGAAAGAAAAGAAAATACAAACAAGAGTGCAATGTCCAGCAAAACTGTTCTTGAAAACTGCCAGAGAAATGCTTTCCCAGATGAATAAAAGATCACTGAACATGTCATAAAGACCCATAAGGCTTTTTTCAGAAACTTCTCAACTTATGAAGTTAATCTCAAATAAAGTTTAATGTATCTGTGTATTTCAGGTATAAATACCTGGAAGCATTAGAAAAAGAGCAAATTTAACCCAAATTTGCCAGAAACATGAAATAATTGCCAATGATGGGACGATCTAAAGAAATGGATAAATTCCTAGAACATACAACTTACTGAGTGAGTTGAAGAGAACACAAAGACCGAACAAACCCATATAAGCACAGGCATATGAAGAACTGTTCAGTATTTCTCATCAGCAAGGGAATGCAAATCAAAACCACAATGAAATATGGTCTTATAGTAGTTAAGATGGCATCAGAAGAAAAACTGAAAAGAACTATTGGCAAAAATGTGGAAAAACTGGAACATTTGTGCACTGCTGATAGAAATACAAAGTGAAAGAGTATAGAACATCTTCAAATCACTGAGAATAGAACTATCATATGGTCCAGCAATCTCCTCTCTGGTTATGTGCCCAAAAGAATTAAAATCAGATCATTAGTACTGCTGTGTTTATCAAAACATTATTTATATCCATCATTCAATAGCCAACTGGTAACAATTATTTACCATGTAAATGTGTTACATACACAGACAATAAAATATTAATGAAGAAAAGAAATCCCACCAGATGCTACAACATGGATAAAGTCTGAAGGCGTTATTCTATGTGAAACAACCCAGTTACAGAGAGATAACTACATGTTTCCACTGATATTAGAAATATCAATGGTCAAGCCTTGAAGCAGAAGACACAATGGTGGTCACCAGAGGTTAGACAGCAGGAGGGACGGGAACCCACTGCTCAGTGGAGACAGTGACCTCAGCGTTTGTGTTTGTTGTCCCTATAAAGTTTTAATGTAGAAACCTAACCACCAAGGCAAGAGTTCTAAGAGGTGGGATCACTGGGAAGTGGTTAGGTCATGGGGGTGAAACCCTTATGAATGCAGGGGGAGCCTTCATTAAAAAAAAAAAAAAATCCTCAAGAGTTGTTTTGTCCCGTTCACTACGTAATGACTCAACATGAAGACGTCATCTATGGAGAAATAGGCTCACCAGAAACAATATAGTAACATCGCAATGATGGACTTACCAAACCTTCCAAACCTAGGAGAAACAAATTTATATTGTTCAAGAACAACCTAATTTATGATATTTTGTTACAGTACCCTAAACAGACAATGGTGCAGAGCTGTAGTGTTGCATGATTAAAAATGTGGACGCCACCAAAATACCCATCAAAAGGCCAGTGGCTACACAAACTGTGGTATTTGTACACAATGGAATGCTATGCATCAATAAAGTCCAACAGCGTGGAGGTCTTTGCGGGCAAATGGAAGAAGCTTGAGAACATCATGCTTAGTGATGTAAGTCAGAAGCAGAAGGCGAAACATTGAATGGTGTCTCTGATATGAGAGTCCCAGATCACAACTCTTATGGAACTTAAAGTAAAAAACAAAGTGAAATAGGAAGGTAGGGTGAGGGCGAAGGAAGGTGGGGTGAGGGACAGAAAGAGAGTGGGAAAGCCCTTGTGCCCTTGGCAGGATGCGTATGTGCACAAAATGCTCAACTCCATTTTAAACCTTAAATTTTGCACAAATATATATTATCAATACAATGGGGAAAAAATAAAAAATAAAAAGCCTTGAGGATCTTCTGTTCTAGAATGTACTAGAAAATACATTTTCTGAATTGAAAACATGTTTCACATGGACTCCCAGGAAAGCCTCTGGAGAGTAAAACAATAAATAATCTTTCTTGGCCTCAATTTCCACTGGTGTATAATGAAGAGGAAGCAGTTTGAACTTGCGTCCAAATCCTGACAAACCAGGCATGTGACCTTGGGCGAGGCTTTTTCCTCTTCCTCTCCCGATTCCAAGCAGCAAGGAGGAGGAGCTGCAGGAAGTTCATTTACACATTGTCTAATCTATCTACCTTACAGCAGTCACAACTGTACTATTTTCCCCCCATTAATATGTTCTGCCTGCTATTACAACTTCATACCAATGTGTCCTCACATGTGGACAGTTAATCTTGTGGAGACTATATAGTTAGATGTATTTATCTCCTAATTCTGTCAATTCAGATTTCCTGTGTTACAAACCACTACTAGATGCATACAGACTCCTAATTGCTATGTCTTCCTGATAAATGGACCTTTCTAACTTTATGAAATGTCCTTCTTTATTACTAGAGCTAGCCTGCTCTGAAATCATCTTTCTCTGATATTGCTATAGTCACTCAAGCCTTAAGCTACTTGCATAAAATACTTATTCCATGCTTTATTTTTCATAGATGTGTATTTTATCCAAACTATTTTACTGATAGTATGAAGTTCTGTCTTACATTTTCATCTGTTCTGAAAATAACTACTGTTATTTGGAATGTTCCATTAACATCTGTTGTAAGTATTAATACAATCTGATCTACCTACACATTTTTATCATTTTTCTAGTTTCTTTGTCTCCTGTATTTTTTTTTTTGGTGGGGGGCGGGGGGTAGTTGAGATAGAGTGTTATAGTTTGGATTTTGAGTATACCCCAAAAGCTTCGTGTATTTGGATGTAGTGGGGTAACTGGGGAACAGGGCCAGATTGGGAAGGAAGGGCTGGCTAGAAGGGGCGGGTGAATGAGGCTTGTCTTGGAGGGACTGTCAATTTGATGAGACTGGGACAGGGCACAGGTGTGTGTTGTTGACTTGTGGACCAGGACATGAGGAAAAGGCACCAGCGATGCTGCTGAGGGCCAGGGAATGGCAGCTTGCACTACATAAAGGAAGAAAGAAGGAACTTAGAAATTTTGCTACAGCTGCAGACTCACCTTAGTCTCTTCACTCACTCTGTTCCTGCCTCACTTGGCTTCTCTCTGCAGTGGGGTCAGCAGCAATGCAGCCTCTGCTATGCACTTCCGCCACTGTAGGCTGCCCACGCACGGGCTGTGCAAGGCCTTCTGAAACTGTGAGCTAAAACAAATCTTTCCTTCATTAAATTGTGGGTGCTGGGTGTTCTGTGACAGCAACAGGGAGGTAACTAAGACACAACATCTCCCTCCACCATCCAGACTGGTCCTGTATCACTATGTAGCCTAGGCTGGGCTTGAACTCACAGCAATCCTCCTCTTTCAGTCTCATGAGTACTGGAAACTGGACTCCTGTCTTGTACTTATTGGTTATTGAGGTTATCTTCTGCTCATTTTCCTAACATCTTTAACATTATTTGTTTATCTTCAGACCTATGGGAAAGGTTTTCCTAAGGTAAAAAACACACCAGACCAGGCTAAAAGCACAATGTTGCCATTTTTTAAGGAAGAGCATTAGTTTTGTTTCCTATAGTTTTGTTTACTCCGAGATCCAACAGCGCGGGACTTCCTATTCTGGGATTTTCCAGCCACTCCTCCTTATACTCCAGCCCTTCTGAGCCATCACTATGTTTTATTTCAGGCTTTAGGTATATTCTATTATTATTTTTAAATGCTCTAGGGAGTGCCATATACATATTCAATCACTCAAAAATTTTTTCAGAATATTGTAATATTTTTTGTAAAATAGAGAAAAATATTTGATGTGTATATCATGAGTACATAGATCACTTTACCTCATGTGAATACTTGGAACCATATGGGTACATCATTTATCTCCTTTGTACTTATGTGCTAGTTCATCTATGTACTTTAAAGAGCTCAGAATAAATTCTATGATTTTTGTTTTAATTAGCATATGTGATATTTTAAAACTAAGAAAAACATTCTTTATTTTCACAGGTATTTATCATTTCTGATTCTCTTCATTAATTCCTAAGAATCTAAGTTTCATCCAATATAATTTCCTTCCAATGTAAAGATCTTTTTTTGACATTTCTTTGAATTTAATTTTGCTGGCAACAAATCTTCTTGGTTTTGTTTTATCTGAGGATGTCTTTAATTCACATTTATTCCCAAAGGAGACTTGGACTGGGTGAAATATGACTGAATTTATTTTTACGTTGAACAATTTAAAGGGTAGTCTTCTAGCTCCATCGTTTCTGATGAATTATTCAAATTATTATTCCATGTGTAAGATAGCTCATTTTGTCAGGCTGGTTTCAAGTTTTTTTTTTAACTTTAATCCTTGTTTTTCATGAGTTTGACTATGATGTGACTCCGTGCAATTGTCTTCATAACATCCTCACCTAAAGCTCATTGAACTTCCTCAGCCTTCACTTAGATTTACCTTTAAATTTGCAAAAACTCTGGCTAGAATTTATTTCTCAATTATGATTTGACTATTATATATTATTTTTAAAATCAATGATACAATCTCAAATTATGTTGCTTATATTCTGAGCTTATAGTTGGAGATAAGTGTCAAATTAGTTAGATACTTCTGAATTTTTCATGTTCTTTGCTTCCATGTTTCAGAGAATATGAAAAGATATTGTGTTCAATAGCAGGGACACTCATTTTTTCTTATTAAGCTGATAATTGCTTTGTTTCATTTTGAGTAGGTATTGATGGAAAGAGTAATACATTTGGTATATTTTTCCATCTTTCCAGGAAATCTCCAAGATACATCATATGAAAAAAACCTAACTACACAAATATTTATAATGCACATATATGACAAAAAATGGTATGTTTACAATAAGTATCTGTGTGAAAAAGTTCAAAGAATATATATTTTCTTGTATCCTAATAGATCACAATGCAATGAAACTAGAAATCAACAGGGAAAAAAAACACAGAAACCAAACAAACACATGGAAATTAAAAAAAAATACTTGGAATGACAAATTATAGAAGACATAGGAAAGATGCCTTTAAATTCCTAGAATCAAATGACAGTGAAAATATAATATATCAAACTCCATAGGACACACCAAGAGCAGCCCTAAAAGGGAAGGAAGGCCATAGCTGAAAATACTAACATTAGACAAGCAGAATAATTCCAAATAAATAACATAATTATGCTTATAAGTTTCCTAGAAAAACAAGAATAATCCAAACCCAAAAAGTAGATGGAATAAATTGTAAAGTCAGAGTGGGAATCAACAAAACTGGATTTAAAATATGAAAATGATCAATAAATCTAAGTGTTGGTTCACTGAAAAGATAACACTGATAAAAACTAAGCCAAATTTACTGAGATAAAAAGCCACATTTATGTAATTAACAATCAAAAAGGCAAAATTATAGCAGACATTACTGAAATTCAGACACTGCTGAAATTCAGAAATACAAGAAAATATTTTGAAAACTTAGGTCCCAATAAAATGGAAAAATATGAAAGAAGTAGATAAAATTCTGGATGATATGATACACCAAAACTCAATCAAGAAGACTTTTTTTTTAAATACTGAATATAATCTTACATGGTGACACATACCTGTAATCACAGCATTCAGGGAGATTGAAGCAGGAAGGTGTAAAGTTTTGAAACAGTCTGGACTATATAATGAGTTGGTGAGGCCCTGTCTCAAAATAAATATGGTTTAGGGATATGGCCCTTTGCAAAGGCCTTGAGTTCAATCTCCAATACTGCAAAAATAAACAAACAAAACCATGAAAAGATCAATAACAGGCAATGAACTCAATGCAGTAATAAAAACTCTACCTACTAAGCAAAGCCAAGGATCCGATGGATTCACCACTCCATTTTACCAGAACTTCAGTCAAGAGCTAACACCAGTAGTTCTCAAAATTTTCCATGAAACTAAAGGGGAAAGAATGTTGCTAGGCTTATTCGACAAAAGTTAATATTACTTTAGTACCACAACAGATCTCAATGGAAAATAAACTACACGCTAATATCTTTAATAATCACAGATGCAAAGGACCTCAACAAGATACTTGCAAACAAAATTCAACAGATCATTAATGAGATCATATGACATAACCAAATCACTTTCCAGAGAAGCAAGGACAATACAACATATGTAAACCAATAAATGTAATAATATATCACATAAATGGAATCAAATATAAAAAATCACATGCTCATATCAATTGATGCAAGACATAGGTGTAGACAGATTTTTCTTAATAAGACACCAAAAGGAAAAGAAATAACCCTGATTATTAACAATGGGATTATGTCAAATTAAAAAGTTTCTGGACAGTAAAGGAAATTATCAACACTGTAAAAAGAGAACCGACAGACTGGGAAAAAATATTCACCACCGATACCTCAGATAGGAGGCTCATAACTAGAATATACAGGAAACAGAAAAAGAAGCCCCTCAAAATTAAAGACCCTATTAATTAAAAATTGGGCAAAATAAATGAACAGGCAGTTCTCAGATGAAGAAGTCTAAATGACCAATAAATACATGAAAAGAAGTTCAACAACCCTAGCCACAAGAGAAATGCAAATCAAAGTATCACTGAGATATCGTCTCACTCCAGAGAGACTGGTGTATATCAAGAACACAAGAAACAATCAGTGCTGGCGAGGCTGTGGGGGAAAAGGAACACCCTCCTGCACTGCAGGTGGGAATGTAAATTGGTACAACCACTCTGGAAAGCAGTATGGAGAGCTCTCAAAAGACTGGAAATAAATATCCCCTTCGATCCAGCAACACCCCTCCTGGGAATATATACAAAAGAGGTCAAAACAACACAAAACAGAGATATATGTATACCCATGTTTATAGCAGCACAACTAATAATAGCTAAAATATGGAAGTCACCAAAATACCCATCCACAGACCAATGGATACATAAACTGTGGCATTTATACACAATGGAATACTATGCATCTATAAAGTCCAACAGCATGGAGGCTTTTGCAGGCAAATGGAAGAAACTTGAGAACATTATGCTTAGTGAAGTGAGTCAGAAGCAGAAGGTGAAACATCGAATGGTTTCTTTATGTAAGAAACCCAGATCACAATTATTTCATGGAACATACTGTGGGGAATAATGGAAACTGGAGGGGTGGGGAGGGTCTAAAAGAGAAAAGGGAAGGATTTGTAACTTTGCCATGATATGTATGTGCACAAAATAGTCAAGATCAATATAAACTTTTATGTTTTGCACTTACACGTATCAACAAAATGGCGGAAAAAATTTTCAAAGACTTTGGCTAAATCCAGCAACTATTCAAGATAAAAATGTTGATGAAATAACTACAAAAGGATTTTACTTCAAAATGGAAAAGGTCATCCATATAACAACCACAGATAACATCACAGTAAATGAGGAAAAACTGAAAACATTCCTTCTGCAATCAGGAAAGAAAACATTCTCTTACCTCAGTTACTCAATACAATACTTGACCCTTTAGGCAGAGCAATCAGGCAAGAGAAAGAAATAAAACACAAATAGGAAAAAGGTAGTCAATCCATCTCTATCTGCAGATAAAATGATTCTTTACATGGAAGACAAAAAAAAAATAAAAACTCCATCAAATGTCTCTCAGAGATAACAAATTCTGCAAAGTTATAAGACAAGAAATCAATACACAAAGATCAATAGTGTTCCTGTATCCCAACAATAAACCTCCTGAGAAAGAAATCAAGAAACAATCCCATTCTTTGTACCTAATATCATCCAGGTCACCCTAACTATACCTACCTCTACCAAAAAAAAAAAAAAATTATAGTACTCTGAACAAGGTGATTGAAGAGGATATTATAAATTGGAAGGACATGTCTTGTTCCTGGACAGAGTTAATGCCATTAAAAAAAAATAGTATCTAGAGTAAATAAAGAACTCAAAAAATACTCTTCCCAAAACCCAATCTTAAAAAAGATCAAATAAACTGAATAGACATTCTCAAAGACAGAAATACATATGCCTTATAAATACATTAAAAAATTCAGTAGCCTTAGCTACTCAAGAATGGAAATCAAAACCACTTTGAGACTTCCTCTTACTCCATCAAAATGGCTATCATCAATAACACATAAAAAATGCGTACTGGGAGGAATGTAGGAGAACCCATATTGTCCTGGGACTGTGAAGCAGTGCAGTTGTTATGAAAATCAATACGGAGACTTTTCAGAAAGTAAAAATAGAATTTCCACTTGACCCAACTATATCTCTCTGTTATGTATTACCCAAAGAGTCAAAATCATCATACTGTAGCTACACATACATATTTACTCACAATCCCTCTGGAAACAACCTTCAGGCCTAGCAATAGAAGAATTAATAAAGTAAGAATGGAATACATACACAATGGAATTTTACTCATCTATAAAAAAGAAAGAATTTGTGTCATGTGCAGGAAAACAGATGGTTGTTGAGACTATATATTAGTAAAATATGTCAGGCACATAAAGGTAAAAATCACATGGCTTCTCTTATATTTGAAATTCAGAAGATAAAGAGTGCAACATAGGAAAGATGGCAGAAAAGAGGGAAGCAGACTTTGGAGATGAAAAAGGAGTCAAGACGAGAGAGGAGAGGAGAAAAGGGGAAGGGACGGAACTAGGGAGGGGAAAGGGGAAGTGAAAGTTATCAATTCCCCCAAAGAAATTTAAATATATTACACAAATATATATATATATATATATATATATATATATATACACAAACTTACAGATATATATACATATACATGCATATATACACAAAAATTCATATATGTATTTATACATGCAGACACATATATACATACACACACACACACACACACATACATATTCCCCCCTTTGGAACCTGTGTAGTTATTTACTGAGGGCAGTATACAGGAGCATACTATCTGTGGCATTAGTTTTTATTTTGTTCTATTTTTACTGCCTATGTATTTCCATCAGCATATTTTATTTTCATAACAAAAATAATTAAAAACGAGAAAGCTTTCACCCCCACACACAAAGGCACCAAGAGTTCTATCCTTCTTGACAGGTTCCTGACTGATCTCACACAAGCAGGGAAAGGTAAGAGGGCCGGTGAATGGCAAGCGGTGTAGAAAGCTAAAAGGACACATATTATATACTGGAAATGAGGCTTCAAGAGCTGACGACACTGAGACCCTAAATCTTTTCCTTAATAAAACATCAAGATCCCGAGCACTCTGAAGTTCCCTTGTGGATCTGTGTCCAAGAGAAACAGGGTCACAGAGGCCATTTCTGATGGTCTCTAACACTTCTTGCATACTTATTTTCTCAACAGAAATCCTTCGTTGCCACGCTTGACCTACTAGTAGAGTTTCTCGTAATACAAAAGAGCCAAAATACCTTAGGCTTCCCCCAAGATCAGCAATTATTAGAACCAACAAAATTATATACAATCTAAAATTTCCTGAGAATAAAAAATAAAAATAGCTCAAGGTTACTTGGAGACCCTCGTCTACAACGTATTCAGACCTAAAATACTCTGACTTTTAAAAAATCTTTTCAGTTTTGAATATCCTCAGATTCAGAGTCAGTGCCTGCTCAAGTTCACGTGTACTATCAAAATTCACAAGAACTGTTACGATGTGACAGATTGCTTAACATTTTTATATCTTGATATCTTTATAAAAAGCAAAAGTATAGCAATGAGAATAAAAACATAAACCTGGTATAGAGTCACTGTCACAAAAATAAATGACAATAAAAGTTACAAGTGGGGCTGGAGGAATAGCAAAATGGTTAAAGCACTCGTCTAGCAAGCACAAGGCCCTAGGTTTGATTCCCAACACCACATAAATTGGGCATGGCGGTGCATGCCTGTAATCCCAGCACTCAGGAAGCCAAACCAGGAAGATTGCTGATAAAACTGAAGGCCAGCCTGGGCTGCAGTGAATTCAGGGCCAGTCTGAACTACACAATAAGACCCTGCCTGAAAAAGAAAACAAAAAATTACAAATACTAGTGTTTGTTTTAGATATCCTGTCCAATAAGAAAAACTATCTATCTTAAAGGTGCAAAATTTTCATATTTTTTTCTTTCAAACCTAGAATAGGCCCAGTAAATTGGTTTCCCTATCAGTTAGTGAACTCTTACATTTCTGCTTCATGCATTGTTGCTGGGGCAGGCTGAGAGCCACGTGCCCCCACTGAGAGAGGTACGAATCTTGTTGCTCCTTAATGCTCAGTCTGGCATTCAGAGCCACCACAGTCTGCCTCTGGCTTATTCATCAAATGTCTAATAGCTTTGGGAACCACACATTCTGGCCAGGCCAAATTGCAGTAGTTTGTTCTACTAGCCATCTGAATAGATTCCTACTTGCCAAGTCATAAAACAAAATACGGACATCATACCAATAGCCCAGTATTATGGGGAGAGAAAATTATAGCGTACTGAATAACAAATGAATTACTGGGTATAATTTATTGTGCCAGTACATTTTATAAGAGTCATCCTATTCAATCTTTGTAAGAATACTTTACGGCACAAATTGTAGCCCATATTGTAAAGGAGAGGCAACCCATGTTGACAATGTTTATGCTCAGTACCACACAGATGGTTAGTGTCAGGACTGAGATTCAAATCCAATTTTACATGGTGCTCATGTTTTTTATTCTTCCCGCATATGTACAAAGAAAGAGATATCAGGTTTTGGGCCCCGCCCTGGTCATACCCAGGGTAACTTGTAAGACAATAAGATGCATACAATTTTCATTTCACTTCTCGAGGTTTGGCAAGGACTAGAATCACCACAGCCTTCAATAGTTCATGCCTACTTTCCCTGGATATTTGTGTCAACCAATAAGAAATCTTCATATACTGTAAAAATTGGAGACCTGTAATGATTTCCTCAGTATTCCCAATGTTCAAAAAACAATAATAGCCCAAAAAGGCATTTGATTAGACCATTAGCAAAAGCATGTTATTATCCAGGTCTTCTAGAAATATAATTTTGGAAGCAGATGCCACACAATTAATGATTAACAGTGTCTTTGCATAACAGCAATTACTATTTTTCTCTCTGGAAGCATGCTGATTAGCCAAAGACAGAGTCTGGCTCCATCACAGAGGGCTGGGTCCCCAGCCAAGTTACACGGCAACTCTGTAAGTAACAATATGTCCCACGCACCAGATTCTTTGCCTGCAGGCACCATTATATCACGTCTTCCAGCCTGTGAACTGGCCAATGCCATGAGCTCAGATCTTGGAAGAAACTCAGTTGGCATTAGAAATTCTATCTTTACTAATCTACTACTTCAAATAAGTGAACAAGTCTGTATGAAAACTACATTGCTAGGTAGCCAAGGAATTCCCATGTCTCACTACTGATAAGTATTAGAAGAAAATGGACAATGTTGTCCCCTCCAAGAATTCAGCCTAGGCAGATCATAATCAAAACTCAGCCCTCCTATGGATAACCCTGGCAAGTCAGTGAGCCTCTCTCACACTTACACACCATCTCTGGAGGACAAGATAACAAGAATCATTGAAACCAGTTTCTCTGAAAGACTGCTATGAGCATATGAGAATATATATATATAGCTCAATCAAGGACACATTTTAGCAAAACTATTACTTTTTTAAAACTGGAGAGATAGACTCCCTCTTTAAGTTTCAACTGTCCAGTTTCTAGAACATGCAAGAACTTAGAAATTGAATTTGAGATTCAAACTTGAAATGATCTTGAAAATGTGACACCTACACTACCGTGCTTTGCTATTTCTTCCTCATGTCTTCTCCCATTTGCCTTTGGAATTTTATCACCCCACAGGGCACATATGTGTGATGTGTTCACACTTCAGTCGAAGCGCCATGCGTTGCTTTCACTGTTCCTCTGAAGGTCACCCAGCTCAAATGCACACACTCCTGCTGCACCCTGGGCGGTCTGTCTTCACAAATACACTATAATTCATTCTAAGAGGCGCATTCTATGCTAATTAAGCAAATCAAGTGAAAATATTTCTGTTACATGGTTTACTACTTTGTAAGAAAAAGACCCACAACTATTTTAAATGATTTGTTTAAGCCCCACAAAAGCCTAGGCTAGAATTATGATAGGATTCTAGCTTTTGTCACTCCAATTTCTGATATTTATTAAATCTAGCATAAGTTCAACAAACGCATTTACTATTTTATCCATTTCAAATTCTCCATATTTCAGACGTTTAATGGGGCTATTTCTGGCACCGTTTACTTCTTCTGTAACAAACAAGTAGATAATAGTAGCAAACTCTCTTGAGGTATTTAATCCTTCTTTGAAAAGAAATAATTTAAAAATTGAATTTCTAATCTTTTAGAACTTAACTAGTTTACTCAAGTGGTATGTGTACTAGTTTGGGTTCTTTCAAAAGGCAAAATTTACAGAAATTGTAACAAGAATGATCTATTTGGAAGGTTTACAAATCTGAGAATAGGGATAGTCCAAGACGGTGGCCTGCACATGTGAGAACTAGAGTGTCTGATGGCTGCTCAGCCGCGAAGCAGAACACCCATCCGGGACTACAGGGCAGCCGCTGAGAGTCTGCTGTGGATCTCAGTTGTTCGAAGAACAATGGTAAAGACCGGACACTCAAGATCAGCAACTAAAGATTGGTGACAGGCAGACAGGCACAAGTTGAGACTGGGGCAAATCTGTGATGAAGTTCTGCACCATGTGGAAAGTTGGTGTCCAACAAACAACTCCGAAAGCAAAACCTTTCCCAGAGGAAGAAGCTATAACAATCTTTATTCATCCCTCCTTTTATATAGTTAAAGTTCCCAGTTGGACCTCTCACAACTGGGAGGGTGCTCTTTCCTCATTCACAGGCCCACAATTCACTCACACTCTAATCCAGGGTGGTTCTCAATTCCCAATCTAGGCATGGTTCCCAAATCCTAATCTAGGAGTGGTTCCTGACTGCCTCAAGTTAACATAATTTCTCCAATGATCACAGTATGTTTAAATAGAATTCCAATACTAAAACTCCATAATGTCTTATCTGAACATTCCTCTAAAACAGAAAGCCTCTTCTCATGAAGTGATTTTTAGATTTCCCTCAGATATTTTGCTTAAAATCAGTAGGCTGAACTCTAATCAAGTGGTACCATTTGTAACTTGTTCCAGGAAGCTAATGTCATTCAAGAAGATATTTCTGTCATTCTAAGGACCAAAATTAAAATCTGAGATATGCCTAAATCCATTGGCCTGTCACCTGTAGTTGTTTAGCATATAGCTCCAACGTCAACTTCTGAAGTCTGGGTACACATTTCAAATGTCTGATGCGCAGCATTCTCAAGGAGACGGCCAATTTAACTAGCTTGAGAATCACCCAGAAGATTAGTAAAGCACACTTCTGAGTATGCCTGAATAGGTCAGGGCAATATGACCTCAGGATCTACATCTAGTCCCTTGCCCCTTCCTCCTTGGTATGGTTCCCCTACTGCTTTCCAGCCATCATCAACTAAGCAGCTTTTCTATAACCCTCCTGCCATAAGATTCCTGCCTTGGAGACAGCCAAAGATGCACTAAGTCTCTGAAACCATGAACCAAATTAAACTTCTCTTTTAAGTTGTGGGTCTCAGGTATTGCGTGCCAGTGACAGGAAATATGAGTAAAAACACCTCATTTTACAAAACCATGGAGTTGTTTTTCCATTTTAAAAAATCCGAAACTGTCCCTTGAATTCTCAGCAATTGAAGCTTAAGTTGGTAACATTGTCTTTACTCATAAGAGTCAATCTGTTTATAAAAGTTTACTTTTATACTTTGCTCCCACTTGAAACTTCTTGGGTGCTCTGTACTTCGTATCAAATCTAAAGTCATCTAGTTTCTTTAATAAGAGTCTTCTGTTTGAAATCTCACATTTCTGTTTTTCTTTTCTGACTCAGTATGTGTTTTAAAGAAGATTAATCTTTTAAAATTACTGTCTGAGTGATTTCTCCATCAAAACATTTTAGTGTCTTCCATTTACATATGAAATATATATCACGGGCCTAAGCTATCATTCCATGCTGACATTATTCAGTGACCAAATTATTTCTGTTTTAGGCTGTGTCACGCCAAGATTCATTTGCTGAAGTCTCGATCTGCAGACTCTCAAAAAGTAATCCAATTTGGAGATAAGATCTTAAAAAAGAAAATTAAAACGAAGATTTTAGGATGGGTTATTCATCGATTATACCTGAAAGAGGTGTCAAAGATGCTGACCAGGCAAACATTGTGTGGCCATCTGCAAGCCAAAGAGAGAAATGCAGAAAAGCCCCAACCCTGTGCCAGCACCTTGGCTTTGGATCTACAACCACCAGCACTGAAATAAATTTTTGTCATTTAACACACTCATTTTGTGGTATTGTACAATGAAGGCCCCAGCTGTACGAACCAAATAGCTCACTGCCAATTTCACCATATCCAAAGAATATTTTCCTACATCTATGGTATCCCCTCTAGATGAAATGCTTTCTTAGATCAAATCTTTAAATCATATTCATGCTTCCGCACCCATTTTTAAAAGAATGCATGTCAAACCAAAAATCCCAGCACCCCACACGTTTCCAACACAAAACAATTTTTTTAAGAAATGGCCTTATTCAAAGTTTAACTCCCAAAGTCCAATTCGAGAATAGTCAATGAGTTCATGCCTTAACAGAGCTGCTCTTTATGTGTGAGCTCTACCTCCTTACACTCTATCAAATCCTTGAGCACAGGAAGTTCAAATCACTTTTAGCATTCTCCCAAACTCAACCACATCCCGTGAATAATCTATACTAGGAATTTGTCTTAAGTGATAAATGACCACATGACACTAATAACAAATTATAGTTAACAGCTAACACCACACATTTTATGTAGGCACAGTTATCCTATCAAAGCATCCCCAACACTTTTTGAAGAGGATACAGTTATTAGCCCCATTTCAAAGATTAGAAAACTAAATGGTAGAGAGCTTAAGTATTTAACTGTATGCAGAAATATTGTCTGCAGGCAACTCTCAGTACCTGTGAGTTGTGCACCTGAATTCGGAACCAATCACAGAGGACATTTTTAAAAACTGTGTCTGTACCGAACATCTATAGTTTAGTAATCTAAACAACACAATACTGCAAGAATTTACATAGCATTTACATTGTATTAGGACTCAAAAGTAACTAGGAGATGATTAACGTACGCAACATAATGTGTGTAGGCTATATGCAAATATTATGCCACTTTTTATAAAGCACTTGAGTAGCCTCAGATTTGGGTATGCTGGGCTGCGAAGGGGGCTCCTGACACCATCTCCCATGGATACTGTGGGCTGTTATGGCAACAAAATACGCACTTTTTCCATTCCATTTCACCGCCTTGCTGTGATAGCAGAATTTAAAACCCAGCCATCTAACACCCTTCTCAGAATGGCAGGATAATAGCTTTAAAAATATCCCCTGGAGAGCTGCCTTCAAGTCATAGGATTACTACTTCTCCCGAGGCAATAGGACAGAGAACAAGTCCTTTTGTCAAATGCCACTGTTACCTGTGGATAGCACACCCACACACGATGAGAGCAGCACTCCCACAATGAACAGCTTCTCTCAAGTACATGTAAAACTCCAGAGTAAGCCTCCGTTCCTCCTGCTCAGACAGGGACAACTAGAGCTGAAAACAGCTGTTATCTGGCATCTTCAAACCCAGGAACTAAAGTCAACCTCACAAAAGCCAGCTCTCTTGGCCAGCTGGGTTTTCATAAAGAGGAGGGGGAGATCGGACATGTTGCAATCCTCTGCCCAGACAAACAATGCCTTAAGAAGATGCATTAATGAAGCTAACACCTGAAGGTGAAACTAGCATTTATAAATGTCCTACTTGTGTTTCTGTATAAAATCTTTAATCACACCTGTGTAAATCTGGTCATCACAGAACACTTTGGGTCCACATTACCCAGGGTAACTAATTCAAATACACTGTATGCTATGCCCCACAATAAAGAAAAAAAAAGACTTTCCCTCATTTTTTAGGAGCTACCTGTGTGGCTTAAAAAGCTTACTTTAAATGCATAATTATATAGTTAAGGATTTTCCAATGTGGATTTGAAAAGAAATTACAAACAGCACTTGACCACCCCAAAGAGATTAAGTCAGACACATACAGTCTATATATTTAATATCACAATAAAATCTTCCCTCATTAAGTTGATAATAGTTCTGTTATAGACGGCATGTTTACATCATCAAAAGACAACTGTATAAAATACAGGATTTAGAGAAACCATATTTTTACTACATATTTATCTGTAGATAGAAAAAAGTATACATTATTGTATATTTCATTCATGAAACTTCATGAAAAAGTAAATAAAGGATGACTAGACTACACTATACCCATGTGGCCTGCAGACACACGAAGGCTCAAGAGGAAACCACTTACCTATTCATTCCAAAATGTAGTGAATACAGGCCTACCTGCAGCTGAGATGAGAGGGGGGAGTGGAAGAAGTGGTGCAACTTCTATCTTAAAATCCATATATATATATATATATATATATATATATATATATATATATCCATATATAATACATAGATTTGTATGGATATATATAGATTTTATATATCTATATATATAATACATATTTTATATAGATAGATTTAATATTTTATAGATATATATGATGCATATAGATTATATATTTATATGTAATATATTACATATATAATAGAGATAGATTTAATATTTTACAGATACATATGTAGATTTTATATATTTTATATATAATATATAATTTAGATATGTTATACATATCTATATATTGACATATAACTCATATATATGGCTCATAGATATATGAGATACATTGAGTTTGAGTATTTTGCGCACGTACATATACATCAACATTACAACCCCTATGTTTAGCCCTCCCACCCCCTTAAAAACCCCAATTCCCACTGTCTCACACATTTGGTTCTATAAAATGCTTGTATTCTGGGAACCAACCAACCAACTTTTATATAAACATCTCATATGATGAGGATGTGCAGTGGCAATTGTGATCTTTTGAAAAAAATAAAAATATAAACTCAGAGATACGACATACCCTCTTAAAACAGTCACTTGCTTTTAACCTGTAAAATTCTCCCTGCCAGCTGAAATTCTTTAAAATACTTTTAAGTCAAACTGCATGCTAGCTACGAGGAGGCCGTTCTCACTGTTGAGTCCTAAGGAAAGGATGTATTAACAAGTACCATACTTCCCCAGATCTCAAGGTCTAAAGTAACCAGTAGGAGCCTTTAGGGAAGGCAGGTTGAAGTGGAGTTGAAGTCAAGATTTGTTCAGACAACTATATCAAATGATAAAATCAATGACCAGTTCATTAATTATGTTAATGAAACCAACCAGTGATAACCCTATTTTCTCCCTTTGAATCTATTGGTTTCTCATTTATAAAACTGATGTATCCCTTGGTATTTAATATGGGCAATTAACTGTCTCATTTTCCAGCTAAAGTAGTTTGTGAATACGATATTTTTGACAGTTTCCTAAAACTTGAAGACAATTCAAAGTTTTAAGATTTGTTCGTTTCGGTTTGTTTTGTTTTCTCTGATTTGCTAGACATTGTGACATAATATTTTGTCATTTGATCCACTGCCTATTTTAAACAGAAGGGCCTTAGAATTACTCCTGTTTTATTCATTAAGAAATTCTCGGTAAAGAAAAATTTTCCCAAGTTCCCACAGCGAATACAAAGTGACAGGATATTGGAATTTATATCAAGATGAAAACTGGAGAATGGATAGGAATTGAAAATAGAAAGGGAAAAAGAAAATTATCTAAGCAAAGAAAATATAATAAGCTAAGTTGTAAAATATAAGATCCTAAGAGAACTAAAGAAAAAAAAACTTATTTGGATCCTAAATTTGAGAGTTATCATATACCTGTACATTACGTCATTTGAACAAAACACGGGGACGACCAGGTGTGAGGCCAGTGACAGGAGAGCGCCGCAAGAAGGAAGAGGAAGGCATGTCATATTCCTAATGGTGAGTGACCACTTATCACAGTTTTCCCTTCTCAGCCCCAGTGTATGCCTAGTGTCCAGGTTTAACGATTAATAGCACCCCTTTCTCCTTCAAAGCACCCCTGTATGGATGATAGATTATATAATCACCCTACTAATTAACAAACTAATAGAACATATGGTAATGTTCACTGTCCTGAAATCTCAAGCAAATTTTACCACGACACCTGTCTCTGTCCCTGATTTAGGGACAGATGTAGCTAGATGTCAGAGGTCTTGTATCCTCAAAGGAATAGTTAGAAATTCAATGTGGAGTAACAGGTGCAAAGCAAGAAGATGTCATAAAAGATGAGGACAACTTTCAGCAGGAGGAGCCCACCAAACACGAGTTGGACAGCTTCCTTCAACAGCCAGAACAGAAGCAGGATGAGGGACAATATGGGGATACAAGGCCTTCAAGTGTGAGCAAAATCTGAAAAGCTACATATGTGCTGGAATAAACATGTTTTTTTCTTTCTAGAAATCATATAACGAATTTGGGAGGTTCATTTTCATTTTGCTTTGTTAACACATACACATTGTGCAAATGGTAAGAAAGAATACAGAGGCCAAAAATAGCCTTCTTCGTTGTTTTCTACACTGAAAATAAATTCCAAAACTATTATCCCTTTTTAAAGACAAGCAACACTGCTTGTTTAGAGAATGTTATTTTCTTCTTAGATTGCTGTAATGACAGGAGTCATCCTCAAGAAAAAAATTTTTTGAGACATGATCTCGGCTCTGTTGTCCAGGCTGGTCCTGAACTCATGTAGCACATGCTGGCTTAAAACACAGAGCCATCCTGTTGCCTCAGCCTCCCAAGTGCTGGGATTACAGACCAGATGTGCACCACCATGCCTGGTTTATGTGGTTTTGGGGAATCGAAGCCAGGGCTTTGTGCTTGGTAGGCAAGTGCTTTAACTGATATACTTTTCCTCTGGCCCATTTAAATTTTTTTTCAAAATATCTGCCCTTGTAATATTATATTGGCAAAGTTGCAGTGAGTTACCAAGGCCTAATCAGATCTCATTATAAGGGTTACATGATACTATAATACACTGTGACATAATTCTAACAATGAAAATAAGAGTTTGATGAGACAATGTATCTTGAAAGCAGCACATACAACCATACTGAAATATAAGATATATTTATCTTGGTCAAAATACCACTAGTCATATTTAACCCTACTTTAAATGAAAGGGGCAACTGTACTGGGGGAAAACATTGGGAACACGACGTAAACGCAAAAAAATTGAAACCAGACAGAGCCACTTGTACTATCTTTACAGAATGTCTCAAAACTGTGTAATTTCAAACGTTTATTATTCTCTTTGAACCTCAGGTCCTTATGTGTAAGTTGTGTTCTTCCCACTCGGGTTCCTGGCCCACATTCTGTGTTTTTTCTTATCTTTCTCCTAGACAGTCCTAGTAAGTTCAATCGCTCTGCATCCTACCCCCATAGCAATTAGGATATTTGCTACGCAGAACTGAAACTTACCAGTTAGCTCCCAGGATTTGTCAAAGGAGCAGAGGAAGTACGGCATATGGCAAAGCATGGCTCTACCACACACCTTACCACTGGCTTGGAAGTAACTTTCAATGTTCAAGTAAGCTTCCCTTGTTCAGTAGTTCTTGTTCATTTTTCTATTGTTTTACGGTACTGAGAATGAAATCCAGGGCCTCCTTCATGCCAGGCAATCATGCTACCACTAACTACATGCCTCACTCTTTCCATTCTATGAGACAGGATTTCATTTGGTTGTTCAGGTGAACCTCTGATTTGTGGTTCTTCTGACTCAGCTTCCTGAGTAGCCTGGGATTAAAAGCAAGCGTCACTGTGCCCAGTGGCAAAGTTTCTTAGCTTATGATATTGCTATGGGCTTCAGAACACCTATGAGCCTTCTGAAAATGTTCTGAAAATTCTGTGATCTGTGTTGTAAATATATCTTTTAGTATTTGAGAAGTAGTCTTCCAAATGAACACAAATCATGAAACTTCTTGCGCACTGGAGACTTACACAAGTTTCTGAGTGTCATCCAACAAGAATACAGATGGGATCTGGTTTCTTTTCTCAAAGATGGTCCAAATAAAGGCACCATATCTTCGATGGAGAAGGAAAGGCTTGCATATTTAGCAGTACGCACCATTCTATCTGCCTCAAACTTCATGATCTTCATCACTACGAATAAAACTAACACAGACCGAGTTGTTCTTTTTCACCAATATTCTTTCCTTTGCTCAGGAGTCGGTCAATAAAAAATGAAAAACTGAGCCTTCCTACTCCCTAGCACAATTTATGAAACTGCAAGTTTACTGAAACAGAATGTTGTGACAATGATTAAAGATGCTACGATTAAAGGTTTTAAGTGATTAAAGGTTTTAAAACCATGGCTGTATGTTTGTGAAAAAAAAATACTTTTCCCTCTTTTCTCTGTGTGTGCAGGCAGTGACACAAAGTGCATTTGTTTTTAAAATATTTAATGATATCTTACTAGCAAGTAGAGCAAAGGACTTGACTTACCACCTTATTTTAAACTAATTAAACTATCAATCTTCGTCAGTTACTCTAAACAGAGCACAGTTCTTACGCTTGTTCCTGGTCATTTCTTAATGAGGAGAACATGAAATCATTTATCTTTCCCAGAGTCCCCTGCTATATCTAAACTACTTTCCTATAAATGCCTGAAGATTTTTAATTCAACCCTACATTTAGCAAGATATATAGCCACCTATTTGACAGCGATTGGAACACACACCGTGACAAGCTGTATAAAGGGTGCTGAGAAAGTAGCATCTTGCTGTTTCTAACCTGCAGAAATTGAGATTTAATGTCATGTGACATGTGAGCATGGAAACTCAACCCAGACTTGAAAAATTTTTTCTCATTTCATTCATAGTTTCGATTAGGGTTAGGCTATGCCTGAAAGACATGCTGCCTATCCCTGTGTAGATTCAAAATTTTATTTACTATCTCTCAGTTTTCCCACTAAGTTGCTGAGGATTCTTCTAAAAAAATAATTTCCATGTAGTCTTCTTTTTAAGTCTAGAAAAGGAAATGTTTATCTCATCTAAAAATACTCTACCTAACTTTGCCAATCACCTAACCTGCTGACACTGATGGAAGTGGAGGATCTTTCAGAAGGTGGGCTTGCTAAAAGGTAGTCAGGTCACTGGGGAAGTGGCCTCGGTGAATATTGAGACCTACCCTCCCCCTTCTACCTGTCTGTACTTCCCAGCTGCCATGAAGGAATCTTTTTCCACCACAGGCTCGCGCTGTGACGTACTGCCCCACCACAGGCCCCCGCCGTGACGTACTGCCCCACCACAGGCCCGAAAGGCAAGCAGAGCAGCCGAAGAACTATGGATTGAAATCTCTGAAACTGCGCCAAAATAAATCTTGCCTCCTTATAAATGGATTACCTCAAAGACATTGTCACAGTATCAAAAAGCTGAGCGCGACAACCACTGGGTAAGTAATCTTTCCCCTTATTTCTTTTAGAGAACACTATGTTGGACATATGTGTAAAGGATAAAAGGAGTGACAGTCATTAGAGTCAGGCATTTCTCACACAATGTCAGGAAGCTTCAGCTACTGTCCCTCACTCACTCTCTACATATATTCATGCAAATTTAAGTCAGTTTACATAAATTTGAATGATTTTTGCCCATACACAATCTCCACTCTCATTTCACAAAGTAATTCTTCTATCTATCCCTATGACCAAACTAGGAATTTAACCTATACATAATAAACTATTAATAATTAATATAAAAAGACAGATAACCAGGAAGAAAAGTAGGCAAAAACTTGAATATATGTTTCACAGAGGAATTACCAATAAACACAGGGGGAAAATCCAGTAACATTTTGCCATAATGAGATAAAAATGAAAATCATAGCAAAACATTATTTCATACTACCACAATGGCTAAAATGAAAGAATGAAGTATTAGCAAGGCCACAAAACAACCAGGATTTTGTATATATCTGGTGATAACATGAGTCTAGAAAAATATTTGACAGAACATATACATACACATTGCGTATAATATACACAAATCTTCTGACCCAGTAATTCCATTCATGGCACAAACTCAACAAAATTATGGTCACCAAAATATATATATTCCAGAATGTTCATGATAATCCTAAACAAAATAGTCAAAAGAACCACGTGTTTATTAACAAAAGGAATAAACTATAGCATATTCACTCAAATAAAATATACACAAAATGCAAAAACGATAGCAATATTTTTAAATTTCTGTTACTGTAAATTAACATTAATATTATATTGCAGTGCCCTGTTTTGGAGGTTAGTCCACACATTTAACATATTTCAAGCAATCTGTATCTCATCTCTTCCTCCTTTTCTGCCCTTTCCCACTGACTGCATTCCTTACTTCTAGAAGTTAACTCCCTGACTTCGGTCATCCTTTGTGTATGTATGTATGTATGTAATTTTTAGGTTTCTCATATTAAAAAATGCAATATTAAGCTTTTTGAGTCTCGTTAATTTTACTCAATCTTATGATGATGTCCAGTTCCATTCTTTTATAGTAAGTGACATGATTCTATTCTTTATAAACAATACTCATGTGTGTGTATACATATGCATATATATGAATTTTATCTGTATCCATATAAAAACTTCACTCTCATACATCACTATACACATAAATATCACATTTATTGCATGTATCACACTTTATTATATATCAGGCACACACTTCACATTATGTCCCCATCTGACTATTATATTTCCCATTGTTACTCCCCACTCATCTGTTGGTGGACATCTAAGCTGTTTTCGGAGCTTAGCTATTATGAATTATGCTAACAAAAACATGGGTCTGAATGCCAGTATCACCACAGTATGCAATCCTCTGTTATTTGAAGAACATCTCCAGTAGCGAAGGAGTGGCTTAAATGGTATTGCTAAGTTGAATCTCTTTGAGGAATTGCCAAACAAAGTTCTACAGAGGTTTTACTAATAGTACCTATTTCCATCAGTAATGCAGGTTTCCTTTTCCCCACATCCTTAGCAGCATCAGTGTTTTTTGTATCCTTGATGACAGCCATACTAACTGGAGTGGGACAAATCCACTATGGTTTGAATATGCATTTACTTGGCAACATGAGAAGTTGAATATTTTTATATATTTTATTGCCATTAAACTAGCTTTGAGAATTGTCTATTGATTTGCGTTTTCTTATGGGTTGATTTTTATGGCAGTTAATTTTTTGAGTTCAAAAATATTCTACATACTAAACCGTAGTGAGCAAAAAATTCTCCCATTTGATGGACTATCTTTACTCTCTGTTGTTTCTTTCACAATGAAGATTTTTATTTCAGTCATTTGTTGAATCTAGATATTATTAGTATATCCTGTGTCCTGGGAATCCTCTTCAAACTGTCTTTGCCTATGACTATGGCTACAAGTATCTGTGTTAGTCCTATGTTGACTTTC